>CM068831.1:70318882-70763882 GCA_028554795.2 Sinohyriopsis cumingii | reverse complement strand
TCTTCTTCTTATTATTATTATTATTATTATTGATATTATTATTATTATTATTGTGATTATTATAATTTCTTCTTCTTCTTCTTCTTCTTATTATTATTATTATTATTATTATTATTATTATTATTATTATTATTGTTGTTGTTTTTAGTGTTATTGTTGTTTACTAACCCAACTGTGAGACGTAGATACGGCAGAAGCATCTTCGTCAACGTTCCGATTTTGTGCTAAATGTTTCGAACGCCTTGCATCATTTTCATTTGTTGGTGTCCTAAATTATAACTTGGATAAATGGAAAGCCATATATCGTTTGCATTAGCTGCTGTACTAAAGAAAACTTTGATATATGGATTCCATATATCTGTTGCATTAGTTAGTGTGGTAAATTATACCTTTGATATATAAAAAGCAATATATCTTTAACGTTTGCTACTGTGCCAGATTATACCTTTGATACAACGTTATTATGTTCCAAGACTTTATACCTATATACAACAAGATGTATTATCCAGTTTCTCTTCTTTCTCCATCACTCTTCATCTTTTTTGTTTTGGCTTTCCTTTCAAAGCGTACGATATTTTAATTATATGATTACCTTTTAGTATATTACCGTCATAATCATATAAAGCTTCAATAGCAGCAATACTACTACTACTACTACTACTACTACTACTATTACTACTACTACTATTATTAATACTACCACTACTATTACTTCTTCTTCTTCTTCTTCTTCTTCTTATTATTATTATTATTATTATTATCTACTGGAGTTTTTGTGATACAAATCAAACAGTTAGATGAAAGGATAAATATAATATCAAACATAAAATGAGAATGGTATTCCTTTTAGAATTAGTAAACGAAATTAAACAACAATTTGGAGTCATAATCAAGTAATTTTTCAACAACTTACTCGGCTTGCTCTAAATGGCTCCGAATTAAATTTCACAAAGTCTAGGGTTCGTGAAATATATCAGCTTTGACAACCTTCAGTTCATACTTTAGGACACAAGGTTCTGGATTTCATGAAACATCTCAACTTTGAGTATATACGATTCAGATGTAGATACACTTTGAACCCATTATTACAATTTGTTAATAATTTTTCATGTATTTTCTGTACTGGAGCGGTGATAGAAGATCGCAACATGAAGAAACTGAAGAGACGAATAATGGTAGTGTGTGTTTCGGAGGTTTATTATCATTATTATTATTATTATTATTATTATTATTATTATTAATTTTATAGAAAATATGAGAAAAGGAATATCTCTTTCGGTATATATATATATATATATATATATATATATATATATATATATATATATATATATATACGCACGCACACACACACACACACACACACACACACACACAATTATATATTTATAAAGGATATACAATATTTCAATTCTTTTATTTAAATTTTATAAAATACCTTTGTATGGAGGACATTGGGATACACAGTATCTAACCTTTGAACCCAGTAACCTTCTTTAATCAGTCTATTCATATATCCATCCACAATATCGAATGGCATGAAAGAATAATAAAGAGTGATGATTTGTATCAAAATGTATTGAAACACTGGAGAAGAAATGAGTATCCGTATACTTTATTTACATGAAGGTGATGATTATTCATTCTCGTAGAAACTTATTGAAGTGTTTGTCCAAGATATTGCATGCTACATGTTTTACATGTTATCAAAAATATCATATCAGTTAATATGTAGTCAGCGGATAAAACACTTCTATTAGAGCTACTGTAATATGTGCCTTCTCTGATATTTGTACATTGGGAGCACGGACGTATGTACATTTAGATGACAAAAAACTTATTTTTATATTTTTGTCAGTTTTATTGAAATAAAAAAAATCTCTCAAATTCTTTGGTCTTTTATAAGCAAGAATTGGTTTGCTTCTGTAAAGCGTTTTCACGATGTGTTTATCTGATAAATTGAGGAGACTCCAATATGTATTAATTAAAATCCCTATATTTGGGAATGAAGGATTATATTGCAGTATGAAAGGAATTATATTTTACCTTATCGTATCTTTTGCTGTGTATAAAACCTGACATGTTGAGTAAGATTACTGGCATTGTTCAACCATATAACCAGGTCAAAAGATACAAACTCATTATATATATATATATATATATATATATATATATATATATATATATATATATATATATATATATATATATATATATATATATATAATGCGTCTGTATCTTTTGGCCTGGTTGTATGGTATACAGTTCGTACATGACCTGTGAAAGCAAGAATAATAGTACACACACACGCACGCACGCACACAATCATTTAATTATATACCTCTGCACGAATGTATAGTATGAAATATGTATTTTGTACATATCTTTGCCGAAAACTAATGTACTTAACGAGCATGGAACACATCAACTGTCACAGATATATTGAAAAATTTACATTGATATATGAAGCAACATGATGTTTAAAATGTATTTTTGACTGAAAGAAGGAAATAAGTTGACAGATTTCGTGACTCATCATTTGCTTTGTTAGATAAAAAGTTAATATATTTTCGCAAACTATGACGTGCATAGGTAGACATTTATCAAACTTATTATCACTCCGCTTACCTATGAAAGTGTATGAATTGTATATATCTATAAAAAGATAAAGCTTAAAAGAACATGTACATTTTAGCAAAGTGAGAGTGCATTTGGGTCAAGAAGAATTTTTTTTTTCTTCACTATAGACAGCCCTTCAGGTGTTCGTCATCAACACATTTATTTGCATTTATCGTTGCTGGTGTTTATTATTATTTTTCTCTTCTTTTTCTTCTTTCTTCTTCTTATTATTATCATCATCAGCATCACCATCAGCAGCAGCATCGTTATTATTATTGTTATTGTTGTTATTATTATTATTATTATTATTATTATAAAGTATGCAAAACAGTATCACGTCTGCAACTTGGTATGAATATTTTTCAGAATTATTTAATTTTTTTAGTTCTGCTGACTAGATACAGGAAACTGAAAACATTCCAGTAATTCACGACACTTTAGATAGAACAATCACTTAAGAAGAGGCACGCATTGCATAGAGTAAACTGAAACAAAACAAAGCTTGGGGAATAGATGCTTTATCCAGAGACTTCTTTATATGTACGAGCAACATAATTGCACAAATATTAACACTATTATTTAATAAACTATTCGATGTTGGATATTATCCAGAATATTGGCCAACGGCTATCATCGTACCGATTTTCAAGAAAGGGGATGCAAATGAACCCTCCAATTACGGAGGCATTAGTCTACTAATTGCATTAAGTAAAGTGTTTACATCGATTTTAAATAACATAATAAATTAATGGGTGTACGAAAACGAGTTACTGGGCAAAGAGCAAGCAGGAGTTTTAGTTTGAGGGGTATTCCACAGCAGATACTATGTTTATTTGTTAATATTTAAGAAAACGTAGGGGTAGATTCTATGCACGATTTATTGACGATGATAAAGCCTTTGATATGATAGAGAAACGTGTACTGTACCAAAAGTTAGTTACTGAAAATATTAGTGGAAAAATGCTAAGAATTATTAAGGCAATTTGTATTAATGTAAAAGCATGTGCTAAGTCCAAAGTCTTATTACTGATGTGTTTAATTGCCCTTTGGGTGTGCGCCAAGGTTTTATCGCCTTTACTCTTTTCTTTATTTTTGAACGATTTTAAACCCTTTTTAGCTGAAGGAAATAGGGGTGTGTCTGTAGAAACCTTAAAACTATTTTCACTGTTGTATGCAGACGATTTTATTGTCTTTGCTGACACTGCTCACCAGTTGCAAAGTATGCTCAATAGGTTGCATACATATTGCCTAAAGTGAAAGAAACAAGAATGGTTGTATTTCGCAGAGGTGGCTATCTCAGAAGTTATGAAAAGTGGTACTATGGCCATACAGAGGTAAATATTGAATCATATTATTAGTATTTAGGATGCATATTTTCTTCAACAAAAAAAAACTCTTGGTATATGTGCTAGAAAACTATATCCTTGCAGGCGCTGAAGGCTGTGCTAATATTGAAACAAACTGGGCTGATTACCCGTAACTGGATTGCTTCCTCTCTTTGACGCGAAGATAGCTCCCATATTTATGGATCTGAAGTTTGGTGTTTTTTTCTGATGTTAATTTGTCATTTTGTAAATACAACCTTGGTAGATCTAAGTCTACTCCAAATGCATTTGAATATAACAAATTAGGAAAAATTAGTATGCAGTGTATAAGATATAAACGTATATTGAAATATTGGCTGAGAATTCTAAAATTGCCGGAAGACAGATATCCTAAACAATGCTACGATTTACAGTTAAGATGTGGGAAAATTATGATCGCTGAGCTATCTTAAAAAACTTCTATTTACATTTGGATTTGGCAATGTTTGGTGTACTCAGGGAGTAAATGATGAAAATATTTCTTAGATCGTTCAGCCATATATGTGAAGATATTTTTAGGCAAAAGCTGAAGGATGAGATTAAGTCGATGGAAAGACTGCGTTTCTATAGGTCATTGGGAGTAGAATTTACTTGTCAAAAATATCTAGAATTGTTAGGAGATAACGATCTTTGTTATATAATCACCATGATTAGAGTGGGGAACTTGACAATCAGAGGTAATACGGGAAGATATGACGGTATCTGCTATGAAGAAAGATTGTGTCAAATTTGTAACGTTATAATCGAAAAATAATTCCATCTTATTACTGCCAGTCCGTTATATGGAGAAATACGAAGAAAATACTTACCCACCTTTGTATATATAAATCCAACTTTAGAAAAATGTAGGTCCTTTTTACACAATGATGCTAGTAAAATTATGATGACCAAATTTAGCAATGTTTACCATAAAAGCTTTAACGATTTAGAGAAACCGTTTTATCAATGACTCCTGCTACATAAGATTTTAGATCAATATCACAAATCTTGCTCCACACAAGTTTTAGGGTTACCCTTAAATGCGTTTGTTTGATTACTGTGCATTATATACTTGTAATATATTATTATTATTATTATTATTAGTAGTAGTAGTAGTAGTAGTAGTAGTAGTAATGATGATGATGATGATGATATTATTATTATTATTATTATTATACCGCTAGCTTTTATCCTTACTATTCTCGTGGAATAATGACGTAGAACGGATTTATTGCCTTGTGTACAGGGATGGCATAAACTATTATTCTTGCATGACTGGGCTTTTCCAAATCGGGATTTACCATTGGTTGTCAAAAACAGTTAAAATAAATACGTAACGCCTCACCTACGATAAAATATGAATATTTGGTATTTCTTTATGATTGGTACAATTAGTAATAGTATTATTGTTAAGGTAGCGGTGGTTAGTAGGAGTAGTAGTGGTGTTGGGATGGGGGTGACAGTAGTGTTAGCAGTTTTAGTGATGGTAATAATGGTGGTCGTCGTTGCAGTAGCAGTATACGTCATAGCAGAGGCAGTAAGTACCACTGATATGGGGTCAGAGCAGTGCCGGATTACCCATTAGGCACATGCTTAGGGCACCAGCCTAACAGGGGCATCAGAAAAAAAAATATTCAAATTATTTCTTCATGATAAAATAGAATGAATTACATATGACCATTTCGATCTGCATGTATGAATATTTTGATCTGGAATGATGGCAATATATATATATATATATTTACTTTTTAGGCGGGTGCACCTTAATATTTTTTAGTTCCTAGGTCCCTGGAAGGCCTTAGTCGGGGACAGGATCAGAGGATAGGGGACTTAGTAGCAGCAAACGCAATGACACTATTAGTAGTGTTAGAAATACTAGTAGTAGTAGTAGTAGTAGTAGTAGTAGCAGCAGTACTAGTAGTAGTTTAAGTAGTAGTTGTAGTCGTAGTAGTGACAGTTGTAGCAGTAGTATGAGTATTATTAGTACTAATATTAACAGTAATATTATAAACTTCAATAGTAGTAGCAGTAGTAGTAGTAGTAGCAGTAGTAGTTATAGTAATAGTGGAGGACTAGTAATAGTAGGATTAGTTATAGTTGTGGTGGTATTGATATTAGTAGTAGGAATATATAGAAGCTATATGAATAAGGTGGCGAGAGGCCTTGGATTAATTTCTAAACACACATTCCTACGCACAAATATAATAAATAAATATCATTTCACTACGTTGAGGGGCTCTGCAGCAACTGCTAGCAGCGGAAATAACCGTATTTATTTCAGAATATAAATACTGCTAATTATATTGCATAATCTTCTCAAGTAAATGTCAGTGTACACAGTATCAAACAAAAATTCTACCAGGCAAATGATTGTATACACAATATCAAATTAAAGTTCTACCAGGCAAAGGTTATATACAGAGAATGAACTTAAAATTTTATCAGACAACTGTCTATATATACAGTATCAAATTAAAAGTCTACCATACAAATATTTGTAAAT
Source organism: Sinohyriopsis cumingii (assembly GCA_028554795.2). NCBI lineage: Eukaryota > Metazoa > Mollusca > Bivalvia > Unionida > Unionidae > Sinohyriopsis > Sinohyriopsis cumingii. Next base: position 70,757,417 of record CM068831.1, on the reverse strand, counting down.
ACAGCATCAAATTAAAATTCCCCCCGGCAAACGACTGTGCACAGTATCAAATTTTATTCTACCAGGCAAAGGTGTGCATACACTGTATTAAATTAAAATTCTACCAGGCAAAGGTGCGAATACACTGTATCAAATTAAAATTCTACCAGAACAATGCCTATATACACAGTATAAAAATAAAAGTTTGCCTGGAAAAGGTCTATATACACAGTAACAAATTAAATTTCTATCAGGCAAATGTCTCTCCACACTTTATCAAATCAAAGTTCTACCAGGCAAATGTCTATATAAACAGTACCAAATTAAAATTCTACCATACAAATGTGTGTATACACAGTATCAAATTAAAATTCTACCATACAAATGTGTGTATACACAGTATTAAATTAAAATTCTACCATACAAATGTGTGTATACACAGTATCAAATAAAAATTCTACCAGGCAAATGTCCATATGCACAATATAAAATTAATATTCTAGGCAGCATCTTCGTGTGTACACAGTATCAAGTTAAATTTCTTCCAAACAAATGTGTAGGATCAGCATCAAATAAAATTGTGACTGAAATTCTTAATCTGCACACACGCACACACCAATCTCTCTCTCTCTCTTTATATAAATATATATATATATATAATATAATATAAAGATCTGTTTAACGAAACAGGTTTTAACAATTGCTGCAAATTGTGCAGCTATATTTATGAATGTAAAATCTTTGGTCTTATCTATAGCTCATTTAACAAGATTAATAGTAGTGAAGCCACCTAACGTTGGCGTAGAAGTCCTGGAAAACGAGGAACTGTAGATAAATTCCTTGAATAGAAGCCGCATGTCTCAGTGATCAGCTCGCCAGACTTTTGATCGAAAAGGTCTGGGTTCGAAGCCTACCATCAGTCCAACCTGCGTCAGCACTCGTGGGCAAGGCACTTTTATTTTATTTCCTTAGCGCGAAATAACCTACTTGTGTTGCTATGCCGTAGAGCACCAAACCAATACTTCCTCGATAAATGAACTTTAGGATTTAACTCCCCCCCACAACACCCCGCTGTAAACTGGTTGTCTGAGTTAGAAACATGCCGCAGTGGTAATGCCAGGTGTAATTGTCAGCATAGTAAACTGGTTTCTTTACAACAACTGGACACATTTATTGCTGCTGAAGTACTTTTTGTGTTTAATCATTGTCAAATGCAGGGGTCGGCAACCTATTTTACATAGCGTGCAACTTTGTTTCGGATTAATTAGAAAATGAACGTCCGCGTGCTACCAGTAAGAGAGAAACACTGTTAAAATCGAGATGTTTGGCTGCCATTCGCCTGCCACACAAAACCTCTTGACGTGAAACCTTGTCGCACTCGTGCCGTAGGTTGACGTTTCCTGGTCGAATCTATATAAACAAGATCAAAATAGAGTGAGATAGGAGCAGTGATTATAAAGAAGCAGAGCTTAAAAGGATGGCTCCAGTATTTTATATTAAAATGTAAATTATAAAAGACTATGTTCATGCTCAAGATTATAGGAACTTGATTATTTGTGTCACTTTCAATATTTTTTGTAAATATTCCTGAACTCTTAGTACCGGTAAACCACACATTTTCCAGCATCCTTGGTTCCAAAGCCTTGCCAGATCAACCATTTTGCCGGACCAGCCGTGGTTACATATCGCCACTATAATGCAGGTAATAATCTGCATCATATTACCTGCTCAGGACTGAGGAGCTTATCAATTACAAGCTTCTGAAATTTGTCCACGTACTCGGCAGCATTTTCGTGGTCTACAGACGCAGACAGTTTTTCTCCACACACTTTATGCATGGAAATTCTATAACGCTTCTTGAACCTTTGAAGCCATCTTTCACAATAGTCACACTCATGTTCTACTTTCTGTTTGTTTATGAAACAAGTGAGCCTGGTCCATTACCATCCTGCCCAACAAGTTCATTCCGTCACTAAGACGTTGTCGATTCCATTCCATCATCACTCGGTCATGCTCAGTACTCTTACCATCTTTCTTAGTTTTTCTAATGTTCATTCGCTTTTTGGAATCACGGTCTAAATATAATTTCAGTATTTTGTCACCGTTGCTTATTTTTATCGTGAACAGTTGATGAATCAAAACCATGTGTCACACAGGTTTCGCACGGAAACACCACGGTCCAGTTTTTTACAACAGTTCTACTTTATCTTATATCGATGTTAACTAGTGTTTACGTTTGACACCACCAGTGATAATTGCATCCATTTTAGAATCTACAGCTAGGGTTAAATGTAAGAAAAAAAGCTAATAATCACACAATAATCACACAAAATACAAGTATCACCACCAACAACTGTAGTGTAAACAATCCAAGTGAGTGCGCGCACAGTAAACTAATTTGGCGGTGTCGGGAATATCAAGTGCCCTCTCGTAATTTTGTCCGGATTAAAAATGGTGCTTGACCAGCCGTTGCCCGAAAATCTGTAGTTCTCAAGACATTGCCCAATTTCTCCCTTTCCTCAGTTATATTATATCTCTCCTTCTGTTCGTGTCTCATGCTGAACAACGTGTACGCTCTACTCTGTGGTTCCAGTGCTCGAAACTTGGAACTTAGAACTAATGACGTGAGAGCTATATTTGTACCCTCTTTATTATCTATCCTTTTTTTTGCATTTACAGACAAGTCAAAAATGTATCTTATGAATTTTGTAAATTATTATTTGTACAACCCACTATATATCCAATTTTGTAAACCATATCGCCTGTATAAAAATAGTCCATCACAATAAACTGCATATATTGCTCTAATGTTTGACTCTGAAATATATTTTTTGGAAACCTTAATATAACATTTTGATCAAAGTTATATCCTTTGCTGGCTTAAAAAATAGAAACTAACTTTCCTTAATAGTATGGTTTACGGTGGATACAGAATGCCAAATATATTCTATTTTATACTTGACTACCCTACATACAAACAACCTATGACGCTCTATAATTTGCTTTGGTACAGATATCACAGTGAATGATGGATACAAGAAAGTGAACTATATACACTGTGTTGTACTTGACTAGGACATAATATAATTACTTTAGTACAGATTTGACCATGTGACGTGGATACAGAATGCGAACTATTTGTTCTGTTTAGTACATGACTACCCAACATACAAATAAAACAAAAACCGTATACTTTGCTTTATTCTAGATGTTCGTTCTTCTCTTATTCCGTTGTTAAGTCTTAAGAAGTCCAGCCTTTTTTGTTTTTCTGATCTTGTTTGAAATTTGTAATACTCAGAGCAGTGTCGTATCCACCCCACCCCTATTTCAACATTTTCATTGTCATCTTTTTCATGTCCGCATGTTTCGATATAAGACCTTTCCCTTTTTATTTTACATTAGGTCATTTGACCACTAATACACGTTGAATCCTTCACTATGAAATATATAGAAATTTTATGTGGCGGAATATTGAAGTTATTGCACAATATAATAAGCTGTATTAAACTTACATTATTTCTCACTGGATTAAAATATTAACAATCATGTAATGGTATTCCAAACTAGTTGTGAAACTTGCCTGTTTATTTTGCTAGCAGATGCAATTTACATGTTCAACATCCCGTTTTTACCATTTAATGCTACCCAATTTAATTGATTTTGCCAAAAGTTCATATCATGTTGTGATCGATATCTGATCAATGAATTATCATTATCAAATATGAAAGTGTAAACATCACAAATTTCAATTTTTTATGAACAATTTTGTTTTTCAAAGCAGTATATCTTTATCGTTCTAAATTCTTTTGATATTGCCTTATCAACTGGTGCATAACGCTGGGTTGAAGTATAGAAATTGAGGAGTTCTGGACGTCTAGGTTTTTGTTTTAAATGAATGGAGGATTAGTAGCTTATAATGTTATGGGAAACTTTGAAAGTTTCCTCCACACCCCACACCCCAAACAAATGGCAGTAGTGAATGGGGGCACCCTACGTACAATGGGAATTAGCATTACAGACCCCCCTGGGCAAATCTACGTACAATGGAAATTTAACATGGCGAAAAATCGTGGGCAAATCTACGTACAAGGGGAATTAACATGGGAATAAATCGTGGGCCACTTTACGTACAATGGGAATTTAACATCGGGAATAGATCGTGGGACTGTCTAGGGACAATGGGAAATTTAACATGGGGAATAGATCGTGGGACTGTCTAGGGACAATGGGAAATTTAACATGGGGAATAGATCGTGGGACTGTCTAGGGACAATGGGAAATTTAACATTACGGAAACCCCTGGGGGATATAGCCTCAAGGGAATTTAACATATGGAAATTGAACATGGTGGATCTGTATAGCGTCAAGGGGAATTGAACATGGTGGGACTGTCTAGGGACAATGATGGTAGAGGGTCAAACACAACAGAGACAGAAACATACATACACTAGTACAAGCGTGGGATTTATATATAAAGCATTACCAAGACCTGAAATCTTGCTGGGGTGTTCAAAAATTTGCATAATTGTAATGATGCTATAAATAGCTATAATCAAGGAAATGCTCAACGACAAAATGGATGTGACTAAAAGTAACGTTAAAATGACGAAATTGTCCCAGAATTTAAAGGAAAATAAACATATCCAAGAAAATTAAGTTACAATGGTTTAGACTAAAATGGATAAAATTAGTAACTACTTACAATATCAACTTCTGTGACGATCGTGGATAAATACTTATGTATCTATAATCAGCTGAAATTCCTATGAAATCCCACTATCTACTTATAGCTCCAACTTGTGGGTTTTTCCTTTGGAAAATCCCATTATCTTTTTATAGCCTCAGCTTGAGTGACGTTCCTGTTTATGAATTCTAGTATATATGTATAGCTACAAAATGTGGAAATCCCCAAGTCGATATTTATAGTCTCAAAATTTCCAGCGTCAGTGACGCCACTGTACTGAACACTAGGGGATAAATGGCAACAGTGTTGCAAGTGGCTGACCTGAATACGCGCTACTGTAGGTAGGTAGGTAGAGCGTATCTGATAGGGATAAAGTGAGTTTTATAGGGACAAACAGAGACCAATACACACACACACACACACACACACACACACAACATACGCGCGCAGACACACTCACACACACACACACACAGAGGGAAGAGGAAAAAACAAACCCCAAATATACTATCCACACTCGGGAGGAAGAAAAAAACAACCAAATATACGATCTACACAACGTACGCGAACACACACACACACACACACACACACATACACACACACAGAGGGAAGAGGGAAAAACAAACCCCAAATATACTATCAACACAGAGGGGAGATAATACAAACCCCAAATAAACTATCCACACAAACGTACGCGAACGCATGCAAACCCCAAATATACTATCCACACAAGGTCGCTAACGCATACAAACCCCAAATATACTATCCACACTCGGGAGGAAAAAAAAAAAAACAACCAAATATGCGATCTACACAACGTACGCTAACACACACACACACACACACACACCACACACACACACACACACACACACGCGCGCGCGCGCGCACACCACAGAGGGAAGAAGAATAAAACCATTATACACTATCCACACGGAGTGAAGAAATAACCCTTTATATATACTATCAACAGAGAGTGAAGAAAATAACCCATTATATTCCATCAACACAGAGTGAAGAAGAAAAAGTTTTTTGAAAGCACTTAAGCCCTCACCTGCAATGACCAACTCTGCCAAACACCTACACCCCACTCCACCCCCACTCCCAACACTACAAAACCCATTTAACCCGTTATTTTATGGCATCAGTGTGTGCTTTAGGAAACATCGAGACACAAAAATGATGGATGAATAGACTGACTATTGTTTACGGACTTGCATGCCTAAAGAGCGTGCGTGAAGGAAAACATCCTTCCATTTCAATTCTAACTAAAACATGATCCAGAGGGATAGAGAGAGGTGAAAGAGCACAATTTCATAAAGTGTGAGTAAAAACAAAACACGCCATCCTTATTATACAATGTCAAGACCAAGAGACACTTACGTTTTCTTTCTGGTCTATTCTCTTTTAGAAGGTAGTATGAAATTTCACATCAGGGCCAACGCATCGGCTCACATTGTCAATTTTTCCATTTCCATGTCTTTACTGGCACAAGTTCTTCATCATCTTCAATTCCTTCTTCTTCTTCTTCTGAATCCCTCTTCTCTGTTTCGTCTTGTTTTTTGTTTCTTCTCTTTTCTCGTAGGGCACTCTGAATTCCAGTGTCCTTTCCCCTGACAACGATATTAGGTATCTTGACTTTTGTCTCTCTTTCTTAGACGAAGCAGGTATTTTGGAGACAAATACCCATTTACCTTTGCAGATATAGCAAACTTCATTAGCACACACTTTCGTATGACTCTCATCAAATCAACGACCAAAAGAGTAAGTTTTGTTGCCACTTTCGCCTGTGAATTATGCTTTCGTATGACCTTTAGCAAATATTTGACCAGCAGGTCGATCTGTGCTGACTCTTCCATCTTCGTGATCGTTTGAGAGCGGAATGAATACTCTGACGCTAAGACACTCTCCTTATATACAGGGACCTGCTGCGTATGAAACCTAGTCAAATGTAATTTTGCAATAAGATGAAACGATTTCATCGAGGAAGTAAAAGGCAATGATGTACCGTATCGCCTTACACAAAACCTGAAGTGTTAGCTCAGATCCGTGTCAGCAATTTCGAAGACGACATAACTGAGCTTGCATCAATGCTCTCCAATTATGCAACAAAACCACGAGTCCTGATTCACGCCAAAAGAAATTGCGTTCGGTCCATAAAAAATAGTACCACATCTGAGAAACGCAAAAACGAACTTCCAGAAAACTGAGAAAGACGGCTTACACCTACAACGTAAATGTATGAGTTCAAGTAGTGCGTAAAACTTAGTCAAATTAAATTTTTATAGTCAAGACGAAACGATCTCTTTTCGAACAAGAAAGCAGACACCAAGCGACAATGGCAATCCGTGTCACACAACACTTTTCAAAATGTATATTATCAGAGGTTTGTTCTAGCGATCTGCACGGTTAAATTAAATGTTGATGTATTTTGCAATAAGACGGACACAATTTCCATGGGATCGCCCATGGTACGATTGTTCGTGCATTAGTTTAATTTTTAAAAATATTTTTTTATATAATCGCCTATAGGATAGACCCAGTAAAGCATGGCCATTCTCGTCACTGTCTGAATAGCTACTCAAGTCAATTCGAAGTGAACGCGGTAAGAAAATAAGTATAGCCAACGAAATGGCTTACAACGGGTGATGCATTGTTTTGTTCTAGGACTGTGTGGCATAATAATCCCTATGTTCTTGCGTTGTTACCATTACAGTGCAGACAGACTGAAATGTGATCTTACAAGCCCTCTTTGTCTGTGTTGTACCATTTCTTCTTACCACATCAAAATACTGAGCGTCACAGTATTGGTTCGCGTTTTCAAGCTGACCATGTTTTTTATATCTCACTTAAACATTTTAACATAAACACTCACACTCACATCGGTAGAGTCAGAACAGATGTGTTACAGTATTGAGGGGCATGTTATCTTTTTTTTTCAAACTAATAAATTTGGGGGTTTTATGAAGTAAAGAAGCAAAAGTACAGTGAAACTCAAGGATGATGACCCAATTTGTCTGTCTATTGATGCGTGTATTTACTTAAGAAGAAATATGACCTCTAAAACACAAAGAGATACGGCAAGCATGATTAGAAAGAACATAACGATGTTTTCCTTCACGCCCGTGTAATTTAGAGCTTCAATCCTCTTTGAAGACAAACTTGGTCTCCTTTTGTAGGGCTTGAAATAATAAAAACCTGACAAAATCTTAAGCACTTTGCTATAGATAATTTCATCAACAGACTAAACAACATAAATACCGTTACAACACTAGAAAGCCTTAAATCTTCTATCAAAAAGAAATGCATCAAAAAATTAAAGATTAACGATAACTAACCAATGAAACCGAATTTAACAAAGGCAGTGACATGTGAAGAAATGGCTCTCACTTTGGAAAGGTAGGCGAATGTACTCTGTCATGCACCATCAACTTGAAAAAAAAATTATAAACAGAGAGAAACCTGAATTCAAAATTCAGTTGTTTTTTCTTCAAAATTGTTTCGTTTCTTTTTTCTTTTTTGGAACAAATCTAAGCACTAATATAGAGTGGAAAAGGGAAAATGCACATACAAGCTTTGATATTTCTGAAAAAATGAGGGGATATTCCTAACGTTCATAACCACCTATATATGCTTGGACTTGTCTGTGACTTATCCACAAAACAAGATGTACATATTTCTGGTCAAGCTGCAAGTGTGTGCGTGTTTTTGAAAATGGTAAAAATTGGATATACAATTTTCTCGTGACACTTATAAAGTGAAGAGTCTGTGCAAGTGTCAAAAGCCAAAGTCATATAAGTTTTGTATTTTGTACGGCTTGTAAAGATTTCCACTTTAGAAAATGTGAAGTATCACAAGTTATTATCACAAACAGAAGTGGAACATAGGGGCTTGCAAGAAAGAAAATAACCCAGACAGTTGGTGTCATCAAGAGTGCTAGAGACGGTACCCGAACTTGCTTGCTTGCTTACTTGAATTAAAGTGATTTTCGCTCTAATGGAGCATATATCACTGGTTTAATAACGCACCGCGTGATTTTTAATTACTCCTGGGGAAGGAAAGAGAGCCTCATCCCCCAGGCTTTTATGTACTCACAGACTACTTTTAAATTTAGCCACTCAGGTGTAGGACTAACTAGTCCTTAACAACCTGACTGAAAGGCTTTAAACATGAGTGGGAATAGTCTCACCACACACTCATTTTTCTGTCCGAGCGTGGTAAAGGAGGGAAAAGGTGCTCAGCAAGACAGCCATGGGTGTTAAGTACTCAACAAAACGCTAGCCCGTACTTATTTCAAATCAAGTCCCGTTTTTGCTAATGGACAGTAAAAAGTACCAATAATGTGTTAACCACTTGTGCAATTAGTTCAAATCTAACGATTCTGTTAAATTTCCTACTTCCTAACATATCTATCTAATATTAGTACTTAGTGTACATAAAAATAGCCATACTGATCTTATTTAAATTATTATGTCTAAGCGACATATACCAGTTTGGTCACTGTTAGGTTTAAAAAGTTAAATTTGTTGCGGTGTTCCAATGGGTCAAGTTTGTTTCGAGAATAGTTTAGTCAAGGAGGGATACCAAGCCAAATATGGTTCCCTAGTTAATAAAAAGCAATCTTTTGGAGCCCTAAAAAAGGCTGTTTTTTTCTGTTAGAAGGTAACACGTCTCTCTTTTGCTTTCACGTTCTTTCCCGCACTCCTAGTCTCATGATTCTTGATATCAGGAAATGCGTAGCCATGATGGGCGGCAATGTAAGCAGCGGCTTCTACCAGTTGACTGAGGGGGGTATCCAGTGTAGGTTTGTCTGTAGAATTGGGGAAGAACTCTGACCCTAATCCCCATTGAGAAGGTCTTGGTTTAAAGGTGTCTAGAGATTTGTAGGCAACGTATTGTATGGCTCTAATAAACTACCCTGCTTTGTTGACGTCATACAATGCTTGATCTAGTCCCATTTCGGTGTACTTCTCAACGAGTGTCAGCGTCCCCCTCCTCCTCCTCCTCAATCGCCTCAATTTCCTCTTCTAGTTCTGATACTAATTCTTTAGTTGAGGTAGATAGTTTCAAATCCGCTGTTATGGTGTCTGTCGCTGTTATTGTTGCTGTGGTTGTTCTTTCAGCTGAGATTGCCTGTAGTATCGGAGTGAGAAAAGAACGTTGTTGTTGTTGTAGGGTTTAACGCCATTTTTCAGCACGCGATAGGCTATACATGGCGGCCAGTATTAATGGTGGAGGAAGAACCCGGGAAAAACCCGGAAAGAACCACCGACCCACGAGAAGCTACTGGCAAGCATTCTCACATACCCACATTAGCCGAATCCGAGACTCGAACCCACGCAGACAAAGGTGAGATGACAGTGATCCGTAACGGAAAGCGCTTTAGACCACTCGGACACTCGGGGCCCCAGAAAAGAACGTAGTGCTTCCGATAATTACATTTGAGTTTGCCATACCGTTTGTCTAACATAATTGGCCCTTTGTTTTGCCACCACTCTTTCCGGGGCAGGTTGTTTGTTAGGTATAGTCGGATGTTGACTAGATGTTATTTGTGTTCTCGAGGTGGGTGGAGTGCTAACTGGCTAGGTCTGCAATTCTTGCTCCCGCTACTGTTGCGTATATTTCTTCCCTCCACACCGAGTTCTGGGCCTAATTCTTTTAATTTCGTTGTACCCGAACTTACATTATCCATATTATCACCAACAAAAAATACGCACAAACCTAAAAGAAACACTCACTCACTTTTTTACAGAACATTACTATTTTTAAAATTTTGATAAGCGACGGATACGAAGGACTTAGAGCCGCACTTTCTAACCAAGATAAAGAAATCATGTGCTGATAGACTCACTTCTGTATTTTTTCTTCTAACTGACTAACATATCATAGGCAATGGAATGTTATTTCTTTTCGAGAGTATGGGGTAGCCCTGAATATTTTTTTTGGAACTTGAAGCTATGGCGGTCGCTTAGGTTATAAGATGGCGACCTCCTCTGACGACAGGCTTTCTCACAGGATAAGGTCTGCTTCTTCGGAAAAGAAAAGAAGAACACTTTGGTGTCGATACAACTGTTGACAAAGCCTCTGTCAGGCTCATGCTGCTGCTGTTGCTGCTCTCTCTGCTGTTTATGAAGTCTGTACTTCTCCATCCATTCTTCTTTCTCCTTCTTGAATTCCTCCTTGAAGAGCTCTTCTTTCAGGTCTTCAGTGACTTTTAGCATTCTCACATTTTCTATCTCTTCTGGCTTCGGTATCAGACTGTGTCTGACCCTATGCAAATTCACGTAGGCTTCGTTTAGCTTAGCTAGTTTGGAGCACATCTTCGTAGGAGGATGAGTTAACAATGGATGGGCAGACTGGAAACTTCCCCGGTTCTTAAAGTCAAAGCGCGGACGTGAAGGAAAACATTACTACACGGTTTTCTAGCCGGAACGTTCAAATAGTGTTATGGGAGGGATAGAGAGAAGTCAAAGAGCATGAATCAACATTCCTATAGCCAAACAAACCACAAAGGCATTTTTTTCTTCAAAACACAACATTTTTTTTATTCATACTAACAAACAACTCTAACATTTTTTTAACAATAATCCAACACTATAACATCAAACATTTTTTTTCAAATACCAAACATTTTTTTTTCAATTCACACTCTACTTTAAACAGGGCTGACAACGTTGTGAATGAAATTGTGATTTCCACTGTTGGAAGTCATTAGGCCATTGATGGACACTACGTTTCCTAGTTAGAGACAAAAGATAAGCATACTGGTCACAAAACCATCGATCTACTTTCACATCGTTTCTAGAAGAATGACGAGGATCAAAATGAGTCGCTAAATGTTCTAAAGAATAGCCCAGGCTGCAATGATGCAGAAAATACACACAGTACTGTCCACACACCAAGGAATATGTGCTTTTTATTTCACATTATTGAATCGTGTGGTCTGAGCATTTCTTCTCATAAAGTCAATGATATCGTCTTCCAAAGGGGGCAGTCCATAGGAATCAAAATATTCCACACATCCTTCTTGAGGAAAGTAGACGGCTACCCAGTGGGTTCCTGGGAGATGACTGTCGTCCGTGTTGATCACATAAGCTTGATGGTTTTGAGGTGTGCAATGAGGGAGTTCATCTTTAGCACAGACAACAGGATTCCAAGAAGCAGTGTACAAACTGTGGTTCAAAAGGTAATAAAGTTCTCAGGTATCCATTTTTTGTTTTCTTTCTTCTTCACAGGTAATGACAAGTCATCAATTCGATCCTGACTTTTTGCTTGAAAATGTCTAACAAGTAACCGTTTCTTCACATTGTCTCCTCACTCTAATCCAACAGAGCTTCGATGCGATGGATCTCTTGAGTTGTTAATGGAGGACAATAATGTTCACGCAAGCCTTTATACCACTGTTGTAACACGTCTTCTTCCGAGATGCGACTCCAAGCTTCGTCCAGATATTCGTCCAATTTTTCTTCTTGACTCAGCATCAGGCGTTTATCTGTTGAATTTCACTGGGATGATCGTTATGACATCCATAGCAATCTTTCTTGATCAATTCCTTAATTTTTTTTCTGTCAAGACTATAGCATAACAGGAAACTAAATGTGATTCTTGTTCTGGCCATCTAGATTTCATCATGATGACTTCTTCGTCTTTGTCTTGGGGTTCTCCTTCCTCAGGATCTTCACATTCCATGTCCAAAGAATCCCTACATTACAAACATTGATAAAAGTCTTCCATGACTTCTAATAGTCTGGAATGACTTCTCTCAAACTGTTGGTTTATATCGTATTGTCCAATTCGGCATACAGGATGACGTTCACCGTATTATCTGCGCGTAGATTTTCTGCAAACTGAAATTCCACACGCATCTGGCCGGATTTTATAGGGTGAAAATGTCCCTCTTCGCTGTCTTGACTTACAATTCGTTAGAGAACCGTTTTCGAAAATGGAGTTTCACTGTAACTTTCCCTTTGGAGAATGGAATATTTTGTCCCAGATCTCCTTTTATAGCAATGTTGACAGTGTCTAAATACGACTTACTGACGGGCAAATAGTGAGGATGTACAAATTCACGGTGTACGTGATAGGTGTTTGCACCTTCCTGGTCATTGTTTGTGGTACTATCCACTTTGAAAGGAATGACACACAGTAACGGAATAGAGGTGTCCCACCACATCGGAATACACAAAGATCAAATTAAGTCCTTGGTTCAGTTCTACCGGGTTTCCAAAAGCTCTGTAAAAATCCGTATTACTTTTGATCTTGGGGCTCATATTGTTTGCGACCATTTCTGCATGTCCACCCAAAATTTCAAACAAACTACCTTTGAACCTGAGGGACAATGTGTCCGTATCTTGAAATTTGATCACGAGACGATGAGCCACTTGATGGTACTCAATCTTCACACTTTTTTTGGCTCTGTTCAGTGCTTTGCCAAAGGCTAAGTTGAACCTGTCCGCAATAGTGTCCACCAAATGTTCACCACTAAAATAAAAACCTGAAGGAATTTTCAAGGTGTAGATAATGAAGGTTGGATTGCTGACTGGTCTTGTGTCCCCTAAAAACCCGATTTTGTTGATTTCTTCCTCCAATTGGGCATTCAGGATTTCCACCTCGAAAGTGTTTTGCTTTTCGGTGATGTTTTTGATTTGTGTTGGGTGAATGATTTCCACTAAAGCCACTTCCCAATGGGCTTCGTGATCTAACTGGATGGTCTGAGGCAATTTGACCGTGTAACAGCACAACGTGTTCTTGGCAAACACCTCCATGGAACTATCACTGGGTAAGGTTAAGTAAAATTGGTTGTTATTGCTCATAATTCCAGAGTTTTGTGGCTCTCTGAGGCGATACTGGAAGTTAGAGGAGTGTCTCCGCCCAAAATGGGGTTGTTGTTGTTGTTGTGGTTGTTGTTGTTCGACTGGTGACTGGCACTGGCACTGGACACTAGGTTCCGTGGTTCCCGTTCGAGGAGAATTTCAGGGAGGGATTAGGAAGCAGGTAACCGATGTAACTGCTCAATACAATGGTCCACAAGTGTTTGTCTCCTTGTTGCAAACTCAAATTGCACCGATGACACAATACACCACGAAGGTTTGGCAGAAAAAGACGATTTGCGTTTTAGGCACACGTTTTCCATACCACACCCACAAGGGTTGTGTTTGTAAATCTTGCAGAGAAGAATTGGGTGAAGGAGTGATCGCAGTAGCTGAATCTGTGAGAAAGGGCATGATGGTCACTTCTTTTTATAGTGCGAAGCGTCGATGCAAGAATCAAAACTGGGTGGATATCCTTTCCAACGTACTTTGACTTCTTTGACACGTCGTTTGCCCACTTTACGGTTTCTGCGTTTGACAATGCCTTTGATGTCGTACACGTCGTCTTTTTTGGTGACACGACTTGATTTGAAATAAGTACGGGCTAGCGTTTTGTTGAGTACTTAACACCCATGGCTGTCTTGCTGAGCACCTTTTCCCTCCTTTACCACGCTCGGACAGAAAAATGAGTGTGTGGTGAGACTATTCCCACTCATGTTTAAAGCCTTTCAGTCAGGTTGTTAAGGACTAGTTAGTCCTACACCTGAGTGGCTAAATTTAAAAGTAGTCTGTGAGTACATAAAAGCCTGGGGGATGAGGCTCTCTTTCCTTCCCCAGGAGTAATTAAAAATCACGCGGTGCGTTATTAAACCAGTGATATATGCTCCATTAGAGCGAAAATCACTTTAATTCAAGTAAGCAAGCAAGCAAGTTCGGGTACCGTCTCTAGCACTCTTGATGACACCAACTGTCTGGGTTATTTTCTTTCTTGCAAGCCCCTATGTTCCACTTCTGTTTGTGATAATAACTTGTGATACTTCACATTTTCTAAAGTGGAAATCTTTACAAGCCGTACAAAATACAAAACTTATATGACTTTGGCTTTTGACACTTGCACAGACTCTTCACTTTATAAGTGTCACGAGAAAATTGTATATCCAATTTTTACCATTTTCAAAAACACGCACACACTTGCAGCTTGACCAGAAATATGTACATCTTGTTTTGTGGATAAGTCACAGACAAGTCCAAGCATATATAGGTGGTTATGAACGTTAGGAATATCCCCTCATTTTTTCAGAAATATCAAAGCTTGTATGTGCATTTTCCCTTTTCCACTCTATATTAGTGCTTAGATTTGTTCCAAAAAAGAAAAAAGAAACGAAACAATTTTGAAGAAAAAACAACTGAATTTTGAATTCAGGTTTCTCTCTGTTTATAATTTTTTTTCAAGTTGATGGTGCATGACAGAGTACATTCGCCTACCTTTCCAAAGTGAGAGCCATTTCTTCACATGTCACTGCCTTTGTTAAATTCGGTTTCATTGGTTAGTTATCGTTAATCTTTAATTTTTTGATGCATTTCTTTTTGATAGAAGATTTAAGGCTTTCTAGTGTTGTAACGGTATTTATGTTGTTTAGTCTGTTGATGAAATTATCTATAGCAAAGTGCTTAAGATTTTGTCAGGTTTTTTATTATTTCAAGCCCTACAAAAGGAGACCAAGTTTGTCTTCAAAGAGGATTGAAGCTCTAAATTACACGGGCGTGAAGGAAAACATCGTTATGTTCTTTCTAATCATGCTTGCCGTATCTCTTTGTGTTTTAGAGGTCATATTTCTTCTTAAGTAAATACACGCATCAATAGACAGACAAATTGGGTCATCATCCTTGAGTTTCACTGTACTTTTGCTTCTTTACTTCATAAAAACCCCAAATTTATTAGTTTGAAAAAAAAAGATAACATGCCCCTCAATACTGTAACACATCTGTTCTGACTCTACCAATGTGAGTGTGAGTGTTTATGTTAAAATGTTTAAGTGAGATATAAAAAACATGGTCAGCTTGAAAACGCGAACCAATACTGTGACGCTCAGTATTTTGATGTGGTAAGAAGAAATGGTACAACACAGACAAAGAGGGCTTGTAAGATCACATTTCAGTCTGTCTGCACTGTAATGGTAACAACGCAAGAACATAGGGATTATTATGCCACACAGTCCTAGAACAAAACAATGCATCACCCGTTGTAAGCCATTTCGTTGGCTATACTTATTTTCTTACCGCGTTCACTTCGAATTGACTTGAGTAGCTATTCAGACAGTGACGAGAATGGCCATGCTTTACTGGGTCTATCCTATAGGCGATTATATAAAAAATATTTTTAAAAATTAAACTAATGCACGAACAATCGTACCATGGGCGATCCCATGGAAATTGTGTCCGTCTTATTGCAAAATACATCAACATTTAATTTAACCGTGCAGATCGCTAGAACAAACCTCTGATAATATACATTTTGAAAAGTGTTGTGTGACACGGATTGCCATTGTCGCTTGGTGTCTGCTTTCTTGTTCGAAAAGAGATCGTTTCGTCTTGACTATAAAAATTTAATTTGACTAAGTTTTACGCACTACTTGAACTCATACATTTACGTTGTAGGTGTAAGCCGTCTTTCTCAGTTTTCTGGAAGTTCGTTTTTGCGTTTCTCAGATGTGATACTATTTTTTATGGACCGAACGCAATTTCTTTTGGCGTGAATCAGGACTCGTGGTTTTGTTGCATAATTGGAGAGCATTGATGCAAGCTCAGTTATGTCGTCTTCGAAATTGCTGACACGGATCTGAGCTAACACTTCAGGTTTTGTGTAAGGCGATACGGTACATCATTGCCTTTTACTTCCTCGATGAAATCGTTTCATCTTATTGCAAAATTACATTTGACTAGGTTTCATACGCAGCAGGTCCCTGTATATAAGGAGAGTGTCTTAGCGTCAGAGTATTCATTCCGCTCTCAAACGATCACGAAGATGGAAGAGTCAGCATAGATCGACCTGCTGGTCAAATATTTGCTAAAAGTCATACGAAAGCATAATTCACAGGCGAAAGTGGCAACAAAACTTACTCTTTTGGTCGTTGATTTGATGAGAGTCATACGAAAGTGTGTGCTAATGAAGTTTGCTATATCTGCAAAGGTAAATGGGTATTTGTCTCCAAAATACCTGCTTCGTCTAAGAAAGAGAGACAAAAGTCAAGATACCTAATATCGTTGTCAGGGGAAAGGACACTGGAATTCAGAGTGCCCTACGAGAAAAGAGAAGAAACAAAAAACAAGACGAAACAGAGAAGAGGGATTCAGAAGAAGAAGAAGAAGAAATTGAAGATGATGAAGAACTTGTGCCAGTAAAGACATGGAAATGGAAAAATTGACAATGTGAGCCGATGCGTTGGCCCTGATGTGAAATTTCATACTACCTTCTAAAAGAGAATAGACCAGAAAGAAAACGTAAGTGTCTCTTGGTCTTGACATTGTATAATAAGGATGGCGTGTTTTGTTTTTACTCACACTTTATGAAATTGTGCTCTTTCACCTCTCTCTATCCCTCTGGATCATGTTTTAGTTAGAATTGAAATGGAAGGATGTTTTCCTTCACGCACGCTCTTTAGGCATGCAAGTCCGTAAACAATAGTCAGTCTATTCATCCATCATTTTTGTGTCTCGATGTTTCCTAAAGCACACACTGATGCCATAAAATAACGGGTTAAATGGGTTTTGTAGTGTTGGGAGTGGGGGTGGGGTGGGGTGTAGGTGTTTGGCAGAGTTGGTCATTGCAGGTGAGGGCTTAGGTGCTTTCAAAAAACTTTTTCTTCTTCACTCTGTGTTGATGGAATATAATGGGTTATTTTCTTCACTCTCTGTTGATAGTATATATAAAGGGTTATTTCTTCACTCCGTGTGGATAGTGTATAATGATTTTATTCTTCTTCCCTCTGTGGTGTGCGCGCGCGCGCGCGCGTGTGTGTGTGGGTGTGTGTGTGTGTGTGGTGTGTGTGTGTGTGTGTGTGTGTGTGTGTGTGTGTTAGCGTAAGTTGTGTAGATCGCATATTTGGTTGTTTTTTTTTTCTTCCTCCCGAGTGTGGATAGTATATTTGGGGTTTGTATGCGTTAGCGACCTTGTGTGGATAGTATATTTGGGGTTTGCATGCGTTCGCGTACGTTTGTGTGGATAGTTTATTTGGGGTTTGTATTATCTCCCCTCTGTGTTGATAGTATATTTGGGGTTTGTTTTTCCCTCTTCCCTCTGTGTGTGTGTGTGTGTGTGTGTATGTGTGTTCGCGTACGTTGTGTAGATCGTATATTTGGTTGTTTTATTTTCTTCCTCCCGAGTGTGGATAGTATATTTGGGGTTTGTTTTTTCCTCTTCCCTCTGTGTGTGTGTGTGTGAGTGTGTCTGCGCGCGTATGTTGTGTGTGTGTGTGTGTGTGTATTGGTCTCTGTTTGTCCCTATAAAACTCACTTTATCCCTATCAGATACACTCTACCTACCTACCCACATTAGCGCGTATTCAGGTCAGCCACTTGCAACACTGTTGCCATTTATCCCCTAGTGTTCAGTACAGTGACGTCACTGACGCTGGAAATTTTGAGACTATAAATATCGACTTGGGGATTTCCACATTTTGTAGCTATACATATATACTAGAATTCATAAACAGGAACGTCACTCAAGCTGAGGCTATAAAAAGATAATGGGATTTTCCAAAGGAAAAACCCACAAGTTGGAGCTATAAATAGATAGTGGGATTTCATAGGAATTTCAGCTGATTATAGATACATAGGTATTTATCCACGATCGTCACAGAAGTTGATATTGTAAGTAGTTACTAATTTTATCCATTTTAGTCTAAACCATTGTAACTTAATTTTCTTGGATATGTTTATTTTCCTTTAAATTCTGGGACAATTTCGTCATTTTAACGTTACTTTTAGTCACATCCATTTTGTCGTTGAGCATTTCCTTGATTATAGCTATTTATAGCATCATTACAATTATGCAAATTTTTGAACACCCCAGCAAGATTTCAGGTCTTGGTAATGCTTTATATATAAATTCCACGCTTGTACTAGTGTATGTATGTTTCTGTCTCTGTTGTGTTTGACCCTCTACCATCATTGTCCCTAGACAGTCCCACCATGTTCAATTCCCCTTGACGCTATACAGATCCACCATGTTCAATTTCCATATGTTAAATTCCCTTGAGGCTATATCCTCCAGGGGTTTCCGTAATGTTAAATTTCCCATTGTCCCTAGACAGTCCCACGATCTATTCCCCATGTTAAATTTCCCATTGTCCCTAGACAGTCCCACGATCTATTCCTCATGTTAAATTCCCATTGTACGTAAAGTGGCCCACGATTTATTCCCATGTTAATTCCCCTTGTACGTAGATTTGCCCACGATTTTTCGCCATGTTAAATTTCCATTGTACGTAGATTTGCCCGGGGGGGGGGTCTTTAATGCTAATTCCCATTGTACGTAGGGTGCCCCCATTCACTACTAATGGCAGTCTTTATGGCCATGGGGTTTCTGGAAACGTGAGGGTAAATAATTGGTGGCATATGATATTTCTGTAAATTTGAGTGTTAGCTAAGATTTTTCATAACCAGCCCTCTTGCTTTTCTATTTGTCAAAAACTGTAGGATACGTTAGAGTTGGCACACGCCATATATTTGTTATACTAATGAACGTTTTACTGTAAATTCCAAAGCTCTCAGAACTTTTAAAAAAGTGTTTCTGGGCAAACCATTTTAGTGGCAGCAAAACCGAATGCTGTTTTCCTTCATCTCAAAAACTTGTTAGAACCGAACCAATATCTGAGATTGTCTCTGTACATTTAAGAAAGAAGACAAACAATTAATGTACAATCAATTTTATCACCGCAGTTCAAACCAATTTGATACGTTTTCAAACGGTTTCAAACACTAATTTCGTTGGACAGAATCTTGAAAGTTTGAAAATATAACGATTTCTTGTGTGTTTATTGAAACATTGAAAATTTTTGTTTAAAATTGTACAACATATATTTTAAGCAATTTTATGGATCCGGTTTTCTATTTTTTGTTCTCAGTCTGTTTAAATTAAAAGATGTATTTGCATGAGTTAGACGTTTTCTTCCTTTTACCGTTTAAAGTTTGCGTTAAAGTTTAGTCTTTTCAAAATTGTTTTTATTTAAATATTTGTCTTTACCTTTGTTTGAATTTAGTTAAATTTGATTAGTTATCTTTATTTCTGATTTTTTTGATTTATTTTTTGCAATATTACATCAATGTTTACACAAAAAGTATTAGTAGTAATAGTAGTAGTTGATGTTCTTTGTGATAATTTAACCTTTCTCAGGGCCATCCTAACGTTCCTTTTTTCCACGGCTACCAAGGTTTCTAGAAATCGAAATACTAAGTGTCAACTACCTGTTTGCGTTAGTTTATATACACGTGTGTCTGTTTCAACTTTTCTAAACAATTCTTTTCTTTCTTCTTCTGGATTCACAGTTGACATTTCAACCGACTTTTGATAAATCAATAACAGAAATACTATTGTGGTAAAGTGACGAATAAATTAATACAAGTCTGATTTACAAAACAGTGCCTGCTTGAAATCACAAGTTATTGTATAAGAAATTGTACTTCTTTCTGAATCTTGTTACATGCACAGGTCTAAAGGCCTTTCTAGTTAATAGAGCTTTACAGTTTGCCTTAAATTACGCAATTGCATTTTGTAGTGAAGAAACCAATTTTTGTGTTGTCAGGTTGTCTCACTTTTGTACAATAACAACAATGCATAACTACACATTATCGTTTGAATTGATATCAATTTAATTTGGAGTCCTGATTCAAGATATTTGAGTGCTGGAACTGCAGATTTGACCCAGTTCAGTTGTGATGCATGCCAGTTGATTCCGTTGCCAAATTTCTCGTAGTGACTCGTGTTTTCCGTAGTGGTAATACATTTAGCGTAGGAATGGCATCTCCAATGGACTCTTTTAACAGCATTTGTTCCCATGGTGCAATAGGCCTTTTGGGTTTGTTTAATTTGGCTTTACCCATGCTGTAGTCACCAGAATCAAAGTATTTTTGTCCTTTCTGTAACCGTGTGCTTATCCACCACCCATCTTTTTCAAATTAGAACTTTATGCTTTTAGTTTGTCCTCTTCTTGCTTTTCAACATGCTTAGGAGAAGGTGGTGGACAAATCTTCTTGCTCTCAGTTTCTACATCATCTGGCCAAGGAGTTATTTTTCGTATATCTTACTCTCTTGACATTTTGAAAAAAAAGTAATGGAACAATATGCAATTTAGTTGATCTTTCAATACCTGATTTTCAAGTCACCAGCAATCATTTGTTATTAAATATTCGTTTCCTTGGTTTTTTATTTCATTCTCAGAGATTATGTCATCACATTCATTGTTATTAATTTCACCTTATTTTGGGAATAGTAAATTTTTTGTGTAATTTGTTTGCGTTTGTTCAGGAATATTTTGTGACGTATAAAATGTAGCATAAAAGTGTCTTATATAATCT
Organism: Sinohyriopsis cumingii; assembly: GCA_028554795.2. Classification (NCBI taxonomy): domain Eukaryota; kingdom Metazoa; phylum Mollusca; class Bivalvia; order Unionida; family Unionidae; genus Sinohyriopsis; species Sinohyriopsis cumingii. The sequence continues at coordinate 70,736,366 of CM068831.1, read as the reverse complement.
AAAAGTGTTTCTTTTGCTTCTATTTCCTGATCCTTATCTTTTCACTTAGTTATGTTTCTTTGCAGTCCTCTCCTAATTTCTATTCTTTTAGATACATTTTCCTAGATTATATATATATATATATATATATATATATATATATATATATATATATATATATATATATATATATATATATATATATATATATATATATATCTTGAAAGAGATCTGCTCCTATTTTTTCTCCTTTAGTTCTTTTTCATTTATTTCTTCAAGTCTTTTATTCTTCTTCTGCTTTGTCTTTTTTTCCCTGTTCTGTTATGTTATAATTTATTATTATGATAAACTCTGTCTCAATAATTTTATAATTTTCTGCTTGCATTCTTGAGTATTTTTGACTAATTATTTTATATTCTTGCTTGATCTGTTCCCACAGTTCATAAATATTATATCCTTTTAAATCGTTAGAAAAAGTTATTGATTTTTTTTTGATATGCTGGTAAACTTAGTATTAGTTTGTTTAATTTCCATTGATTCTTTTACCCATTTGGTTGAGAATATTATGTTAATTTCAAGCGTTATGTTACATGAGTGGTCTATTCTTGAAGCTGTAAATTCTGTTATATGTGTGTATTCTACTTTAGTTGGGCGCAAAAACATGTAAGTGTATATTAAATTGTGATTTTCTACAATACCTTTCATTAGTAATTGTAAATTCTTTTTCCCATCTGGTGATACCTTGTCTTCTATCAAGGTCACTGGTTATTGTGTTAAAGTCTCCAATTATTATTAAGTTATCTAGATTGAATGCATGTATATTATTAGACAATCTCTAAAGAAATGCTCCTTTTTGTATGGGGGGGGGGAGACTTAAACATTAATAATATTTGTTTTCTTTGTGTAGATATGTTTGACTCTACATTTGCATTCAATTGGTACTTGCATGAACTTCCATTTGTTGGTAGTGTTTTGTTATTAATAATTATTCCAACTCCTGAAAATGGGTTATTTGGACCTTTGTCTATAATAAATACTGCATTGAGTTGTTCTTCTCTGTGTTGTATTAGTTTTTGTTTTATGTTATTTATTTCCTGTATACAAATGATATCATAAGATTTAATTTTTGAATTAAATATTTTGATTTTTCAAAATCAAGACCATTTACATGATTTTTAATTTTTTCCTGTTTATCCATTTAATTTTTATTTTTTTTGAGTTTACATCTTTTTAGTTTAAATAATTTGTATTTGTACTGTTTATCTGTATGGTTAAACACTATTGTGTTTTTTCTTATGTGGATTCATTTTGGTGAGTGCTGTTGTTTTTTGCACTTTGTTTTGCTGTCTGTTTTGGGCTTTGTTTTATATCATTATACTCAGTATCTTCTGTAACTGCAGGTATAAAGTTTCGCTAATTTCTTTAAAACGTGTGATTATAACGCAACATGCCTAATTATACAGATTTGTCAATATGTATATCATGAGATTATGACCCCAATGTGGGTATGTGAGAAAGCTTGCCAGTAGCTTCTAGTGGGTCGGTGGTTCTTACCGGGGTTTTCCCGGGTTCTTCCTCCACCAATAATACTGGCCGCCATGCATAGCCTAACGTGTGCTGAGAAATGACGTTGAACCCCACAAGAACAACAACAACAGATTATGACCATAACCTGTACCAAGTTTCATGGTTACCCTTAAAAAGCAAACAAACTGCAAGACAAGTCTACACAAGATTCTGTCTTGCACTCCATGGAGCTGCAGTAAGTAAAGGGCAATAACTCTAACAAAACACGCAAGAGCAAAGCTTCTATGTTATTCTAGAAACATGATTATGTGACCCTCATACCGGAATCTGTTTTGTGTCGTAAATTAGTTATAACTCTTTTCAATAGAGAATTTAGTGAGTCAGGCTTTAAAGAATTGGCACTTAAAGGTATTTTATTTTGATCAGTTTGAGTTGATTTTTTAATTTTTGTTCAAATTATTTGGATTACGAGAGATTTTTTTCCTCTGGAAATATTTGTGCTCTAAATTAATTCGTGAATAAATACAGTTATAAATATGTATACAGAATTCGAATTGGAATATTATTTTCACAGCATATGTAATCACCTTCCATTCTGGATTTCATCGGGATTCAAACTCAGTTTTATTAGGAAAATTTCATTACTAAGACTTATACATTATAATTATTGGATTATTCTTGGATTGTGTTTGGATTTGATTCGTAGAACCGTAAGTTCTTTTTCTCAATTTTATCTTGTTTTTGTAGGTAAATAAATTATTTGTTAAATTTTACAAAGCTTGTTGTCTTCACTCTTTTATAAGAGCTTAAACGTAACACCTTCTAATCCCGAGCGCAAAGCAAGGCAGTTGCTAGTACCATTTTGATCAATCTTTGGTATGACTCGGCCCGGGTTCGAACCGGAGGGAGGCATCCTAGGCTGACGTTCTAACCACTAGGCCACCGGAGTGTTAACTATTATATTTAAGGAAATTGTACTTGATCTTAGCGCACAACTAACCAAAATGGCTGCTTCTATATTCTTGAAAAAAGCAACAGACAACATTAGTCCAAAGTATACTATATTTAGCAACTGTTAAATTAGGGAAAACATATTTTGCGAGACTAGACCATAACAGTTTCTGAAAGTTCATTGAATGAATGAATGAATGAATGAATGAATGAATGAATGAATGAATGAATAATAATAATAGTAATAATAACAATAATAAAGAAACCCCCAACTAATCAACAACAACAAAAATGACAGAAGCAAAAAAGCAAACAAAATTTTTTTTTCGTACGTACACATCTGAAGTAAGGCCAAGTTGTATAGTCCATAACCCAAATTACACCAACTAATCATACACAAAAATAAAGAGAATTAAAAGTTATTTTAATAATACTTTGGGAATTCTTTCTTTCTTTAACAATTTAATCAATGCAAAATACGAAACTGTAGAGCGCCACCTAAATGTTATGTCCATCATTCTAATGAGCTATTTTCTGGCCTTTATTTTTAGAAAGTTTGTTGAAGTGTTACGTCCTTTTTGTTTTTCATACTTGTTAGTGAATTATCTCTTTTTTATATTAAGGCAAGAATTGAGTCCCTTTCATATTTGCAGCTGTTTTAAACAAGTTCTTTCCTTTGATTTGTTTATAAAGTTTTCTGGTTCTAAGCTATGTACATTTATTTTAGAAAGAGTTATCCTAACTTATATTGTTTATTTTTTGAAAAAGGTTATTGGTAAATGTTATTTCATTTTATTTTCCGGTAAGAGTGATCTCTCAGTACGAGCTAAGACGTTAATCGTTATTAGTTTCATAGTAAGATATCCGCCTGTATAGCTTTGATCAGAGTTATCAATATTTTTTAATTATTTTAATAATAGATAGCTTCGCTTTATCATCATATTGTTGTTAGGATTACCTCCCATTTTCGTTATATCCTCTTTGCTTTCTTTTTATGCCTTTTCCGTTTATAACATGGGGAGACTAAAATTGATTGTCCTTATGCCGTCATTTTATCCCTTTATTGTCCGCATTAACTACTAATTGGTAATCAATATTCTGATTAGGTGAATATATTGTTGTAGTACTTTTAGGTACATCATTATACGGGACGATATTTAGCTACATCATCATACGCGATGATACTAGATACATCATCTTACGGGATGAGATTTAGGTAAGTCATCATACGCGATGAGATTTAGGTACATAATCATACGCGATGAGATTTATGTACATCATCATAGTCAATGATACTAGTTACATCATCATAAGCTAAGATATTAGGTAAGTCATCATATGCGATGAAATTTAGGTACATTATCACACGCGATGAGATTTAGGTACATCATCATACGCCTTGCTTTTAGGTATATAAACATACGCGAGGGAATTTAGGTACATCATCATACGCAATGATATTTAGATACATCGTTATACGCAATGATATTTAGGTACATAATCATGCGCGATGAGATTAAGATACATGAACATACCCGATGATATTTAGGTACATAATCGTACGCGACGATTTTTGGTTCATAAACATACGCAATGAGATTCTGGTACATCATCATATGCGATGATGTTTAGGTACATCATCATAGACTATGAGGTATAGGTACATAATCAAACACGATGATAATTTAGGTACATTATTAAATGAAATGAGATGGTTATCGTGTTCAATCCACAGTGCTTATGAACTATTTCGTGTACCCTTGTGCATTATATCTTGGCTCAACTCAAGATTGTGGCATCAGTAGCTGATAACAGTTAACGCTTCTTATTGAGGAACACCACGTTAAATAATTAAAGAAATCAATCTATAATCGATGCATAGGATGCGTAAAGTTGCGAATTATTTTTGAATCAATTTATATCATTTAGAAGAAGTATATTTGAATTCCCTTTTTGAACACGACAAGCAGTGTTCTCAGTATTTTCCACTAAACAAGAAAACATATTACATTAACTTTAAACCGTTTTATTATGGATTGCAAATTTAAAAAAGAAATGCACACTTTTTCTGAAAGACGCTCATTCATTGTCCACCTATATTTTTGTTTCAAACTTTCAAACACTAAAATGATAGGTTTCCAAATTTCGGTTTTCCAAATTTCGGTTTTCCAAAAAGTAGTATGTTCTTAGAAAGCTTGTTTTGAAGTTTTATCTCACAATATCCGAAACTTTCCACATGCTAACAGACATTTCCACACAATATCAGACATTTATACACAATTTTCGCTATTTTTACACTAAATATGGGCACCATAACAGACATTTATACACATTATCCGACATTTACACACAATTTCCGATATTTCCACACAAAATGTGTGCACCATAACAGACATTTATGTACATTATCCGACATTTACACACAATTTCCGATATTTCCACACAAAATGTGGGCACTATAACAGACATTTATACACATTATCCGACATTTACACACAATTTCCGATATTTCCACACAAAATATGGGCACCATAACAGACATTTATACACATTATCCGACATTTATACACAATTTCCGATATTTCCACACAAAATATGGGCACCATAACATACATTTATACAAATTATCCGAATTTACACACGCTTTCGATATTTCCACACAAAATCCGACACTTCCACTGAGTATCCAACATTTCCATACAGTATCCGATTCTTGGATACAATTAAGCAGTGAGATGCTCAGTAAGCCACGGATAAACAAAAATTGCTCATCTCCTTTTCCAGCGTACTATCAAAACTGTTGAACAGAAATTGAGAATGATAAAAACAAGTGACTTAAAAGCGGAACATTATTATTGATCCGTTTCACAGATAAAACCAAGGATTAAGTGTTAAATAGTTTCAAATAACAAAGATTGTATTGAATATTATATGTATCAGTCAAACAATTTCGATTCGCCTAGTAAATTAACCTGCCGTATTTGGATACAGACTTGTCCACGTTTCGAGATTTTGCTTCTACTAAGAAAGAATCCAGAAAATTAAGAGTAAAATGAAAAGAAAACACTAGCCATTAAAGCCAGCCTTCAAACATTAAGAACAGAAAATGAAAGACAAATGACAAAATTCAACAGATGTTTAAAACCAAATGTTGTTTTTTTATATTAGGCAACACACACAGCAGAAAGAGTGGTTATAATTTCACAAGCTGGTGTCAGCTGGGCGCATCCCTAGAGTAATAGCTGTTGACACAATAGTTATTATGAGAAACGCAACGAACAAAAGACGGTCCAACACTAATGCCACATCCCGCCATTCCTGGTAGCTTCCGTCTATGCACGACTCTTCACTATATTTCTTTTGAAGCCAAGCAATCAGTTCGTTCACAGCGTCCTCTCTATCTTTGCCTTCGTGATCATACCTCCCATGAAGATGATGATCCAGCAAAAATGCCTCCGATTCTTCGGCAGAGTTAACGGTTTCTCTTCTGCCAACAAGGCGTATAATTTCCGGCGTATCCTGGAACGTTTTCTTTTGACGGACGTACTTTCCGCTTACACTAGAATGTTTTATATTAACATTACCTGTTGTCTTTGGTGTCAGACAGAGAATTGGTGCCACAATCTTGAACACCAGTATCTTGATCCACGTCGGAACTCTTGTTGGTTTGCCTCTTTGGTGGTGAATACTCAATATCCATACGGAGGACAAAATAGATAGGCAGCTGATGGATAAGACAATCATTAGATAAATACCTGAAAATATTTTAAAAAATAGTGAAATATAGTTCCCAGTCTAATTCGTAAGCTTCATATGATTGCAAATAGCTTATCTTAATTACAAGGCAACGTAGCTGTTTCTCTAAAACTTATGCAGGTATCATTGACACATCGTGTGACTTTGCATTCTGCAAGTTTAAGCCATCGATAAAGAAAAATGGCAGCGTAAACGATGGTATTTTCTTCCTTAAAGAATGCTGGAAATGAATTCAAAAAAATTAGATGCTAAATGAGTTCACCAATCATAAATTTAGCAAAACGCACAAATCTCGAGATGATTAAATTATTTTTAGCTGTTAGAATAAAGGTGCAAAAATGAAGGCTAAGAAAAAATAAAATGCGCACAATTGCCAAACTTCTAAGTCTTCAAGGTGTCATTTTTCTCAGACATAAGTCGGATATAAATAGCTGAAGAATACTATTTTTGTATTTTAAAAAATCTTCAAGAATTATGACCGAAAAAAGTACATATAATTAGACTAAATGGTGAATATTACCAAAGTGTTATCAGAATAAATGTGATGCAATATATAAGCTTGGAACAAACAAATAAAAATAAAAACCTAAATTTTGTTCACAAGAACTTTTAATCCAAGAGTATGGCATCTACGTGCCATCAATCCGTTTATATGAAAATGTTACAGGAATAAAATATGGAAATATCTCATTTAGTAAAACCATGAACCTATTATAGGAAATTCGTTTCTATTCAAATGACTGGAAAAAAAAACTCTTTTAATTCTTATCAAATTTACAGGGAAGAACGTCGATAATACTCTATTCGCCCTCCAGAGAGGCAGAGATACGACGTGAACATAAAACTATGCTTTAAACTGGAAATATTATTTTGCGTTTATCATACGTACGCCGCATCTTAAAAGCTTACGCGCAAAATCAAATGAAGTCTGGCTCATATATATGACTTTGAACTAGAAACCAATGATTTACTAAAGGTGATTATTCTCTGTGTCGCTACACAAACTGAACCAATCAGGGACATCGCATCATACTGTAGTTCCCACAAATTAGATAGAGTAAATTTTTCGCAAGTAACTCTGAGTGTAGTGTATAACAAACAAACTTTATTAAAGGCTGACGGACCAAATGAAGCAAAGTGGCATTTCTAGAAGGGTAGTAAAATAATCCCTGAGCCTGAGACGGTTGACTTTGTTGACCGGCTGGACTGGTTGTCAATCGTTGAGATTGGAAGTCCATAACATATTACTTCATGTATGATGATGATGATGATACATATATATATATATATATATATATATATATATATATATATATATATATATATATATATATATATATATATATATATATATATATATTGTCCCTAAGTCTAAATAACTAAAGAAACAGTCGTCACCGTCTTGAATTTAATTTTCTTTAAAATATGGCTTCAAAAAAAAATTATATGTCAAGTAGTAAAACCAATTAGCGTTTTAATGTCATCAAAGGAGTTTAAGTAATACGCTTGCACTGTACAGGCTGAAAGATATAAAGCAAGGTTATGTTGATAACATCTAATACGACACTATGCCCTCTATACGTGTTTATCAACCTGTTTATATGACATGTTTACAATAACATGAACTTTTCCACACGAAGCGAAACTATACACCTAGCATTTGATAATTTAGGTTAAAATAAATGTCTGAAAAGTATTCAAATTCAATCTATTTTACTATAATATTACAATTTGTACACACGAATGTAAATGTAAATTACTGTCAAACATAGAAAGGTTCTAAATATATGGGAGACCACTGTTGTTGGAAATATTCAAGTGTTCATGCGTTCTCAAGACAGTTTCAGCCCTCTATCGAATAGTGGAAACGTAAAATACTTTATCGAAGCTTCTTGTCAAACGATTGACACATTTTTCATAACCGTAACCATTAATCTGAACAGAATGACTGAAAATAATGTATTAATTAATGAAATAATAATAATAATAATAATAATAATAATAATAATAATAATGATAATAATAATAATAATAATAATAATGATAATAATAATAATAATAACAACAACGAATTTATGATTTCAGAGACCAACTGCTATGCATGACGAAAATCACAAGGTATACGAGTTTTAAAACACCTGATTAAGATACTGAAGGTCCTATAATGAATAGTCGAGATCAGTGGTTATCGCTGTTATTGATTGATTTATGAGATATCAACATAACCAGATCGCCCAGTCTAAGTAAAGTGTCTCCATTTGCTTTACCCGACAATGTACATTTTCTGCAAGTATTATAAATACAACAAAAGTAATCTCAGACTACGGCACTATACACAGAAGACCAACACGCGACATTTGCTTATGTTTGTAATTCAACAAGCGCAGCCTTTAATCAAGTGTAATAATAATTAAAATGCGTATCGAATTTGGGGCGACCAAATCAAGTTTGCACTGCAATGACGTGACCGGTTTCTCCGTCGCAGATTTATGCAATATGCCGGTCCATTTCTCTGTGATTAAAAACGGTTATTGATCGCACAAGCAAGGGCCTGTCTTTCCTACGCATGAGACTGAAACGGAAATTTAAGACGGACTAACTGCTTAGAATTCAGCTACGTGTTTTATTTCATATGCGTCGTACACAGGGAATGTCAACGTTACCCGTATCCTAGGTCGCTAACGAGAGAACATGATTCGTACAAACTTTCAAGTAAATAAAATGCAAAACAATACACCATATATCGAAATGTAAAACTCCAGTATATATTTAATTTCGTTCGGAATCCTAGAAATGTAACGTTCAAATGTATGATATATCTGTACGTGGAAAGAAAAATTATATAGATCTCTCAAATATGATCGCGGCGTGAACAGAAAGTCAAAAGGAGCAAGACATGTATATACAATTTGACATAACGTGCCTTTCTTTGGGTATCTGAAAATCACATTGTACAATCTATTCATTTTAGTACATTTACTTGTATTTCTAAGCATATTCGACTAGACGTTACATAAAGGTGTTTGAATTCCTCCATTCAAATTTGCCTTTTGGCCTGAATTATAAAATCAAGAACATCACAAAAACAACTTGGTAACATTGAATTTTCACTTTAGAAAGCTACACGTTCTCTATGTACTTGGTCAATCATGCTCGAATGCATCGTGGGTCATCCTTGAATGGGTACTGTGTCCGATGAGCAAGAAAACCTTCAAAGGGACGCCATCCAATGCAGTTAAAATTGTGCATTTCTTTATTCTAAGCTTTTGGGAGAAGGGACGAGAGGGTGGGAGAGTGGAGGGGGTCCGACGATTATTGTGAATTTGGCATGGTACTAACAGGCCCGGCTCTAGGATGTGCGGGGCCCAAGGCAGCAAAAAACGATGAACGGAGCCCCAAAGGAAACAATTTGCATTGCGAGAAAGCGCGGGGCCCAAGGCGGTTGCCTCGTTCACCTTGCCCTCGGACCGGGCCTGGGTACTAGTGAGAAACATTGGATACCACACCTAATGCTTTGAGCTAGCACAGTTAGTCGTAATATTAGCATCGAATGTTTGTTTTGGTTTTTCTTAGAATTTAATCGGTGATTAAGTTTGTGCACAGATTAGGCCCATGCACTCACGGGATTCCTACTTTGTCTACGCAGCCTGTACTTAACCAATGTAAGACTCTCAGTTCAAGTATTTGTGTTTCTTCGTCTTTCTGTTTGTTTTGTTTTGCTTTGATTTCTTTGCTGTTGGTTTTTCTTTTAACCGGTGCTTCGCTTTTAGGGATATTTATCTCGCTAAAATGCTTTGAAGCACTCAGCTTTTAACATTCAGAAAAGTTTTGCTAATTTTAAGCAAGAAATGTGTTACGTAATGCTTGCACCAAAGTATATCTGAAACACATGGTTTAAGTCGATGGTGCAACGAAACTGTAAGATAAGGCTTGGCTTAAAACTTTTTGGTAAAACTTTGTTGTCAATTTAATTTCATGACACGCTGCATTGAATTACTTTGCCTTTCTTTCCAATAAACATCAGATGAGTACTCTTTTATTTATATCCTTATTTTCTTCGACACGTGTTAAGATACTGCTTAATAGTAAAGAAAATTAAAGATGAAATAGTTGACTCTGATGACCTCATAAACTGAGTAGATTCGTGCAGAAATAAGGCTCACTTATAAATAGGAATGACTCCGATTTGAGTAGACTGCAGAAAATATACTCACTTAGCAATGGGATTGACTCCGATTTGAGTAAACTGTGCCTAACATATACTCACTTATCAATGGGATTGACTTTGATTTGAGTAGACTGGTGTATAACATAGACTCATTTATCAATGGGATTGACTCCGATTTGAATAGACTGGTGCAAAAAATTGACTCACTTACCAATGTGATTAATTCCGATTTGAGTAGACTGGTGCATGAATTATACTCACTAATCAATGGGTTTGACTCCGAATTGGGTAGACTGGTGCATAAAATATACTCACTTATCAATGGGATTGACTCCGATGTCTGAGGCATTTTGTCGGCAACCATTAGCATGAATACCGTTATTGTGAGAAGCACTGAAAGCCCAAGGGTGATCTTCTCCCCACTCTCCGGAGGTAACAGGAAACCAGCCAGGCATAGGAAGGACAAAATAATACACGGTATGATAATGTTCATAAAGTAATATTTCACACGCCTGCGTAACCGGACGTAAAACGTCACATCCGGAAATGGCTCCTTGCAGCAGTTGTATCTGATCATATTTCGTTCAACCTTAACTCCAATTAGTTCCCACTCTCCATTGTCTACGAAGTTCGAGAGATCTATGGTGTTGGATCTGTTGTGTACGTCAACTTCGTGAACATGATAAGCCCAAGAACCAAGTTTCAACTTGCAGTCCTAAAAGAAATTAAGCTGGTAATTGTTTCCTACCAACCTTGATCACTTTTTGCATTTGCTGATTACGTGTACGTGATTCGTATAGTTTTCATTACTTTTTCTTCATGCAAAATTGGTTACATTTGCATCTGCAACGGTTCTTAAGGTAAAATAATTTTATTTATTTAGATACAATAGTTTTAAAAAGTATTTGCTTCTCTGAATATTTCGGCATAGATTATTCTTTCCGGGACCTTTTATCTTACAAAATCATGAAAAGAGTCCTCTGTTACTGTATGCATATTTCATAATTTTCCATCAATTCCCTCTTCATGGCTTGGTGTTAATGCATAAGCCAAGGACTACAGTCTATTTTGTCTGGTTGATTATATATTAAACAATGTAATATATTAAATGCCTACACTTTGTTATATCTTTATATGTACATGTTTCATTTGTCACCTACGCTGTCTGTGCATTTACTTACTTGGTCATCAAATGGAAAGAATGTAATATCTATCTTACAGGAGCTTCGAAAGCGAACCACTGGGCCCCAAAACACGTTGCCGTCGTCATATACCATAGCAAGGCTCGGCATATAACCGGATGTGTAATCATCTACGCTGAAAGAAAAATACTCAAAATTTAAATATAAAAACGTTTCCAGACCAAGGCACATTTGGGCAATCCTTTTGGTTTTAAATAGGAAGCGTGTAAAATGGCAAAATACAAATGACGGGAGAAAAGTGTACAAATGACTTCGATATAATTAAAATTTTATCAAACATTAATTGAGCCTATATGTATGTACCAATGTCATCTACATTTTACCCTAATATACACCAACTTACGCCTCGAATTGAAAGTTTAAATAGATCTTGAAACGTTTATTATATAACTATGTCTATGCGCATCTTGACAATGAACTATATCTAAAAATGTGTCAAAGGGATATTTTGTTATGATGTTGCTTTTGTCTTTACTGGAAAACAAAAAATGGGCATACTTGAACTAAAAACCTTTTTTTTGTCACAAATGATTACCTGTTGTACAGAACTATATCCGGTAACCACACCTTCCGGCAAGGCACTCGAATTCCCGCCAAACCGCCATATTGGGAAGTATTCCAGGTGAGTTTCTCGTCATACCATTCCTGCAATTAGAAAACATTTGATTGAAATAAGGAGGAAAGAGTAACACTGTAGTTTCATGAATATGTTGTTTGCAAACCCACACATCTTTACTTGCAAGGGTTTAATTACTGAATTAGTAATCCATGAATAAATTATACACATAACGTTGTCATTAGCCTCGTCGTGTTTATTTTACAGTAAGATTAAGAAATAAACCCTTGATAGATTTAGCAATAGCTAGCTGATTACTATTATTATTATTACTATTATTATTATTAGTAGTAGTATTATTATCTATATTTAATAATAATAATAGTGATAATAATTGCTACAGTGATATTGTAATTAAAATACTCATTTTTACATCCAGGACGAAAGAAAAATCTATTTACTTACCGCCGTTGTAAAAATGTGGACTGTATAAATAAAAATGCACACCGACACGTGCATGAGTATTTTTCACATACATTCACCATCTAGCTTCCTGTTTATTTTATGAAAATTTGGAAACTTGAATATGGATTTCAAATATTGAAATTTGACTCCAGATGTCTGTTACTTGTACAACGGAATCCAGTGGCGAAATTTGTATTAAAAGTCTAACCCTTGTAACATTTTCTTTTTGATTCGATCCAATGTTTTTTTTTTTACCTACTCAGTGACTGTTTACGTGTGGAAATGTGCGTTACGTTGTTTGACGTAAATGCTTTGAAAAGTTAAGAGATTTTGTGTTACTAATGCCTTAGTAAAATGTTATAAAATACAAAATATTATTAAACTACTAATTTATAAAAAAATATTGATAAAAATTAGGTTTATTGAAAGTCAGTACATTTCAATCTTGACTTAAGTATTTTTTAATACTAAATTTAGTTACATATTTTCTTGCTCGATACCTATATACGGGAATCGTTGTAGTAAATTAATGATTAAAAAGTTGATGAAAATATGCAGACACCTAATATCAGTTGTGTGTGTGTGTGTGTGTGTGTGTGTGTGTGTGTGTGTGTGTGTGTGTGCGTGTGCGTGTGTGTGTGTGATCGTGAATGGAAATGAAAATATCTGCTTTTGAATTTTACATTTGGAAAACGATTGCAAATGCCAAAAGCCCTGACTTTCTGTAAATAGTTTATACGTAGAAAACGATGAATAGGCCATGCTGGATAAGATCAAATGAGACAGAGTGAACACATTAAAGTTGGAAAATCGAAGTAAGGGACAGTTATAAGGAGAAGGGAGAAGATATTTCATGTTCAGGTAAATTCAATTTGTTTTTTCGGACGTTTTGTTGCTTTCAAGCGTCAAGTAAGCACCATTTTTTATATTCTTTTTAGATAGAAGATATCATGACGATAGATATATTAAATAAATATCTTGACTCCAATCCTAAAAGGAGACGTCCAAATGCCACATCAGAAATTAGTAGTAGTTATATATAAAACAAACAAATTGCAGTTGTTAATAAGTTATGATTTATTCTCAAATAATAAAGCATCATCAACTCTAAGAGGCAATCATTAATAGATAATTACATCACAAACATTGATTAGTTTCTTGGTAATTCTGAGATTTTAAAGCTAGGTCTTAAAATTTAAAATGTTTCTTTTTTCTTTCTTTGTTTCTATTGACGACCGATCGCAGAAGCAACTTCTATTCTTTTTATATTTCTTTATAATAATATTCTGCTCCGTCAGGCCCTCGATCCCCTGCCTCTAACGCGTTTGATACAGCATAGGAACGTGTGTCTCGGCCTGACGTACACGATATTTTTTTACACCGTATCAAACATGTTTTTCCGTCCACTCGGAATAAAACTCTTGTGTAGTTTTGGTGGAATCATGATTTTTTTTTCTACGAGGTTTTGAGTTTGAGATGAGTGTACATTTTGATTAAAATAGCAAACTTTATCCGATTAAACATTTACACTCTTATGCGAGAAAGGGCGGGGGTTGTGTTCGCTAAACACGAATCCAATACTGGCACCTCTATTGCTAGATAACAGAACATATTCGTCAATTGACACTTCGAAAATGATATTGGTCATTATTTCCTTTAAACATTTTCTTTTAATTTAAAGCACTTTATGTCATAAGACAGATCAAAATAATCTGTTTCGCTTTTAAAGTTCGCCCTTCTTTCTGGGATGCTCTCTAAGCCTCTCTTTCAATAAACAAACCCATGAGATAACCAACGTCTTTCAATAAACAAACCCATGAGATAACCAAAGTCTTTCAATAAACAAACCCATGAGATAACCAACGTCTTTCAATAAACAAACCCATGAGATAACCAAAGTCTTTCAATAAACAAACCCATGAGATAACCAACGTCTTTCAATAAACAACCCCATGAGATAACCAACGTTTATCTAAATTTTGGAGCAACAGGGGAACTTAACCACTGGCTACAACATTAAATATTATCAGATATTTTTCACGCGCTATCTTCTGAAAACGTCCTAAGCTGGAATACAATGTATAATATTTATACATAATAAGGAGGAAAACCAGACCAAAAGCGCATCATCTGCTTACCAGTAAGATATAATATGTGTTGTCCCTCCCTAGGGACAACACCGGTTAGTTAAATAATCACCATACATTTGTAATCGACATTAGTTCTTTAACTGATCAGCAGAATGCGAGACAAACAAATGTGTCACCAGTCTATGGATTCGGTAATACCTGTAACAACAGCATACTATGGAGCGGAAACAAAATTTGAATAATTCTACATATTTTGCTTCGCAGCATGCACAATGAAGAACGTTTTGTTTACCATTTCAAGCCATACATTCGTCGTGAGAACTTGGTTCTTCTCGTCCTGTAACGATTGAAAAGAATATAACAGTTACTCCGAGCATAGGTAAAGATACCAATATAATATCGCGTTCTAATAAATACTCATATAACAAAATAGACAACAAAGTTTAGCGCTTTAATCCCTGCATTCAATCGCAGGTTTCAACACGTACAAGAATAATCATTTGTCCATGCAAGAGAGGTGGCTTCCACTGAATTCCCCAGTTTTCTTTACTTCACAGATAGACTTTATTATATAATAAACATTTGATAAATTCTGTTTAAAACAAAATAAATATACATAAACATTGGTACAAAAAGGCTCATTAAATTCCCAATGATAATATTGAAATATCGGCCATAACAATATGCAGAACCTTATATTAGCGTTGTTGTGAGTTGCTGGAAACAACTAGTGTGATATGGTCAGAGAGATGAGTCGAGGCCGACAGACCGAAACGTATTCATAAGTCATAACAAATGAGTTCTTTCCCTCGACTCGGAACAGAACACGAATGCGGTTTTGTATTTATTAAAACTACTTTCACGTTTTTGACAAATTTCTCTTTACAGTATGAATTAAAATAAAAATCAATGGGGATTTAGAAAGTTCGATTTACGACGTCTACAACTTTGACGAGTGGATGTTGATAAAGACAGCTAAATAGTTACCAATCAGGGTGTGTATTGTGGATATATGGATTGAACAGCTGTATAGAAAGCCCGATAACGCATGCAATATTAAATGGGTATGTAATAAATATACTAAACAGGCTGTCATAGAAAAGACTAATAAAATAACAAGCACTAATGTGAATATAAAAAAGAGAGTCCAAGCTCATAGCTGGCCTACAGCAACCTCGCATATGGAATACACCAGAATTCAATATTTCCGGATACATTCAAATAAACTATTGGTCATAATTGCATTAGTGACAATCATTGTCTTCATAAATGTCAGGAATAAATGCGTCATACAATCTAAAGTAGTTGTAAATCAATTATCCCTGGCAAGTTTAGTTCCCATAATTTATATGAAAGGAATAATTTTATGTCAAGTGGCTTTATTCATTACTTGGTGCACTTACAAATATGACAAAAGTTCGCACATAACTCTGTTATTATTGATTTTATGGGTTGAGAAGAATTATAGGCTAGGTCAGAAGCATAAGTATTAGCGGACACAGATTGAACATTCGTCCCACAGAGAACATTAAATCCCGCACTATTTTGTATAGTAGATCTTTGATATTTACACTTAGGTGAATACTGCAGAAATTGTATGCATATATTTCTGGATTTTCTTTCATCTATATTGTTTCCATTGTCAATAACTTCACATCTTATGCATCTACTGATCACAGGCATGTCAGTTTTATCACAGGCTTCCCTAATTTTAGAAAAAAAATTAATCACAGGCTTCCCTAATTTTAGAAAAAAAATTAATCACAGGCTTCCCTAATTTTAGAAAAAAAATTAATCACAGGCTTCCCTAATTTTAGAAAAAAAAATTAATCAGAAGCATCCTCTAATTTTAGAAAACATTAATTACAGGCATGTCAGTTTTATCACAGGCGTCCCCAATTTTAGAAAAAACATTAATCACAGGCTTTTCCTAATTTTAGAAAATATTAATCATAGGCATGTCAATTTTATTAAGAGCTTCCCTTATTTTAGAAAAACATTAATCACATGATTCCCTAATTTTAGAAAAAAGTTAACCACAGGCTTGCCCTAATTTTAGAAAACATTAATCACAGGCATGTCAATTTTATCACAGGCTTCCCTGATTTGAGAAAAACATTAATCACAGGCTTCCCATAATTTTTAGAAAGCATTAATCACCGGCTTCCCCTAATTTTAGATGACATTAATTACAGACTTCTCCTAATTTTAGAAACATTAATCACAGGCTTCCACTAATTTAAAAACAACCGTCAAATACAGGCTTTCTCTAATTTTACACAACATTAACCACAGTCTTCCCTTAATTTTGCAAAACATTTTAAAACCAAACTCACGATTTCTTGTTTAATTTAATTTAAAATCATAGGTCTCACATTAAATACTTTCTTCTGATAAGGAACTCACCAAATCAAGAATCTGGGTAAGGGTAAGGCCAAGTAATACTTGTACAGTTTTGGACGAGTTGTACACAGGTCTGATAGAGCTATCATATTTCCTCATAAGTGCTGTCATGAGTAGGTGTTCGCTGGACACATTGACGTTCATCTCGAAAACTGAAGTGTTCTCTTTTGCAGTATCCACCGGTGATTTTATCATAGGAATAGTTCCTGCAAATATATGATAATCGCAATTTATGCGTAATTGACATAATATTTATTCATGAAATAATTGATGAATCATGTAAGTGGTTGAATTTCGACATACATACATACATACACTACCGCTCCGGTGGCCTAGTGGTCACAGAGTCCGCCTCGGAAGCAGGAGGTCGTGGGTTACAACCATGGCCGAGTCATACCAAAGACTTACAAAAATGGTACTAAATATATAGAATTAACATGGTTTTGAAATAATTTTACAAAATTATTTAACAGACATGTACTTCCTTGCTACAGCATACATAGGATATTATCTTTGTTATCATATGAACTGTAATAGCATATGTATATAAACGGAAATAAAAAATATATAACAGTTCACGTGGATCTATAAGAAGCAAAAAAATAAGAATCCCTTTTTGGGGTAAAAGTCTAAATTTATTTCTGACAAAACAATTTCTCGGTTTGCTAAAGAAACCGTATTGCTAGAATCAGGAATAAACTGATGTCACCGATATTTATTCATACGTAAAATTCATAACATAGTGCAACTGTCCTAAATTGGACAATATTGGGAGCAAATTGCTTGGCGGTGTCCTGTAAAGGCAGTCAGGATCTGAATATTGAATTAGTACTATAATGGCAATACAAGCTGCCAGTCTGATCGTCTTGTTTTCTTTCGTCCCTTTTCGCAGGTCTAAGTAGTAAAAAAGTCAGTTGCGGCCACTCCAGGTACACGATTAGGAATAATGGTGTCAGAAAAAGTGTGCCTTGTGGAACTAGAACATACTTTGTTATTATATATATTATTGTAAAGATGAGCGTAAGTCTCTTATGGACTAGAATTGTATATTTTTTTTTACTTTTACCAGTTTGATTGCATAGGAATCTTAGATACATAGGATTCTGTTTCGTGAATTTTCCAAGACAAATGTATTTTCTGCCATTCTTGAGGGTGGTGATAATAATGTATTTGTTTAATATCTGCTTGTCGCCCAAGACTATCCTAACATTTGTATTATATTTATCATTATTTTCAGGAAAAGGATTTCAAAACCTTCACGTCAACAACTCGTGGATAGGATGGTGGTAATGACAGAATTACATTCGGTGAAACCGACGTATTAGTCGGTGTTCAGTATACCGAAGTACACGATCGCAGTCATCTGACTGGTGTGCTCATGTTTCTCGTTCAGAAATAACTCATTATCAATGCCTGATGAGTTGTATTAGGACTACAGATGTGATACTGAATTCTGTAAGAACATGTACGTATGCATCTGGCAGCGATTATGACATGGAAAGGTGCTTCTTCTGTTCTCTAAGTCGGGGGTCAGACGGTACGATCAAGAATGAATTAGGGATTAAGCTTATACTGCCTTTTTGTTTCTCCGTCTATGGGTAAATATTACAAACAACATTTTCCACTGATATAACAAGTACGAGCATAATTTTATTTTTCCTTTTTGCGTTTCGTTGTTTTACTGCTTAATTGGGCCATAACGTTGTCGTTCAGACGCCATAATGAGAGGAAATTCTTGGTGAACTCGAGTACCTGGTCATTTAGGAGTCAATCACTTATCACAAAATCTTGGAACATTTTTTGTTTACCGAAAATTAAAAGTTATACTTTTAAATACAGCAGACCTTGTCGAACTTGTCAAATCGTTGGAAAACACAATCATATGATAACCTACTTAGACCCATCTGCAAACCATTCTTGCATCTGACGAACCATTTATCAGAATAATGATGGGCTGTATTGGTCCCTTACCTTGGACCAAGTCAGGTAGCAAGTACTTGTTGACCATAATGCGTACGTCCACAAGATATACAGAGGCAATTCCTTTTATTAAAACTAAAACCATAATAAAAGCTTTGATAAAGTTTTGGCACTTGATGGCCTTCCCAAACCTATCCAATCTGATCAAAATTAAACATTTATGATTGAAACTTTGTAACAAGTTATGCATCCAACAGTTTAAGTCCTCTGCTGATCACCCTGAATGTCAAGGGACTCTGGAAAGATTTTATCAAACTTTGAAGAATATGACGGTGTCATATTGCTTTGATACATGAAAGGATTGGAAAGCGGGTGTTCATTTGCTGTTGTTTGCTGCTATAGACTCAGCTTAGACACATTAGGTCCTAGCCATCTTAAACTATGTTTTTGATATGCTGTCCGAGGATAATTGAAGACATAAAAAATAAATGTCTTTCAGCAGGTGCTTCAGAAATTAGTCAAATTGGCAATGTCTTTGATTTCAAATATAAGTTGTCAACGGTTGGTGAAGCAGTAAGAATTAATCTTCACTCTGCTCAGTCAAGAACGAAATTAAGGTATGAGTGGAATACACAGGAACATAAGTTTTGATACTGGTTCATGTGTTGTTCTAGCTCTCTTGCCCATAATCCACTTCAGGCTATAACCAATGGTCATTATACAATTGAAACGAAAGTAGATGACACATTATTGCATTAACATTAAAACTCCTGGGATGAGGAAACAAAAACAATGTTGTGATATGATTATGTTAAAAAAGAGAACTAAAACAGCTATTACGTAAATATGAATACTTGTTTTCTTATGTTCCGACACGAACAAATTAAATCGTTCATGATGTTAAGATATTAGATTCTATACCTGTAAAATAGAATCAATACAAGATGAATCACAACAAGCAGGACGTTTTGAAGAAAAAAGCGCTATTCAGTTTTACCTGGAGAATGAGTTTATCGAACCAGGTAACCAAGTAAAAGTAACTATTATTCTTGTGCCTAAATCAGATAACACATTTCCTATGTTTACAGATTATAGAAAAGTTACAATTGTCAAGAAAACCGATTCGTCTCCGTTACCAAGAATTGATGACAGCGTCGACAAAGTTGGAAATCCATCTATGTCACCAAGTGTGGCTTTTTAAAAGGAATCTGGAAAATTCGACTCACAGAAAGAGCAAAGAAATTTCGGCATTTGCAGCTCTTGACGGATGTTAACAGTACAAAGTGATGCCATTTGGTATGGTGGAATTTAATGTTTCAGAAATACAACAGCGATGTTAAGCACACCAATGGAAAAAGTTAACCTGATTGCAGATACACTCTCACATGTATAGAAGTACTATATTGCTTTATGCCATTCATAGGGCATCCTCCTATGAAATTTGATATATTGTTTTATCATATTTATATTTGACTAGTATGGAAAAGAAGGGTTTATTATATAAATAGTTCATTTTCGTTACGTGGGAAGGTGTTATAAATATTTACTTGATATTTTGTACTTGACGCTTGTCATATTGAGGTTGCGTCTTCATGATTTATGTCATGCTTTTTATAAAAAGATATTTACTCAAGTCTGAGTTCATGGTCTAACCAATCTTACGAGCTTAGCCTGTTCTGGAAACTAAGTTGTTGAAAATATGATGACATTTTCCATTAGAAATGATTCACATCAAGGGGACCCATGTGTAGTTATTTGCATCATATAGCAGGTGACAGTTTGTATATAAATTAGATAGACATGATCACTCAAAAAGTTTTAGGTACATTTCGTTTTGATGTATGTATGTATGTATGCATGTATGCATGTATGCATGCATGTATGTGTGAGCTATCTTTCTTATTCGTTTCAGGTAGAAATAATAAGACTAGCTCGTCGATTGGGTACGAGGTAAACCAGAATCGAAGGGTATATAATTTCCCAAATTATATAAGTCCCTTGTATTTCACTTGCATGAAAGACCGGTGCTCTTCACAACTTGCACTGCTCGATGTGTTGTCCGTCTCCAGCCTAGAGTAGGAATCCTAAAGCTGTTTTTGTTAGTTTGTCGGGGAAGTGATCTTAGTACTCCTGACGCACGGGAATCATGCACCGCGATCGATCACTCACTCGCTCGCTCACATATAACAACCACGCGCACTGGTACACGACACAAGTCCTGGGTCACGTATGTATGTATGTATGCATGCATGTATGTATGTATGTATGCATGCATGCATGCATGCATGCATGCATGTATGTATGTATGTATGTATGTATGTCTTTATTATTTGTAACAAAACGAGATACAGAATTGTGTTATGTTATTATCGCGGTTTTTATAATCATTTCCTCAAAGAAGTGCATGTTAAAGCAAAATACCGTGTTAACTCTCGATCATGATGCAACTGCAAAGAAGGATGTAACCATCCCAAATGCACCACTACAAGCTGAAATGTAAGGAACTAACGCATGTATCTTAAATTATCACCAAACCACGTATCATGTATCATACAGTATCACCAAACTACGTAACATGTATCATACATTAACACCAAACCACGTGTCATGTATCATACATTAACACCAATTCACCCGTCTGAGGATGCAGTAGAGAGAAGTATGTGTATATTAAATTCACACACTGGAGGGTCCAGTCGAGTTTGCAGCAAGCAGGGATAGTGCAAGGTACCCCAGAGCCCCGCAGGATAAGTGTAAAATTATGTCTGCAATATGTATGGTTTTGCGAGTCCAAAAGAATAGTGTTTCGAATGAATTCCAGTTCTTGAATGAACAGTAGTGTCAATAGTTTTGATGTAATAATGATAATAATAATAATGAGGACTTTGTATAACGCCTAATCTTTAGTAGCTCTAAGCGCTTTACAACATTAGACAACCCCTATAAGACAAAAAAAGCATATAATGATACGATTACAAAAACAAACACCATGAAATTAGAAAACATAAAAGAACACGCTGAGAATGTTTCAGGTAGGAAACATTATTAGGTCTTTAAGTTTGTTCTTGCAGTCAAAATAAGTGAGTTTTGAGAGCCCTCTTGAATGTGATCACTGTGTCTTTGTGTCTAAGTTCAGTGGGCAATTCATTCAACGTTGCTGGGCCCTGGTATGCAAAAGAACGCTGTTCATATGACTTTGTTTTCATAGTGGGAATAATGAGTATACGATTATCAGGAGAGGAGCGCAAGTATCTTGCTAATGTGTACACATGGGTGAGGTCGGATAGGTATGTTGGACTAGAGTCCGACAGTGAAAAGTAGCACAGAGAACAAGTTTTGTGTTTGATTCTGGATCGAATGGATAGCCAGTGTAGGGTACAGAGCAGCGTGGAGGTGTGTTCTGATCGTGGTACTCTAAATATGATCCGAGCAGCTGTGTTTTGAACTTGTTGAAGTTTCTGGAGCAGATATTGAGATGAACCAGACAAAATTGAGTTACAATAGTCTAGTCTTCAAAGTACTAATGAACACACAAGTGTTTTAGTGGCATCAACTGAAAGATTTGCGAATTGAGCTGATGCGTCTCAGCTCAAGATATACAGCCTTGCATATGTTCATGGCATGTTGGTGCAATGTGAGAGTACTGTCCAGAGTAACACCTAGGTTTCGTACTGATTGTGTGAATTTAATGTTGGTGTTGCTGATATTTATTGTTTGAGGTAAAAGATGTGAATGAGAAAGTCTTTGTGTTGCGATCAGAATGGCCTCAGGTTTATCATCATTCATCTGCAGCTTGTTACATGTCATCCATGATTTCACATCGGAAATGCACCTCTCTACACCTTGGATGGTAGCATCAACTTCAGTTGGGTGGCTAGATTTGTACATTTGGGTGTCATCAGCGTACAATTGGTGAGACACTGGATGATGATCTATGACACTTGAGAGCGACTGAGTGTATGACTGGGAGATTAGAAATTGGGCGGTAGGTCTTTAAATCGTTATGGTCTAGTGCTGGTTTCTTCAGCAGAGGCTTTACAATGGCAATTTTGAAAAATGATGGGAATTCCCCGGATGAGAGAGAGGTATTAATAACATCAGTTAGTGAAGGCAATACTGGATCTAAGCACTCAAGCAGTAGTGATGTTGGAATTGGATCCAGTTCACATGACTTTGGTGCACTCTTCATCAAGATTGAACGTACGAAATTCATAGAGACAGGTTCAAATGCTGCTAATGGTTGCCGCTCAAATTCTGTATCCCAACTGTATGGTGACGACGAGTCAATTGAAATTGTGGTGTCAAGCTTATCTCTAATGGTTTGTACTTTCTCACGGAAGAAATTCGCAAACATGTCCGGAAGGTCGACTGGAGAGAAGGTAGTTGGAAGTAGTGTAGATTTGTTCCTTGACATTAGCTTTTTAATAATCTCGAAGAGCTCTTTGCAGCTGGAACTTTCCATGATCTTAGCAGTGTAGTGGGGTCATTTCGCTGCATGTACTATATTTGTGACATTCTTCTTAGCAACTTCATAGATTTGCTTATGAATAGTGAGTCTGGTGGAAAGGCAGAGCCTCTCAGCTTTACGGCGGTCTCTTTTAGCAGTGCGAAGCTGGTCCCTAACAATGCTATACCATGGAGAACACTTTTGAATTGATACCCTACACTTGGTAGCTGGGGCATGTTTGTAAAGCAATGAACGCAGGCAGTTATCGATTTGTTCTGCGGTAGGAGGTAAGCAAGTTGTTAGGTTAGCTTGGATGTCGTGCATTAGTTTGGTTCTATTTATCATACGGAGGTTTCTCTTAGTAGCAGATAAAGGTGGAGGGTTAGGGACTGATGCAAGGTCATGGGATACCAGGGAGGACCGTAGAATGTTATCATCAGGTCTATGAAGAATGCAGTCTAATATGTGACCATGTTTATGGTTGGGTTGGTTAACTGACTGTTTGAGGTTGAAAACTTTAATGGAATTTATGTGTTTTGATGTATTTGTGTTTCCGGGACAGTCCAGAATTCCTTTGAATGAATTTACAGTATGGTACTTACACCAGCAGTCACATTAGCACTATGTAATTACAATAAAGAATTTTAATAAATGGGTCCTATCAAATTAAATGTAAACACAACATTAAATATTTCTGCAGGCTGAACATAAGAAAAATAATAAAACTAGGAACCGAATAGCTATTCACTAATCTTTTAATATACATCTGGACGAATCGTAACCGCAGTCAACACCACGTGAAATGTGGTGCAATACATCCTCACATGACATATGTCATAATGCATCCCCACCTAACATCCTGACAAATCTCTCTCTGTCTCTCTCTCTCTCTCTCTCTCTCTCTCTGTGTGTGTGAAGCGTCTAGCTGCAAGTTGGCATATTACACGCTAAATAAAGCAAATTAAAGTAACGTTCTAAAGTGTAAAGGTAATAATTGTACAAATACACATTAGGACGCTAATATCTTTTAAGTAAAGTTTACAGTCACACAAGCTAAAATATAAAATATTAGGATATTTAAAATCTTAGAAAGATTACAAAACAATCCCCTAAAAATTCTTACTTAAAACAGAAAGTCAAAATTTTATGGATGGACCGCATTCACTCATAAAATCTGAAATTTCCTCAGGTGATAATCCACACAAGCCTCTTAACTGAGGTCTCGAAAAATAAAAAGCATTTTCAAAGGGTCGATGCCAGTAGCTTCTCGTTGGTGGTTGGTTCTTCCCGCGGTTTTTACGGGTTCTTCCTCCACCATTAATACTGGCCGCCATGCATAGCCTATCGTGTGCTGAAACATGGCGTTAAACCCAACAACAACAACATCAAAGGGTCGAGATCGATACTCTCAACAAGGACACACTACACACTATCATGATATGTGCTCGTGATCAGGGTTCACACTCCAGGAAGTGTGCATGATTTAAGGTATGTTTGTCTTACACAAGAATGTCAACGTACCACATCATTTCTTCTTATGCATACGGGCCACCATACAACAATGATGGGCTCGATGCTACCGGTTGTTTTTGTGAAGTTTTCATTCCACATTTATTGCCAAATACATAGAAAGTGCCGAATTATATCGTATTTGAAATCGCTATATATAATCTTTGTTGTTTCTTTATCTTTTACTACCATTAATACTAAAGCGACTATGCTGCTAACAGTAAGCTACAATTTATCTTTCTAGATTTTATGAGTATCTCATGTTTCTGTAAGAGGTAGGGTATGAGCAAGTTGTCATATTTTAGGTTTTTCAAGGTATTGGAGTGAAAGGGAATTCGAAAAGATATTTACATTTTCTTTCAGAGAGTTTTCCGTATACTTCAATGGTGTCTGTGTAGTTGAAAAGTCTTGGTGCAGTTCAAAGACGTCTTTGTAGTTCGAATATTTGGTATGTCTGTGATTTCGGTGGTACAAAATGGTGACTTTGTCAGGTGATCAGCTCTAGAGATGTTGCAAAGGCAGCTGCAGTATTCTCCATTTTTGAACAGTATGTATTCGGTGACATTGGTCCACGGTAGGAGTCTCTGTTCTTTTAGAATTTACTACTACAAGGTGAGGATTGATTGAGGACATCTGACGACATTTTGAATTGGCGAGGATGTTTTTGTTTGTTTTATCCCCGTGGATAACCAAAGCGGTAAGTTGGCACCATATACTTTTACAGTGTGTTTCAAATTGATATTTTCTTGTTTAAGACGAGGAAGAATTTGTAAGACATAAAAGACGAACGAAAGTGTCTATATGTATGTCAGATCTACATGATATTTGGTCCTTTGGTCCAACATTTATACTTCATGATCATGAACAGTGCCTACAGTGGTTCAGAACCAGTGCAAGATGGACCCAAGCAATGTTGCATTTTAGTGTTAATTTTACTGACGAGTCTGGCTTTAATATGAATCGGTCTGATAGTAGGACGGTTCATACAGGAGAAAGGTACGAGGCAAATTGCGCTCGTGGGGCTGAATAAAGATAACTAAGCTGACTTAATCATTATAGTTTAGACAGATGTCACGTTTCACTCCCAGTATAATCTAAAGATGTTCATCTGTCCTGTTGCTGATCGTGCCTACAGGGACCAAATTCTCTTTCTAACTATAGTGCATTCTCATATCTCGGATAAACAGAGACCTCCTTCAGGCACAGAATCTTTGCTGCAGTGCCCTACCTTGCCATCTCGCATGAGGTTTTTCAATGTGAGATATCACCGGATAATTTCGTATTTGGACCTACAAATTCATAGGAATGTTTATATGTCTTACGTGTTTAGGCTCGAATAAACAGCAACACAAGAATTAGTGAAAACAACAAGCTTCGAAAAATTTAACAAATTATTTATTTCTTTGGGAAAATACTGTAAAAATGAAGATAAAAAAATAGAAGAACTTACGGTTTTAAGAATCAAATCAAATCCAAAAAATAATCCAAGAATAATACACGAATACAATTTTAGAAGTCCTAATATTGAAATGTTCTAATGAATTCAAGTTCTAGTCCCGACGAATAATCCAAGATGGAAGGCCATGACGTACGCTGTATCCTGTACTGTGTTGAAGTCTACAGTTCCTTGTAGATACAAAAAATAACAAAATTATAAATCAATTTATTTTGTTGTATGATTGATGAAGTGTAATATTGGTCATATAGTATATATATTGGCTTTACACCAGATACGCTGCTTTCAAAAACTGCTAGCTCAGGTTGGTCATTTTCACTTCCTGGACTTCAGAGGTAAATAATATTTATGAAATGTCTTTGTTCAAGAATTCTGTATGAGCACTCAACATATTTCCAGAGAAACAAATTAATCCTTTTGAATCCAAATAATTTGAATAAACATTAATATGTAATTCATAAAATGACACACCAAAAGAAACACCTTTACCCATCAGTGTTTAGAACCCCAACTGAGATTATTTCTCTAAAACGATGGTTGAAATAAAACTTGAATTTTACGCAAACAGATACGCGGATAAAGGTCACGTGATCATGTTTACGTATTAAAAAAATCATGTAACCCCTGTATGTCCTTGATAAACACCAATCAGTTTACTCCAAGAATAAAAGTTGTTTACTTCACTAAAACCTATTTACAAGTCGAGCGTCACTTTTCCAACACAGCCTCGATCTCAACCTTATTTTGCCCACAATAAAAATAAATATAAAATAACTTGTTTACGTGGCTGTTACTAATTTTGAATTAAGGACTGGAACCAGGTCAGCCTTATGTTTACAAAAATGAATAGTAAAGGTCAAACTATTTTCTGGAAAAGGTATGAGTTCCTAATAAACAGAACTACGTAACATATCATGAAATGAAAAAATAGACAGATTTTAAAACTTACAAATAATTAAATCAGATATAAATTAAATCAAATACACATAACATTTATATGAGCGCACAAGACACGTGAAAACTAATTACTTACACTGTCACAATGGGAGGAGTTCGCATTTTTCAACGAAGCAAAGACTATCATTGGTTATAAATATAAAAAATTAAATTAAGATGTGTAAGTGTTGAAGTTTACTTGCCTACTGCTAACAAAGTGCATAACAAGAGTTCCGTAGAATGCAGTATGGAGCCTGCTCTGCCGTGGCATAAACCGCAAACCTTACAAATTCAAATGGGCAAGAAAATTAGGATACTGTAATCTACGTTTACCTGCGTTGTGAAGTGCCCTTCACGATTACTGGGTCCCTCAAGTTTCATAACTACGTTACGTGCAACAGGGTTAGAAACTCTGAGCGAAAATAATAAAAAAACCATATTATTCTTTATGGAACATGAATAATAAGACAATGCCGTTTCATTTTGACGTAGGATGAATAAATACGCTTACACGACCGTATATCCTACAGCTCAGAAAAAGTAGCTCTATTCAAAAATCTAACGTTGATGTCTACTCTTACAATGACAAGAACAATGCCTTTGGAAAAGTGATATCAATGTTTTGCATGTGCTTCGTGGGCGAGACAAAATCAAGTATAGATACTGTCAATTTTTATTGACAATGTTTCCTCCAGATTCTGTTGCAACTCTAGATATATGTTTTCTAGTTGTATTGTTTTTTAAGTGTCTTTTAAACGTTCATTTGGAATGCTTAAAGTTTTTGCTCTTTGTTTTATTTCATCCGAATTTTAGTAGAAAATGTTACAGCAACTTGAACTCACAATACAATATGCATGTTGTATTTGGTGCATCTAAAAATGGGAGATCTAAATCACTAGCACGAGAACTGTCTGCAGGACTTGATTGTGTCATACACGATTTGGAAAGTAACTTCATGAAAAACGCTTCAGAACGGAATGGTAATAAGTACAGCAGTATACAGTTTGATGGTGGGGAATTTATTAATAACTGCAATGTAAAGGGCATTGTAATAAATGTTTCTGACGGAAAACTACATACAGAAACGACACGTTGTACTCCAGTTTTATGCCCCACCACAGAAGTGAGCTCTGCATTTAGGTCACATTACATGGGGTTTGTAATTGGGGCATCCATGTTTCAGGTAAGCTAAATATAGCATTTTCTCTAACGTGCAGGACTGGGGCCTCAAAAAGTTATAAAGAAAATGATACTAAAGTTCAAACGGCATTTCCACATAGTAAATATTGTTTACATTGCGAATATTATTTATTTCTTCAGAAATAAAGTATTATTGAACCATGAAAATATGAGTGATTTGAACATCAAACGTGCATATGCTGAAAAAGTATCAGTGTTTTAATTGTTTAAATAAATTTACTGCCGACAAAATTCCTTTATGGTCCATACAATTGGACAACTTTAGCAACCCTGAACTGATCAGTGTGTCTGCAGTGTTTATATTTAATTTGTTCCCCACTAAACTGTTTTATTAGGTATCATACACATAATTGCTGGTCCCAAATCATATCAATCTTAAAAACTACTGGTTCATCCTCATTCTACTCTAACTGCATAAATGCTACCGGCAAAACAATTCCGACTATCTTCGAAACCGATTGAAAAATATTATTGGCTGTTATATTCGTTCCTTATAAACCCAATTTGATATGGTTGTCACGCTATCCAGTAATTTCGATCTTTATGTCTGTAGCACTGCAGATTGCAATATTCACGATTTGAAGGTTAAATATTATCTCAGATATGCAATCGAAGTGAAAGATACGTGATTATCAGCAATCATTAACAGTTGGACCCGAGGGCTTCGATCTAAGCTACTACAGTGAGTTATCTGATTGATTTATCAAGGTTCAAGAGATTATCAGATTTCAAAGAGTAAAGTCGTTCCCTGGTAATCAATCCAGTCTGCTAACTTTGGATTCTACGTATGTTCGTTAAAATCCGCGGAATAAAAGCTTTTTAGATAAAGATGTGCCTGAAATAAATGTGAAGTAATCAAGGCGTGTATATATATATATATATATATATATATATATATATATATATATATATATATATATATATATATATAAACATCGTATTTATTTTTCGCTTACATACAATACTGCAGGATATGTGATGCATAACTAATTTTAAGACCATTCATCTTTCAAATAGGATTTGTAAAGAATTTTGGGGAAAAAAGTTCTAGAAACAATACAACAGTAAGTTAAATAGTTACTATTTAATCATTGGATACTGTTTTCAGTGGTATTATAATCAAGAAACTGACTGTTACATTTTTAAATAACACTGTTGATTATGGTTTACGACTATACTGTCTATGCTTTACATGGTTTCAATGAAAATACGAACTTATCACTTTGTTTATTTTCTTCTCAATATATTATTTATATAAAATTATTATCCGAAGGGTATCCTAGTTTCAGCCGTCTCTTCTTCCAGTATCCCTTTGTAACCAGCGCTTAATCGTAGCTATCTAGTTTGTTTACTTTTTCACTGAGATAAATAGATGACAGTGCTTTTCAACCTAATTAATAGACATAATTAACAGATGATTAAAAATATTAATAATATTTATGAATTGAAAGTCTTTTGGAACATAATTTCTTTGACTTATTTAACCTTCATGATTATGTATTTGAGTTTTGGGACATATCTGGGTTATTGTTTTCTAGAATTCCCTAGAGATATAAAATTATATATATATATATATATATATATATATATATATATATATATATATATATATATATATATATATATATATATATATATATATATATAAGAGAGAGACAGATATCACATGCTTTGATTCATTAAAAAATACAATGTCAAACGGGAACAAAAGACTAGGAGAATGAATTTGGAAGAACAAATAATGTTTCGAAAACATAGAATTACGATATATTTTATATTAATATCAAACAGATCTTTTGAGGCCACCAGAGCTGTTTTTTATGAGCAGGTAACCTTAATAAACAATAAGTGTGTCATCATGCTCTTGTGAGACTTATTGATCGTGACTTTTATATTCAGGTGGCTTCTATATGGAGGTGACGACAATAACACATTTAACTATTTAAAAGGATGAATATATTGAATTGCTAACAAATACTATGCAAAATTTACATGATTTGTTGTCCTAAAAGATTGAAAGCATGAAGTACATATTTAGAATCGTGTGTTTAAAAATAAATAAAGTAAAATCAACCATTTAGCCAACAGGAGAACATACCTGATAAAACTGCGTCCGACGTAAAAACATGAACACATAGCACGAGGTAAATGAATCCACACATTTGTTTTCATTTGACAGTAAATCACAAACTCCTCAATATTTTTCACTACTTAACACAATTAGCAATGATAAACGTATTCATTTCTTTAACATAAGTAGAAACGTTATTTCCGGAATCTTCTTGCAATCAGGTGTTTATCTGCTAATACTGAACCTTCCAAATACTAGAACCAACAACGAAATCTGTACATCTCAGACATATATAAAGGTGACTTTTTAGTCAATCGGAATCGGAGTCATAAGTCAGTTGGCTAGTATGAAGTTATACCAATACATTTCCTAATTACACGTCTGTAGCATTGAAAAGATTCATTGGGAGCACTGAATACAAGAAAGCGGTATCTTCCATTTTAGCCATCCGTCAGAAAAGATATTCTTGATTTACTATTCCTCGGTGTTTGCCCTGCCTTTCAAGACTGGTAAATACTATTGAGCGTACAATTGCCTTGCTGGAATACGTCATGAGAATAATTTCTAAACGTTCACCTAAGTTGGAATTGCCAACTGTGAATTGTGAAGGAATAAAGCGGTGAGAGAGAACATTGATCGTTCACCCTTGTTGACGTGAACGAATTGTTGAAGCTTCAATCCACATCTTTAATTAGAACACAATACACTTTCAACTCTTTTATTTCTTTTAGTTCTTCCGTGATACACTTTTAATTCCACAGGTGAAGTGATATAGGTAATAGCATAAATGTATAAAGTTGACGAGAGAAATATGAATTCTTTTACTGCATGAAAAATCATCAAATATATCTAAATGACACGAGATCGGACATTCTGAAAGACTCAAGCACTAAAGCGAAATCCGCCAGTGAGAACAAGATCTACACGACTAGGTCTTTCATTGTAATATATAGATATAACGAAAGCAAAAGGTCAGTAGCAAAATCTATCATCATGAACATATTTAAAATTCCAATAAAAGTGAAGTACTAGACATTTACCGATATCTGATCGTTTCAGTTAAATGAAAACATATAATTGATAATTTTCCGATACATTATCCGTTTTATACTTGGATCAAGCGAAAGTTTGAAAGTTTTTCATCCACGTACACAACTAACTTTCAACACCTAATGACAGTGAAATGGATCGATCAGTCCCCATGGTATTGCAAATTAGGGAGTTAAAGAGAGAACATTCTCCTCAAAAAAATCTCTCTCTCTCTCTCTCTCTCTCTCTCTCTCTCTCTCTCGTGTTAACAAATATATCAAGCAATCTACGAAAGCTAGTTTCGAAAAGCAGTACCTGAAACTATTGTCATATGATTTACGGATCGAAAGCTGAAACGCAACTTCTTTCTTCTTTCTCTTTCTTTTTAAATGATCGAGTGAAGATGCATTCTATAAATTTGCTGGTTGGATCAAAAGAGTAATTTAAAGCTTTTGCCAAGACTTTATAAAGAATTGTTTTCACTTTGAAAAGGAAAGACATCTAGCATTTTACTCTTCGATCATTTGCATCATTTAAAAATTTCATGATTTTCTAGGTCATTGCACACTCTGCTATTTTGAGGACGGACAGTCAGATATCTTCTTAATTTCTGAATAAATATACGCTAAAGTTGCTGAATGAACAATTACATATATTGTGTTTGCCTTTATTATCAAGGAAGAAATGTATCTTTGGAAAACAACTTATTCAGGTGGTTGATTTACATGCGGTCTATATGCCTTTGCGAAATGGTACAGTCTGTGTTATGAATCAAGAGGAATACGAGAAAATATCAGAGTATGGAATAGATTTAAAGTCTAAAACTACAACTATATATATATATATATATATATTATATATATATATATATTCGCCCATGGCACATTAATGCATTAATGCGGATACATAACTATTTTTCAACTTTAGATTATATTTCAACACTTGACTATCGCTTCTATATTCTCCAAATCTGTGATGAATTTCCACTGATTGATCATTGGAGATGTAATAAAATAACCTTAAAACTATAAGTAATCCCCATCTTCTGAATGAATTAAACATGGTGCAAAATTTAAACGAAATCCTCTCCACTTCTCTCCCCCCCCCCCTTCTCTGATGCATAAGGGAATGAATGAAGTGAACTCTGTGCAGTAAGAAAATAAAAAGAAAGAAAAGTGAACTTGCACCAAGTAACCTACAAGAATCTGGGACTTCGTAACAGTTAGATGTACAAGTTCCATTGGATTTTAATACAGTGTTCCCATTACCAATGATACAAAGATGCAATAGAGTGTCAATACTCGTAAGGTACATATATGTATTTACAAGTAATCATTTAATGTTTTGTCTGTTTTAATTTGTTTCTTCATATTTGAAAAGACTTGTTAATACGGGTCTAAAAAGGTACTATTTAATGTTAAAATGTCCGAAGGCCGCTCTCCCATCCAATAACCTATCTCTATCAATGTGGATGTTTAAAAGGCAGCAAAGTAACTGACCAGTAAAGAAACATAGGAATGTTATTTGTCTGTTAGTTTACCATTTTTTAAAAATTATATTCCATGCTATTGTAATGTATCATTGTTTACTGGATTTGACATGGTCCAGAATTTATTTGTAAAATTGTTTTTAAATTTTGTTATTTTAGAGGTAAACAACTAATAATAGAAACGTCGTATCTAGTTTCTGACCTTGTTTCAAAATCATAATTCAAAACTGGAAGAATATTTTCTGTGTTTCAAGATGAGATTGTTGACACATCAGTACAAAGCTGGCTATAACAGACGTCATCGCCTTCCATCTTGAATTTCATCGGGACTTGAACTGAGATTCACACCGAAATTTTCATTGATAGGACTTGTGATTTTTATAATTCTTGATTTATTGTTGGATTTAATTCGTAAAGCCTTAAGTTCATTTTTATAATTTTTCGATTTGTATCCAAGGGAAATAAATTATTTGCTAAATATTACAAAGCTTGCTGTCTTCACTCTCTTCTGCATATATATATATATATATATATATATATATATATATATATATATATATATATATATATATATATATATATATATATAATATGAATATATAAACATTCTTTCAACTTCAGGCATATACATCAATGACGAATTTTCACTCGTTAATCATTAATGACGCACGAAAATAATGATACAAAGTATTAATAGCCCCGTTTTCTAAATGAATTTAACATGGTACACAATTTCATCGCAATCCTTTCTTTTTTCCGTTCCCTTCTACCCTTTCATGCTCAAGGGGCAACATACGAGAGAGAGTATTTATGGTCAGTAGTAATGTTAATGAAAGCAGAATAATGACTTAGATCAGCTGTAAAAATAATAAAATATTTTAATTACCTCTTGTGGGTTTGTCATTTTCCTTAGTTTCTATTCCACGTTAATTTCTAAACACTAGTAAGTGAATGCAAATAGTTCAGTGTGTAAAAAGAAGCTAATGTGTTTGTAGTGCTCTACTTTCTTCATAAAAACAAGCTTTCCTGTTTAAATAATAGGCGTGTCTTACATTGCTTTATTCAATATGGATACAAAAAGAAACTTAAAAAGAAAACAATCAACCTATCAATTTGCAAATGTGATTGTGAACAACAAGAAAAGGCACAGAACTACATTTTGTAGTGGACATACTCACATGGATGTGAGGAGTTCATTCCCTCGATCAATACACATTTTCCCAGAGCATATATTAACTCCGTTCATACGGCTAATCTGTGTGTTTGTATGTGATAAAAATAAAATATATGAATAATACGTACGCTGTATCAATGATATACAATTCATAGTATAAATGTTTCATTAAAAGGAAATTTAGCAAGCCTCATTTACTTTTAATGAAAAATTTACACATCTTGTGGTATATCGTAGATACAGCGTACATACTATAAATATAAATACTATGTCATATATGTTCTTGCTGTACAATCGCATTAGAAACATTTGGATGGGTTTTCAATATGACCTTTCTTGATCCGACAAATTCACCGTTGAGAAGTAACTATATTATTTTAGGTTAAGATTGCGAATGTAAACGAGGCTAATGAAAATAAACGTATGTTAATGTTTCATTCAAAGTGTAAAGGTCTACGAGTGTAATGAAAATGAATGAGTGTTTGATGTTTCATACAAAGTGTGAAGGACAACTAGGCTAATGAAAATGAACGATTGTTAATATTTCTTATCACATAGTCGGTCCACTTTGCCTATAGTGCGTGCAGTTTCATAATTTAGATATTATATCATGTGAACATATCTGTTGCCGTCATATTAATTCTTAACATTCCCCTCCAATTTATTGTAAAAATATTGATTCTCATTAAGACAAGAGACATGGGTGTATATGGTAGTTTTAGTTTAAAGGATTTTAAGCAGTCAGATATGGTAATGTTAGAAACAAATACTATCTAGTTCACATCCGATACTGATAAAGATTCTGACCAATTGGAGTTGGAGTCTGCTTTTGTCATGACTGTTGATTTGATAAACTATTGCCCTGGTGTAAAACTACCAAATTGTTCTCTGTAAAGTGCAGTCGTCTTGAGCCCTAGCTAGGGTGAACATTAAAAATTGGCTGGGAATATACTTTATGTTGGATGTTATTATTTGCAATTTTTGTACCCCGTAACGATATCACTTTATGTGATTTTGTTTGGTCCAAATAAGCCCATGAAACTATTGTGCAGTATTCTCTTTACTGGAATGTTTTGTTGCCAATGAACATTTTGGCCACCATTTGTTGATTAGATTCACGAAAAGATTTGGTGAACAAATGGTCTCGCCTGCCTGAATATGGCCAGTTTGTCACCGCAGGGGCTTTTTCGTAATGAATAATATATATCATAACATGAAAAATGGCTAAAACCCGAATGGAACAACATCAACAAGTAAAACTACTGGTATTGCGCAGTTCATAGCAAACGTGTACATTTGGGTTAGGAAGGGGGATGGGGGCAGTAAACCTGAAGCATGGAATTCACCCTATATACAAACGTGGTTTAAATGCTAAATAAAATCATCTCTTTTTACAGAAGAACGTGCACATAAACCAGTCTCCAAACTGACAGAAATGTATCCAATTACTGCAAATTTACGCGGTAAATATGTAAATATGTGATGCAATTCCGATTCGAAGTGAAATTTGTGACATATTTTGTAGTCTGCTGTTCCCTGTCAAATACTGCAAATATTCGGCTAAAAATACATTACAGTAAACATGGGAATTTCTGTGTTCAGGAAACCTTCTTTCAAAAGGAATATTGCAACAATGTAATGTTTAGTTCTGAAAGTGAGTGTTTAGGTTACGCAAACATGGAACGTCTGCGTTATTCTAACCGATGCTGCATCAAACAATCTGACATCACGAGCGTTGGGCATTCTTTTTTGAAAATGGATTTTGTCTGTGTAAAATGTTGTGTTTATTCGGAAGGACGCGTGTTCTTTGACTTGCAGATTAAAAGAAAAGTATAATCTACTTTTAAAGGTTAATACAAGTTCAACTTTGTTTGGGACTATTTTTTACGCACAACAAAAGAAAGGGGCAGCGTCTGTGGGAATGAACGTACTTATTTGTTCTTCTTTCTGTCTAAACAATTTCCACTGAAAATAAAAACTATGTGATAAAAAGAATCTCCTATCAGTAATGATTTAATATTAAATTTATGAAACTCGTTGAATAATGCTCAGCGTTTTCTCGCCAAGGCTCGCAAAAGCAGGACATTATTCAAACTGTTTCATAAATTCAATATTAAATCAATACACATTTGAGATCCTCTAAATGTGTGTAGGGCAACGAGGCTAATGAAAATTCATGAGTGTTTAATGTTTCATCCAAAGTGTAAAGGTATACGAGGCTAATGAAAATTCATGAGTGTTTAATGTTTCATCAAAAATGTAATGGTATTCGAGGCTAATGAAAATGCACGAGTGTTCTTTTCATCCAACGTGTAAAGGTATACGAGGCTAATGAAAATTCATGAGTGTTTAATGTTTCATCCAAAGTGTAACGGTATACGAGGCTAATGAAAATGCACAATTGTTTAATGTTTTATCCAAAGTGTATAGGTCAATGAGTGTAATGAAAATGCACGATTGTTTATTGTTTCATCCAACGTGTAAAGGTATACGAGGCTAATGAAAATTCAGGAGTGTTTCATCTTTCATCCAAAGTGTAATGGTATACGCGGTTAATGAAAATTTATGTGTTTAATGTATCATTCAAATTGTATTTGTAAACGAGGCTAACAAATATACATGAGTTTTTAATGTTTCATTCAAATTAAAAGCAGTGTGACAATTCGGTCATTTCTGAATTTAGAGGCGCTGCTTTCTTCTTTGCAATAGGTAATTATGGGAATACATTTTACGATACCCGAGTCTAGTCATGATCATCATCATCAGTCTCATGACCTAGTGTGGTCGTTGACGTACTGTGCTGCTGAGCATCTGACCAGTTCCCTCCACTTGTCTCGATCATGTGCCAATGCCTGTGTCTCCGCAAAACTTTTCCTGGTCCATTCTGTGATGTTGTCAGTCCACTTTTTTCTCTGTCTACCTCTCCTTCTGCCACCCTGGACGCTGCCCTGCAGAACTGTTGTGGATAGACTGTTGGCTCTAGTGACATGGCCATACCATTTCAGCTTTCTCTTTTTGACGGTGGTGAGGAGGTCCTCATATTGGCCTACTTCGCGCCTGATGGTGTTACGCACTTCTTCATTTGTGATGTGGTCCATGTAAGAGATGCCAAGGATGGTTCTGTAGCATCTCATTTCAAGTGACTGGATTCTTCGTTGTAATTCTGCTGTCAGGGTCCATGCCTCACATGAGTACAAAAGGACTGAGACGGCTAGAGCTCGCAATAGTCTGATTTTAGTTTTCAGACAGATATTCTTGTCTCTCCTTATGGGTCTTAGCTTTGACATAGCTGCCATTGTTTGTGCTGCTCTTGACAAAATTTCTGCTCTTGATCCCTCTTCAGTGATTATGGAACCAAGATATTTGAACTGGCTCACTGTTTCCAGTTCATGTCCTCTGACTTTAATCTTGGCTGAGATTTGTTTGCCACTATTTGTCATCAGTTTTGTCTTCTCAGCACTTATCTCCATGTCAAATCTGGAAGATGTTTCATCCAGGTTCTTCACTAAGGTGGCTAGCTCGTCTTCACTACCTGCCAGCCCATCAATGTCGTCTGCAAAGCGGAGGTTGGTGATGTTACGCCCTCCAATGCTGACTGTCCCACAGTGGTTTTCCAGGGCTTCGCTCATGATGCGCTCTAAGTAGATGTTGAAAAGCGTGGGTGACAGGAGACAGCCTTGACGCACTCCCACTGTTGTCTGGAACCAGTCTCCCACAGCACCTTGGGCAATTACTGCATTGGTAGCCTTGCGTACAGCTGCTTGATGGTATTGGTTAACTTTTGACCCATGTTATACTTCTTCATTGTGGCCCACAACGCCTCATGCCACACTCTGTGAAAGGCCTTTTTGAAATCTATGAACACATGATAGATGTCTTGTTGGTGTTGCGAGTACTTTTCGCACAGAACCCTGAGATTGAATATTTGTTCTGTTGTGCTTCTTCCACTCCGGAACCCGGCTTGTTCTTCAGCGATTATTTCTTCTGCTTGTGGTTTCAGTCTGTTCAAGATGATCTTCAGCATTACCTTACTAGCATGGCTGATCAAACTGATAGTTCTGTAATTTTGGCACAGCTGGAGATTGCCTTTTTTGGGAAGTGTTATAATTAGTGACTGGGTCCATTGTGTTGGTCATTCACCTGTCTACCAGGTATTGTTGCAGATTTTTGTTAGTACTCTTTCACTGATTCTCCCCCATTCTTGATAAGTTAAGCTGGGATGTTGTCTACTTCAGCTGCCTTTCCATTCTTCAGTGCTCTTATTGCTGACTCCACCTCTTCTTTGAGAATGGGGAATTCATCATCATTTGAGGAGTTTGGAACTTCAAGCACCTCTGGGTCTCCTGTGGACTGATGGTTGTAGAGTTCTTTGCAATACTCAGTCCATCTTTCTGCAATGTCACTCGCTTCTGTGAGGCATTTTCCATTTTTGTCTTGAATGGTACTGACTCTTGGTTGTTTCTGTCTGGTGAGGTCTTTCACAATTTGGAATGCCTTTTTGCTGTTATTCTTTATCAGACTGTTCTCCATTTCTGTGCACTTTTGTCCAATCCAATTTTCTTTTGCTTTGCTCAAGTTGTTTCTGATATTCTTGTTTATTTCTCGGTACTTCAATGCCCCTGTTGTGTGTCTGGTGTTTTTTAGTTCTCTTCGGGCATCACACAACTTCAGAATCTCTTCTGTAACCCAGGGTTTTTTCTTTGGCGATGGAGGCCAATGATGTCCTTAGCAGCTGCTGTCATGACTGTGTTGAAGGTGTCTGTCATCTCATTGACATCACCATCCATCACAAGGAGTGGAGCAAATTTTCCTCCAATTGTGGCTTGGAATAACTTGCAGATGTTAGGGTCCTTCAGTTGTTCAAGGTTGAATTTGAGCCTGATGTTCTTTGGCTTGTTAATTTTCTTCAGCCTCACTCGGAAGTTCATAATCACGAGGTCGTGATCACTCCCAACATCAGCACCTGGGAATGTCCTTGTTTTTGCTCTATTGATGCCAGATCGGTAACGGTTTTGAACCAGTATGTAGTCGATCTGGTTGTGATGGGTTCCATTTGGTGAGTGTCATGTCGAGCATCGTGAAGCTTTATGTTGTCCCAGGGTGTTGGCTAGTACCAAGTTGTTGTAGCTTGCGAACTCGAGCAGCCATCTCCCTCTTTCGTTGGTAAGCTCACTGCAAGAAGGTCCACAATATACTTCCCAGTCTTTTAGAGCATCTTTGCCAACTTTGGCATTCCAGTCTCCTTGGACAATGAGGATATCTTTCTTACTGACCATGTTTAGAATATCCTGTAGTTTGTTGTAAAACTCCTCTATTTCTTCATCATCATGATCAGTAGTTGGAGCATAGACTTGGATAATTGTGATGTTAAAGGGAGATGCTTTCAGACGAATGGAAATGATTCTGCTAGATATGGGGCAGCATTCAAGCACAGATCCCTTGATAGCTTTGTTTATAAGGAAGCCTACTCGATTTATGGACTCGTCATACTCTCCACTATAGTATAATATATGCCCATCTTCAGTTTGGTGTTCTCCTAGGGATTTCCATCTAACTTCACAGAGTCCCAGAATGTGACATGTGTAGTGTTCCAGCTCATGTGTCAACTCCTTTAGTCTTCCAATTTGCGCCAGAGTTCTAATGTTCCAGGTGGCGATGGCAATGTTGTCTCTCGCTCTGACTGTATGCATAGTACCAGTAGCACACTTGTCACCTCCGTCCTGGTGGACAACGGCAGGCGCGGTCCTTGTTGACCCGGGCGACGACCGATCCGGTATTGTAAGCTCAGATTTGTCCAGCATTATCAGTGTGTCTTGGGCAAAAGTCGTCTGGCGGAGCCCATCCCTCTCCAGACCAAGGAGTTGCCAGAACGGGATGTAGTACATCATCCAGCTGCCTTAGGGTCTCCACTCCGGATTTTCTTTTAGGGTTTACTCCCTTAGCCTTTGGCTACCCAAAGCCGACCTGCAAGGCAGCAGGAGACTCGTGGATGGGCGGGTGCGTCTATTTCCCGAACAGATAAAGCATCTGCCACTGCCCAGAGTCTAGTAGGAAATCATAAAGCATAAATTTCGACTATTGAACACAATTCTGAATTAATTTTCTGAAAGTAAAACTTCCCAGCACCTTTAACAATATTATTCAGTCTTGTGATAAACGACTGGAAATCAAATGCCACAACTTTATAAAACAAAAACAAGACAATATATTTATTTGCGAGTATAGGTTTAGATTAAAAAGCCTGTTCATATTTCGATATTGTCTACGTTACTGATACTAAGTAAGGCTGGACATATTTTTGCTCCTAAATCAGGAATGGATATAATTTTATAGAAACATTAGTTTTCTCATACCTTGATGAAAAAAATATTGTTTTATTGTATGCAATAATATGCTGGATTGCACAATACTTGACTAACAAGACTGAAAATCGGAGTTTACAGGTGTGGGCTATAGACATCTCACACAAACACATACACAAACACACATACACAGCGTGTTTCCTAAACATTTATTCTTTGCAAAATCAAGCGCCGAAGTCTGTAATTGGTTAAATCATGGAAATGCCTATTACTTTATAGGAAACATTAATGTACATAGCATACGGCGTTTTCGAAGAATCGTTACTTTGCGATTAGCAAGGAAACTAAAATGGATAACCTCTTAATTTTCAACCAAATTAGGACTACATGTTTCCCTGCACTGCATCGCTCCCAATATTGACATTGTACACTTTATTTTTACGTAGCAAATTTTATGTTTGTTAATCCTAAATAACCATAAATAAGGATAGTTCATAACTATATCTTTTTATCCAGAAGGCTGAGAGAGAGAGAGAGAGAGAGAGAGAGAGAGAGAGAGAGAGAGAGACAGAAAGACAGAGAGAGAGGAAAATTATTAAGTGTGCGTAATTAATCCTGACTGACATTTCCAAATAAAACTGAGACTTTAGAAACTGCATTCACATATAATGATATATACCGTTCCTTGTGGAGACTTTTCAATGAAAATATTAAACACACCTATATCTAGATAGCTTTGAGATCCATGGCTTTCGTTTTCTAGTAGCTTAGCGCCCCTCATGCAAGAGCATAGTCAGACACTATGCAAATCCGGACAGCTGTCAGAAAAGCTGTAGGATTGTACCGTGCCGAATGGAAACACCACCACAGAAAATAAGCACTGTGCCGTCTGATGCAGACACATGAGAGAGAATAAGCAGGTAATCATTGGAATATCCTGCGCAATGTTACGAAGACAGGTGACCTATGACTTCTTGCGACATGTCTCGATCGAAATTCATGTAAAAATGCATACAGCAATTTCAGAGCTAAGGATAGAAATGAGTATTTGTTTATGTTGGTGTTTTAAAGCATTCTCCTCGAAACTCTACAAAAGATAAACACAAATGTTATTGATACTTATTCAGATATCAGTGTATCGATAACAAAATCCAAGGAATATCTTCACTGGCGCGGATAAGTGACATGTTCGGTTAACTAATGTATAATTTATCAAGGTTTTGCCATATCTACGTGGTTTGTAATATTCATGTCTCGTAGTACCCGTTGTTGGTGAAAGTACCATATGGGAATCAAAAAAAAAGTAAATTTGAGAGAAAAAAAAGTGTTCAAGATCTAGTATAAGCTCTGTAAGTGAAATAAAGGGTTGCAACGTTTTCGATAATAGTTTTGGTTCATGAACAATAAGCATGGCCGTAACTTTGAAAATTCGAAACACTCACAGATCATTGTTGCTTCGACCTTTTGGATATCGCTGACAACAAAATTTAGTAAACAGGAATGAAGCGAGTTAATCGGTATATTCGAACAGTTGGTGTTGTCGATGTTGAAGTTTAACTGTGTAATTTAGAAATGTACAATGTCTATGTGTCAAATAAATTCATTTCAATTTTCTTTTTTCAGTTCAGTCAATATAGAAAGGAAACGTTAATATGATAGAAATAGGAATCAAAGGTCTGAAATAAAATTTATGCCTGCCACCAAAAGATTCAAGACAGCTTGTGCTGGCAAATTAAATAAGTCGTTTGATTATATTGGTTTTCTTTCTCTCTTGCATTTGATATCACTCTATAATTGGCTTTCTCGATTGGTTCTTTCAAGTTTGGATGAAACTTGGACGGAAAGGAATAATTCAGTATAATTATTTCCAGTATATTTACACTAAACTGCGACATGAATCCCCATCCCTCTTCCCCTTTATGAATCATCACGGTTAATGAATGTCAATTACGCACCATTCATCTATGTTTAAATTAGCACAACTGATAAAATAAAAGACATTTATATAAATCAAGGCTAGAACTATGACAGTATTCATTTATATATCTAGATTTAAATTACAGTTAGTTTAGTCTTATTTTCCCAACTCTCTCTCTCTCTCTCTCTCTCTCTCTCAACAAAATATATCCATGTTTCTATATGATCTGTTTCAACTAGATAGTATTTTTCTCTGGCTTTTACCCAGCGGTTAATAATAAAATTTCCGTAGGTTAGAACAAGTATCATATTGTACATGGAGGGACATAAACTCACACTCGGATATGAAAAGGTATCTGTACTTTCAATAGACCCATTAGTTGCTTGTTTCCTTGTTTGTTTGTTTCTCT
Source organism: Sinohyriopsis cumingii (assembly GCA_028554795.2). Classification (NCBI taxonomy): domain Eukaryota; kingdom Metazoa; phylum Mollusca; class Bivalvia; order Unionida; family Unionidae; genus Sinohyriopsis; species Sinohyriopsis cumingii. The sequence continues at coordinate 70,693,409 of CM068831.1, read as the reverse complement.
TCTAATTGTGAACTAAATCAACATTTGGTTTTTAGTTGGAATGCTTCTGATGCATCTTCTCGGACCATCACGAATTCGAGATGCATGTTCACGCAATATAAATCGAATCCGTTTCATGATAATGTCTTGAAAGTTTGGTGGCTTGGATTCACCATTGCTTCAATATTTTAAAATTGCTACCAATAGCGAATATCTAATTGTGTTAACTAGGTAATGATTATAAATGTATCTGTATGTTTTCTACCTTTCACCAAACGAGCTTGGAGACGAATTATAAACGTCAAGTCTTTTGGCATTGTTAAGGTCGACGGAGAACGGTGCAATTAAAGCTGGTGCTTAAATATTATTTAGTAATTAAAGAAAAAGCAGAATACATAAACAGAAATTATATTATTTATAATACGATGTTGATAATTCATAATTATTAGTAACAAATCCATATAGTGCTTTGTTCCTATTAGTCTTTGTAAGTATATTTCTGTTTAATGCAGCTACCAGCCCGGTTAATCATTTTGCTAATTTAGCTGTCCAATTTGCTAATTTAGCACCTACCAAGCAAGCCTGAATTAAAGTTGATACATTACTCTAAGTCCATAAATGGAATGGGAATAGAGCCAAACGTCATTTCGTGTTCTGTTTGTACATATACATGTGTTTGTGTGTGTGTGTGTGTGTGTGTGTGTGTGTGTGTGTGTGTGTGTGTGTGATTGCATGAATAAATAACAATAAGTACTGTTGTCAAGTATAAATTCGTTACCATTAAACTTGGGGAGATTGTTGATATGAGTATGAATTTGAAGGTACGTAGCTCGTGTTATTCTTTTTTAATGTGTCTCGAATGTTTACATGTATTCTTGTTTTCACGTAAAGGCACATTACCTTGTGTGTAATTTATGACGTCTTAAAGTTTCAAAATCAAAAGTTATTTTCTACAGTAAATTGAAAAAAAGAAAAAAGAACAATTTCCAAATTCAAAATATTTTAATAAAGTGAATATTTAACAAATTATTAAAAGAATAACTTTGACATTGAAAGAATGCATATCTTTCAATTTGATAATAATAATAATAATAATAATAATATGTAATTTGTAATTTTTGGAGTACAAAACTATGTGTCAAATCCCAAATGTAACGTTCACATACGAATCAACTTGGTTGTGCCATATACATATATATCACCCATTAAGGCCATAGAAACACGAATACATTGACATGTATCACTAACGCGCTGATTGACAGTTGCAACATATTATTGCTTTTGTCAGCTCCGTGAAAGATCACATCCGTATGGACTTATCGACTAAAAAAGAAAATTGTACGCGATTATATCCTTAATGAGAAATGTCACAGTCTGCTTTTGCAGCTGCGGGTTATTGAGCATGAAATAATTGAATTTCGTCTTTCGCAGATCAATCGCTTTAGAATCGATTGAATATTTAAGACAAACCAAGTAGAAGTGTTATTTTAGACACTTCTATAAGAAATATATGTGCGCCCAGCTGTTCTATCAAAACGTCACAATTTACTGGAACAAAATTCTGCCAATCAAGACCTTGCATTTGACAAATTCCAGAAAAATTACAATATTTAGTGCAGCATTTGCTGCTAGAAATGTTGAATATATTTTTTTAAACTACGGAATGGTCTGAATATTGACCCGATTCTTCTCCATTTCCACTTTCCATTATTGAGTTAAACCTCGGCCAGGTAATCACATATCATACAGATTGGTACCCTTTGCACCAAAAAAAGCAAACTTATAAACTAGGAGCTACACCTGATGTTTGGTCCCTATAATACAAACCTACCTCTTCATCTGCGATAGATGGGATGCAAATTATACTTTATTTAAAGATCCTTTCGGAGAACTGAGACAATATATGATCCTAACATCCTGGGCAATTAGCAATGTTTGATAATAGATCCCTTCTTTTGGAGGTAATTTAATTTTGTCATAAGACGAATGATTTCCACATTACCCTCTCCTATTTAAATAGCAAATTTAAATCTGAGACAAATATGCTGCAAGAGTTTTTAATCAACCGCTAGAGAATGACATAATACTCAATATTGTCTCACAAACAAAAGATAGCATCGTAATATACTTTACTGGTTTGACTCTTATTGTCAGCCTTCCTTGGCCAGCAAAATTTAGATTGCATGGCAGGATTGCAAACACATGTAAGCAGATAATAATCTACTGAATGTAATTGCTATACTTCTCGAAAAAATATTAAAAAATACATCGCATGTATTTATGACGTAGCACAATTCTCAAAGGAAGGTAATCGGTTGGTGGAGTTTCTCAAACAAAACAAAAAAGGACCGGGAAAGATGCTATATAGTGAATTGAGAAATGCTAAATCATGGTCTTGCATGGAGGATATTTATCTATCAGTCAAGTATTAAATTTGAAAATAATTCTTGTTTTGTAACCGTTGCATTGTATATAGAACTGTAATTTGAATACCAAATGTGTTAAACACTGGACAATCGAAAAAGACCGATCTCAGAGCTCAAAGAATATGTTTAATAACCAATCAATTATGACCGTGCGCATATAAATATTGCATAGTTCTGAAAGGGAATCAACTCAGGCGTTTTTTGTCTTAACCGAACATATATGTATCTTCTTGTCAGGAGTCATCCAAATAAGGGCTCTATTTATGAGTAAACATCATAATAATATCAGCTGAAATTCCGCTTCAGCTGATATGCATCGGCAGCGCAGGGTCTATGTTGTTTTCAGTTGGATCCGACTTATAAGCAAGTACGTGCTATTCTTAGAAACTCAAAAAAATACAAATATTTATCAGTGAGCAAGGACACAAGATAATGACATTCAATAATATTTAACACAAAGTAATGCAGAGCATTATACGCGCTATATTATAGTGACTTTCGTTTAAGTCAACAGTGCGTAATAAGCTGTGTTCACAGATTACTACTATGTCATACGTTTAGGAAGCTGTAGTTTATAAAAACAAATAGTCCTAGGTGTTTTAAGCATTAGATCATTTCCACTTATTTCCTGTCGAAATATTAACAACTTACATTTATGAGCATTCTGCGAATGTATCAGTCGGTCATGAGTCTAACTCTAACAGGATTGGTTGGTTGGTTGGTTTTGTCGGAGTTTACCTCATTTTTCAGCACATCGTACTTTCTACACGGCGACCTGTATGCTTGGTGGAGAAAACTCCGGGAAGAACTACCGACCCATGAGAAAGTGGTATGTTCAAGTTATCTGTAAAGCCGAGCGCTTTAGACCTCTTCACCACCAGAGGCCACGAGCAAGATGGGTTCATTTTCGCTAAGAAGATATGGCGATGTCAGCATACATACAATGCGTTATCTACGTAGGTGATTATTATTCTTTATAATATATATATATACATACGCAAGTATTTGTGTTTATATCGACTTCACCCTAATGTATAAGTTGGCATCAAATAGAGACTTCAAATGTTTATTTCTCCCTTGTCTCAATGTTTACAATGTTTCAAACAATTTAATTCACCCTCTCCTGATTCTTCAGTTTTCTCAATTAGGTAGAGGACAAAAAGATATTTTGCAATCTTTAATATAAACACGGATTTAAGAAACCTACTGTGGTGACAATAGAGTACCTACTCAACTTATGAACTGAATTAACGACAAAGATGTTATATTATCCCACACCATGTCCAGGAAGATAAAAGAAGCTACAATGTATTTACCAAATAATGAAATCAAATTCTTCAAAATTTACACAGTTCCTCTAGAGGTCGTTTGGAATCAATCAAACAATGCCTGATTTATTGACAAAGAAATCATCATTGCCTAGAGTTAGAACTATCAATGATTGCCTTGTAAGAACTCTCAATGATTGCCTTGTATGTCCTATGTCGCGCATGACCGCTTACTCCCTGTCTTAATGAGCGATGCCACTCAATTATGATGGGTTTCATGTACTGATGCCCGTTTGTCGGGTTTCAATCCCATATATGTTGCCAAGACGATTGAATATAACGCTCTGTATCATCTTAGAAGACACTATATAGGCACACACGTCATTGTAAGGTAGCTTTGGCTACTTTGAATCTACATTTATTACACTTAATTCCAGTACGAATAGGCAGCCAACAGTAAACAATACGTGTTACAGAAGCTTTGGAAAATCAAAGGGTTACCAATTAAGAGATTTGCAAGGCATTTAATTTAAATATGACATCCAAACCGATGATGAAAACGGTTGAAAAAGGTGTCTGTGTACGTGAGAGATCTGTGAATGGATGTAATTTTTGCAGTAAAAATGGCGATTTTATTTAGTAACCAGCACGAGATGGTGCCGTAGCGTGCTGCGTAGAGAACATTTGGCTAAGATAGGGTATTCTGATCTGTTAAATACGTTTATAATGACAAAGAACACCATATAATTGACAATATTTACTTTTGTTGCTTTTAAATGACGACTAATTCATTTCCAAAAAGTTGGAATTTAATTTGAATTCCAGGCGTGGAAGGTGGTACTGACACCTAAGTGCGAAATCATTTACGAGGTTAGCTGGATTAGAAGATAATTTGATTGTCTACGGAAGACCATGTTTTCCTTCTTTCAGATCACGTGATGGTCCACTTACTTCAAGATAGTTGCTTTCTCAAAGATAGGGTCTATGACGCAAAATCTAAGTCACGTTTAGGAACCTTCTAGGATTTTTGGAATAATACCCCCCTGATTATATTGTAGCATGTTAGGACCAACATTGTTTGATATGTAAATTTAGATTTAAGTTGTAATTACCGGATGCATGCTTCCTTTTAAAAGCTTTGTGTGGATTTTATTGTGGTATAAATTACTTAATATTAGGAGTTTAATAGTCTCAGTTGTTTATTTTGGTTTTGTTTGGTTTCAAACTGCTCTCATCATCTCTCCAAACCTGTCTAACATTTCTGAGCTATGGTCTCAGCTATGGTCTCTCTACATGCCTGAGGCCGAATATGTTTGTCTATATAGTATGGTCTTTTCTTCTCCCTCACACGGTGTTTCATCAGTATACGTTATTTTCTTGTTTGTAAATTGTGGTGATGGTGGCTGAGTTCTTCTGATTTCTTCCCTGCTTTACTTTCTATTGTTCTGTATTTTCTTTTTTCTTCTGTTTTACTTCCATTTTTGTTCTGCTTTATGTCTGCTTTTTTATTGTATTGTTTAATTTTATGCTTTTCTGGGTTACTCTCATTTTCTGCTTCTATTTGCTTTTCCGCTCCCTTTTCTTATAGCGTTTTCCTGCTTTTCGGTTTTCTCTTATTTCTTCAACGCTCTTCTTAACTCTTCCCTTGTCTTGTAGATATTTTACTCTATTTCTAATGCTTTTCTTTCTTCTTCTAGCCTTCATTTTTTCCTCCATGTGCATTCCTTTCGGAGGGGCCCTGAGTGGCCGAGTGGTCTAAAGCGCTCTCCGTTACGGATCACTGCAATCTCACCTCTATTTGCGTGGGTTCGAGTCTCGGATTCAGCTAATGTGGGTATGTGAGAGAGCTTGCCAGTAGCTTCTCAGGGTCGGTGGTTCTTTCCGGGGTTTTCCAGGGTTCTTCCTCCACCATTAATACTGGCCGCCATGTGTGCTGAAAAATGGCGTTGAACCCTACAACAACAACAACAACAATAACAACATTCCTTTCGGTGGGCCAAACGTAGGGAATGTGTATCTTCTATCATTTATTTCTCCAATTCGTTCTCTGACAATGTTTGCCTTGTCTCTTGATCTTTTCTGCCTCATTTGTTGCGCTTTCTCCCCTTGCTTTAGTGCAAAGTGCCTTGGCTCATATATAGCGTTGAAAATCGAAAACACATCCCGTATACCATGCTATGATTCTAAACCATTCATGCAGAAGAAAATTGATGGTTTTTCACATTTGTTTTCTCTTTATGCAAAGGTTGTGCCCCTGTTTGGATATGCGGAAAGTCTCTATATGCTATCATTATACGAAAGGTCCCCATATACAGCCATTGGAGAAACAAGAAGGCCGCTATAGCTTAACCGGCTTGAAGCTGCTGTTCCGTTTTTTAGTGCCGTTTTCACAATAATTGTGCTTGTTGCCTGTTTTCATCTTCGTTATTGTGTCCATGATGTATTGGCTGTTAAATTTGTATGTGTTTCTTCATCTCCTTGTTTTGGAAATGAGAACAATTAGACTTTTTCTCAGCTGTCTTGCTCCACTGTTTTTGAACAAACGGCCATCACGTGATACTCGCCAGTCAAACCGTTTATGCTACGATGGACCCTCATTAATTTCTTTAAATGATCACTCCTTGGCTCTCCACACTACATTGTGCTCTAGACTAAACGAACTAGGATTACATTCATAATTACCTAAATGCAAACAGAAGCGGAAAAAGAAACGTTGTTTCAAAGCTGGCCGGCGTAGAACAGGAAGAAGAATTCCAGTTATCTCCTTTATTTCGGCTCAACAATTTAAAAAAAAAGTTCGACCGTTAATTTAGATAACATAATTCAAATCCCAATTAATACGTCAACCTTTGTGTCAACTGTCCAAGAGATACTCTGTTTATTGCATTATTCAATGCCCAGTCAGTAGGACCACCGGAAAAGCGCACAGAAATAGTTATTTTATCAACGACCAGAATATTTACATCTTTTTCCTGACAGAAACATGGCTAAAAACATCAGGCGATGAGCCCAAGTGTGTGGATCTAACATCCACTGGTTACTCCATCAAGTCGTTCCCCTGTAATTCTCGCGGAGGTGGAATTGCTGTCATCACAAAGAACTCATGATAAAACGTCTTAACCACACCACAAAATTCAATTTCGACCGCACATCGTTTGAACTAGTCCAAACCACAATCACACTGGAGCAAAGATCAGTCCATTTTTTCTGTCTATACCGCCCTCCTCCTAGCAGAAAACACAAGCAGGCTGACTCTCGTTTTGGAGCAGTTTCCGAATCTCCTGGACTATGGAAATTCGATAGGTGGCAACCTGATTATTCTTGGAGATTTCAACTTTCACTTTGACTGTCCCGGAAACCAAAATACACCAAAACTCCTAGATTCCATTAATGTTTTCAACCTCAAACAGTCAGTTAACCAACTCACTCATAAACATGGTCACATTTTAGACTGGATTCTTCATAGACCTGACGACAACATTCTACAGTCCTCCCTGGTATCCCATGACCTTGCATCAGATGACCTCTGCATCATATGCCATCTTGATGTATCAATCCCTAACCCTCCCCATTTATCTGATACCAAGAGAAATCTCCGGATGATAAATAGAACCAAACTAATGCACGACATCCAAGCTAACCTAACAACTTGCTTACCTCGACAACTGCCTGCGTTCATTGCTTTACAAACATGCCCCAGCTACCTAGTGCAGAGTATCAATTCAAAAGTGTTCTACATGGTATAGTAGTGTTAGGGACCAGCTTCGCGCTGCTAAAAGAGACCGCCGTAAAGCTGAGAGGATCTGGCTTTCCACCAAACTCACTATTCATAAGCAAATCTATGAAGTTGCTAAGAAGAATGTCACAAATATAGTCCATGCAGCGAAATCAGCCCACTATGCTACTAAGATCATGGAAAGTTCCAGCTGCAAAGAGCTCTTCGAGATTACTAACAAGCTAATGTCAAGGAACAAATCTACACTACTTCCAACTACCTTCTCTCCAGTCGACCTTCCGGACATGTTTGCAAATTTCTTCCCTGACAAAGTACAAACCATTAGAGATAAGCTTGACACCACAATTTCAATTGACTCGTCGTCACCATACAGTTGGGATACAGAATTTGAGCGGCAACCATTAGCAGCATTTGAACCTGCCTCTATGGATTTTGTACGTACAATCCTGATGAAGAGTGCACCAATGTCATGTGAACTGGATCCAATTCCAACATCACGGTAGCTTGAGTGCTTAGATCCAGTATTGCCTTCACTAACTGATGTTATTAATACCTCTCTCTTATCCAAGGAATTCAAATCATTTTTCAAAACTGCCATTGTAAAGCCTCTGCTGAAAAAACCAACACTAGACCATAACGATTTAAAGAACTACCGCCCAGTTTCTAATCTCCCATTCATATAAAAAAATCTTGGAATAGGTTGTTCTATCCCAGCTTGTATCTCATCTAAATTCAAACAGTCTTATTAGCAATGAACAATCTGCATATCGCCCTTGCCACAGTACTGAAACTACTCTTCTAAACGTAGTTAATGAGATTCTCTTTGCGTTGGATAGCGGAAAGATTACAGTTCTTACCATCCTTGATTTGTCTGCAACATTTGACACAGTATACCATGATATATTACTTCACTGTCTCCAACATGTATTTGGCATTCATGATACAGCCTTACTGTGGTTCCTACTTGGTCAACAGGACACAAATTGTATCTGCAAATGGAATACACTCCCGGCCAGTTGATCTATGTTGTGGTGTTCCACAGGGGTCTGTTCTTGGACATATTCTCTTCATTCTGTATACTCAGTCGCTCTCAAATGTCATAGATCATCATCCAGTGTCTCACCAATTGTACGCTGATGACACCTAAATGTACAAATCTAGCCACCCAACTGAAGTTAATGCTACCATCCAAGGTGTAGAAAGGTGCATTTCTGATGTAAAATCATGGATAACATGTAACAAGCTGCAGATGAATGATGATAAAACTGAGGCCATTCTGATCACAACACAAAGACTTTCTCATTCACATCCTATACCTCAAACAATAAATATCAGCAACACCAAAATTAAATTCACACAATCAGTACGAAACCTAGTTGTTACTCTGGATAATACTCTCACATTGCACCAACATATCATGAACATATGCAAGACTGCATATTTAAGCTGAGACGCATCAGCTCAATTCGCAAATATCTTTCAGTTGATGCCACTAACACACTTGTGTGTTCAATAGTACTTTCAAGACTGGACTATTGTAACTCAATTCTGTCTGGTTCATCTCAATATCTGCTTCAGAAACTTCAAAAAGTTCAAAACTCAGCTGCTCGGATCATACTGAGAGTACCACGATCAGAGCACACGTCCCCGCTGCTCTGTACTCTACACTGGCTATCCATTCGATCCAGAATCAAACACAAAATTTGTTCTCTGTCCTACGTTTCACTGTCGGACTCTAGTCTAACATACCTATCCGACCTCACCGATGTGTACACACCAGCAATATACTTACGCTCCTCTTCTGACAATCGTATACTCATTATTCCAAGTATGAAAACAAAGTCATAGGGACAGCGTTCTTTTGTATACCAGGGCCCAGCCACGTGGAATGAATTGCCCACTGACACAAAGACGCAGTGATCACATTCAAGAGGGCTCTCAAATCTCACTTATTTCGACTGCAAGAACAAACTTAAAGACTTAATTATGTTTCCTGCCTTAAATATTCTCAGTATGTTTTTTAATGTTTCTAATTTCATGGTGTTTGTTTTTTGTAATCATATCATTATTTGTTGTTTTTTTATCTTATAGGTGTTGTCTAATGTTGTAAAGCGCTTAGAGCTTCTAAAAATTAGGCGCTGTACAAAGTCCTCATTATTATTATTATTATCTCCGTATACTGCCATTTTGAGGAACGTCTCTATATGTTGTCATTATGTGGAAAGTCTTTATAAACTGTCAGTATGCAGAAGGTCTCCATATACTGCCATGATGAGGAAGGTCTCAATTACTGCCATTATGCAAATGGTCTCCATATACTGCCATGATGAGGAAGGTCTCCATATACTGCCATGATTAGGAAGGCCTCATATACTGCCATGATGAGGAAGGTCTCTATATATTGCAATGATGAGGAAGGTCTCATATACTGCCATGATGAGGAAGGTCTCATATAATGCCAAGATGAGGAAGGTCTCCATATTCTGCCATTATGAGGAAGGTCTCATATACTGCCATTATGAAGAAGGTTTCTATCTATTGTCATTATACGGAAATTCTCTATATAATGTCATTATGAGGAAGGTCTCTACTGTCATAATGCGGAAAGTCTCTATATATGACCATTATACTGAAGGTCTTCGTAGGCTGCCATCTCTTGAAACCTCTGCATGTATACGGTAGGGAGATATCTCCAATATGATTCATTACTTGTGGTACTTCACAGCCGACAGATATTGGGCTTTTTTTTTAAAGTGGTATTTTTCTTTTGGGGTAAATACTATAGATTCTTCCTCCATTATTATTTATAGCTCTGATGCCATTCACATCGACCCCTCTTTCCATAAGCGCTATAAGAATAGCACTAACGCAGGGTTTCCTCTTTTGAGCCAATGCGGCGAGGTCGAAGCTCTGTGCTCTAGCACTGAGGTGGGATACAAGAATATTTATCTGTCCCTGTTAGTTGATGTTAGGAAATGATGTTATAGCGCATGCGTGTTGTGAATAGTTAAATCATTCTATGATTTTTTTTTACGAGATGTTGTTGTTGTGGGATTTAACGCCATTTTTCAGCACACGATAGGCTATGTATGGCGGCCAGTATTAATGGTGGAGGAAGAACCCGGGAAAACCCCGAGAAGAACCACCGACCCACGAGAAGCTACTGGCAAGCTTTCTCACATACCCACATTGGCCGAATCCTGGACTCGAACCCACGCAGACAGAGGTGAGATGGCAGTGATCCGTAACGGAGAGCGCTTTAGACCACTCGGCCACTCGGGGCCCCTTTTTTACGAGATACTTAACTGTGTAATGTTTATAAAATTAATCGTTGCTTATATAGATATTATTTCGCTATCAAGTGTTTTTCCTCTAGAATTTAAATTTCCTTCGAAAGGTTTCCTTTTTATCTATCATTATCTTATCCTCTTTCTATTTAAAAGTTTGCATTGTAGACTTGCGTGCCGTTTGGTTTGCATGTGTCAATGCATGTATGTGAGTGGGTCATATTAACTGTTGACGAATTTGTGATTCTCAATAAATGAGGTATGGAACCAGGATATATGTGTACTAACTACCCCTTTTCACAGAATGAAGGTACCTGATTGGATAACTATAATTACCAGATAAATATTACGTCTTTTTTTCGGAATAAACTGAGGAATTGGTAAATGTTATGCAATAGCCAGAGCCTAAACAATTGCCGCACTGACACTACTGGATCTAAAAGCGGACATTTAACTGGACTGGGGTTTCATAGTTCTACTTACACATGAATTGGTTTCAGAAATAAGCCGATCATAAAAGAAAGTTTAATCGTTATAAAACATTCCTCTTTCTGATATTCATTGATAGAATGTAAACGTGTTTTGCTGATTTTACCATGAAAATAACATAATTTCGTTGAACGTTAACATTGCGGTTAATGAAAAGTTAGTTGTTTGCGCATGGGTATATAGTGCCGATTTAAAGATAACATGTGTGAGCTTATCTGTACATAATCAAGCCATAGTCAAGTTAAGGAGTGATTAAATTTATCTAAAACAAAAAGAAGACCTTTCAGTCGGCACTTTAATATGTGTTTACACAATTCATTAAACTGTAAGTTTTAATTACATTTGTCCCAAAGGAATCTAAAGTTATCAGAGTTGTTTCTTTCTCTTTGCTGATTTTAACGGCGCGTTTGACAAATTACTGTCAATGACATGCTGTAGAAATGAGAGTTAAGTATCTTTCCCAGTGACACAATGAGGCTGCCGACCTGGGCTGGTCTTATCGGGCATCATACACACAACCCTTGGATTTCGGTGTTGAAAAGGATGTCTGATAACATACTGTCCAGGCATACACAGATTCACCAAGCTTTGCTGTCAGAAAAAGTTGTACATATTTTCAGTTGGAAACGAATATAATTTAAAAGTAATGAACATAAAGACATTAGACCGGCGGTATGTTAGATGAAAAATCGATTGAATAACCCAGTCACTTCTATGTGACGTCAAGCTTTCTCCGTTTAAAAAATATTGCCTCTGTGTGTTATTTTCATCTGATAAATCTTCAAGTCGAACTAAATGATTTTTTCTTTTACTTCTTGGGCATCTGAATCAAAATTAAAAGTCTTAAACCAAAATGTTGGATAAAAATGTCAGAATAGTCTGCAACGTCGTCACGGGGGAAAGGTTGGCAAAGGGGCAATTGTCTCTGGATGCCGGTCAGTAAGGACACCATTAAAATGAACTATTCCCAGGCCCCTTCCAACCCTCGTGCCGCCATTGAGAGTCTGTCATTTATCAATCATCCCGAGGCTTTTACAAACAAGTAATGGAATATTTCGAGTTTTTTAAGCCACAAGTCAAACTATGTGTATTTGAATGTTAGGTACGTTTTAGACAATGAAAACAGACTTGAAATATTCCAAACATTTTGGCATTTATTCTAATTGAATACAATTTTAAATCATCCTTTCGAAACATTTCAAAAATTTATCAGAAATCAAACGACCGGTACTAGTTTACGGATTTGCACGCACTGGCGTGTGAATAATTGTTCTTTAGAATTGAGATCTACCAACAGCGTGGTTAGATGTAGACAATTTTTCCTGAATTGACGACATGTTCATTTCGGCATCGCATACAGCTTTTCGAGCCGAATTCGCGTCTCGTGTCTTCTTGCATCTTAAAGAGGGAATTAGTCTCTCTATTATCCATCCATTCTTCGATAACTCTTTTTTTTACCGCATGTAAATCCCATCTCTCCACCGCGCGAAGGGCTTTTAATCAGCACTGTGCATATCAGATGGAATAAAATATTTTATTCATGAGTTTTACTGCAGCTTTATTATCTAAATAAGACGAATAGAAGTCAATTAAAAACAAGCATCTATAGGACTAGATTTAATATTTTTGCTAGGCTACTGGATCAATTGATAAAAATGCTGGATACCCAGTGGAATGTATTTCTAATACCATTTGCATCATTAGTGAACTGTTCTACGTGTGTGATTTTGGTTTATTAACGTGGATTTAACAAAAATTAAGGGGGCCCCGAGTGGCCGAGTGGTCTAAAGCGCTCTCCGTTACGGATCACTGCCATCTCACCTCTGTCTGCGTGGGTTCGAGTCCAGGATTCGGCCAATGTGGGTATGTGAGAAAGCTTGCCAGTAGCTTCTCGTGGGTCGGTGGTTCTTCCCGGGGTTTTCCCGGGTTCTTCCTCCACCATTAATACTGGCCGCCATACATAGCCTATCGTGTGCTGAAAAATGGCGTTAAACCCAACAACAACAACAAAAATTAAGTCATATCGCTAAGTGACAGTTTATAGTCACGTCTAGCACTGGGGCATAACGCCTTAGACATATAGCATGATGTCCAACCCAGTCACATTATTATGACACCAGGCCGACCAGTCCTAACCCTAACCTCTTAATGCTGAGCGCCAAGAGAGGCAGCTGTTAGTACTATTTTGACTCGACCGGGGATCGAACCCACGACCTCCCTCATCCGAGGCGGACGCTCTAACCATTAGGCCACCGTGAATGTTAACGTTCTGTAGATCATTTGAAGCTCAGAAAGTTTTATGTACGATTGGTCCTGCATTTGTTGACTGCCGATCAAAAACTCGGGTTGAAATCGCCAGACAGACACTGGCAAAATATAAAAAAGGTCACTAATGATGTTAGAATTACATTATTCCAAATGATGAAACACGGATTTGCTTTTCTAAACCAGACTCTAGAGGATTAAAAAAAAGTTTGGATCGTAGAACACGTGCAGAGATCATAAATCGCTTGATGACGACGGATTGTCAAGATTGCTTGATATGCGTGATATTTTGATGCCAAATACCCGGTCGCAAGTGTAATATATATTTGAGATGAGCGGAGGGTCAAACCACCTATAACGATATGATCTGAATTAAAACTACAATAATAAAAATGTATAATAACGGGATGTAAAGAGAAATATAAAGAACATTAGGAACATAAACCATTCCAAATAAATGTAAACATGAAGTACTACAATGTACAATATTCAATATAAATATCCTCAAGTCTGCTAAAGTTATATAAAACAAAAGGTAAGGGTAAAAATATCCATAAGTCTGCTAAATTTATATAAAACAAAAGGTAAGGGTAAAAATATCCATAAGTCTGCTAAAGTTATATAAAACAATGTATGGGTAAAATATTGTATAGTATTCCATACAAACGGGTTAAAAGTGTTGATGTAAAACCGCAATCTTTAATAAAGTCAAGACTTTATTAGGTTGTACATCATCATAAAGTGTATGCTGAGTTCGCATCAAAATACTTATGTCGCCCAGGGTGCGGTGCAATACACAGGAAAATAAATCGTTCCATATGCATTCAACATAAACAGCAGACATATGCACTGTGCATTATATGCATGAAACTGTTTTATGGGCGTGTACAAAGATGAATGAAATGTTTCAAGCATGTACATATTTCATTTGTTCAACCGAATCTTGCCATCAATCTGCTGTACTTTAATATTTTGTGTTTCTTTTTATCAAATTATGCTGAGACTCCTATGGACAAGGCTAAAAAAAACCCCGCCCTCTTGAAATAAAGCTTTGCTTCTTGATTTTATGAACACTTTACGCCCCAAATACTTTATAGATATGCTTGTATCTCTAAAACAATTAATGATGCTTGATATTTCATCTGCACAGAAAACGGATTAATGATTCTCGATATTATCTCTGCAGTGAAAGAGGGTTATCATTTTGCCTGACATAACCCTAAAATATCAACTTTCACGTATATATTCAAAACTGGAAATGAACGATATTGTTGTACTCAGCCAAAGTTATTTAAAGGTCTGTAACATTTAGTCATAGAATTAGAAAAAAGATTAAACAAATTCTCTTTGAGTTGGCTTGCAATTACTATTTGTTTCAAAAAGAAGAATAAAGCAATTAACTATCTTTAAAATAAGGTCACGATAGTCCATTGGTCGGCTTTGGTTACTTTTATGACAGACAATGAATGAATTGGAACAATTTTAAAACCTATGTCAAAAACAGAATTATATACAATTGCTTTCGAAAGACTATTTTGATGAAATTGAAAACAATTTGCAAGTGTATATTTGTAGTCGCAATGGTGATGATCCAGAAAATCCCTTTCTTTGAAGCTTAACATGTTAGTGAAAGTTAGCATGTGCAAACGAAGTCCCATAATTAGGACAATACAACAACAAAAACAAAACAACATTAATAATAATAATAATAATAATAATAATAATAATGTCAGCTTCAACTCCTATAGTCTTCCAAACGGCATATAATATGCAAGTAGATTAAGCTGTACAAATCTAAAGGTTTAAATGGAATTTAAGATGTACATGGCATTACAGGTTAATGTTCTAAGCATGTCATGACAGTGGTGGTATTTATGAACAAGCGAGTAAATTATCGTATTGTTTGCTTCCTTACATTTTTTGAATGCTCTCCTCACTTCGGCCTTGGTCAGAAGCCTTCTATACAATTGACATTTCTTACAAGAGTGGTAACAAGAAAAATTAAGTATCAGTCTAACTAAAGGCATTCATTTATGAACCACATACACAGTGCACCGTACACGTGATATTCATTTCCGAAATAAGAACATGACGTGGAAGTAATTTCAGATGACTAAACAGTAGAATAAAATTAACATGGCGAAGAATAGACAGCGTTGTACAAGTGAAAATTAAATACATAGACCGGCATGGTAATACATGCATCCTACGTGCATGGCATGGCTAAATAAATTAACATAAGTATGCAGTAGACACAGCTAACAACTTACAATGACAGTTCGAAACGGACTGGTATCTAGATCGATCCAAAACATAAAAAATTTTGACAACTATATGTGCTTCCTCTGACACGATACGTGCAATTCAACGAATTCATCGACTAAAATCCGCATTACTTATTACTTGTTTGACCCAATAACTAATGGATATTTTATCATTGCAATCTTCATATTTAACATCAGTTAAGCTATTCGAACAGAAGTGCAAAAATGCACCCACTTAAAACACTCTCAAGATGAAAAAGTATATAAATTTAGGGCTAGAACATTCAAGCAATCGAATAGCTTGCTCTCAACATATTCTGCAATTTCGTTATTCGTTGTATCGTTCCGGTTTCATTTTATTTTGTCCAACGTTGCATATTATCAAGCGAACTCTTTTTCCAACCACTGGAAAGTTTTTGTTAGTTGTTTTAAAAACAAATTTATTCGCGTTTTACCCAGAAAAGTCAACTATTATATTTCTAAAAGCATTAAATGTTATTACCATTTTAATCAGTGATTTGGATGTTACATATACACAACTATGCGCGTTTTGCCTTCGTTTGAGTCGGCAAAAACACAACGAATTGATGTGGCGGAAGAATATATAGAGGCCATCAAGGCAAGACCTATTTAAACGAGTTCTTTCCTCCTACTCAGAAGAAAATACGAATGATGTTTTAATCATAATATAAAGCTGTTCTTTTACGCTTTCGAAAAATTGTGAATCATAAAAGTTCAATTTATGGCGTCTCAGAATGTCGACGCGACAATATCTAAGAAGATATATAAGTTGTACCAATACAAGTGTGTGATACGGAAATATGGAATGAACAGCTCGACTCAACAGCCTGAAATATTAAATTGGTATGTTATAAAATTGGTTCCAAGATTTACTCCTGTAACCTCCTTGAAGACTGCATGTATTGTCTCTTTTTCTGCAACTCAATGACTAAGGTACATTGCATATACACTCATGAATACACTACTATTTACAAGTCAACGTACTTACGTTTTGATCTGTTGATGACTTGTCGCAAGGTTTCAATCTGAAGCATTTTCATAAATGTACCTGTTGTGCAGAAGCAAATGCTTGCTTTTATCTGTATGCATTTTGCTTCATACAGAGGTATGGATCCGACGATTTAATTATATCGACATCACAACCATTGCTAATTAAAACAAACAATTGATTTCCATATTCATTTTAAGATACGCATACGAGAAAATGAATTTGTGGGATTTAGTCCAATAACGTCAACTAAATATAAGTGGAATATTGTTCTGGATGACATTTCTAATCATATGTTATACAAATTGTTTTGGGTCCATCTCATAGACCATTTCTAATAATAATAATAATAATGAGGACTTTGTATAGCGCCTAATCTTTAGAAGCTCTAAGCGCTTTACAACATTAGACAACACCTATAAGATAAAAAGACATATAACAATATTATTACAAAAACTGACACCCTGAAATTAGAACAACATTAAAAAATAAAAAACATGCTGAGAATATTTAAGATAGGAAACATTATTAGGTCTTTAAGTTTGTTCTTGCAGTCGAAATAAGTGAGTTTTGAGAGCCCTCTTGAATGTGATCACTGCGTCTTTGTGTCTAAGTTCAGTGGGCAATTCATTCCACGTTGCTGGGCCCTGGTATGCAAAAGAACGCTGTCCATATGACTTTGTTTTCATAGTGGGAATAATGAGCATACGATTGTCAGAAGAGGAGCGTAAGTATCTTGCTGGTGTGTACACATGGGTGAGGTTGGATAGGTATGTTGGACTAGAGTCCGACAGTGAAACATAGCACAGAACAAATTTTATGTTTGATTCTGGATCGAATGGATAGCCAGTGTAGGGTACAGAGCAGCGGGGACGTGTGCTCTGATCGTGGTACTCTCAGTATGACCCGAGCAGCTGTGTTTTCAACTTTTTGAAGTTTCTGGAGTAGATATTGAGATGAACCAGATATAACTGAGTTACAATAGTCCAGTCTTGAAAGTACTAATGAAAATACACGTGTTTTAGTGGCATCGGCTGAACGATATTTGCGAATTGAGCTGATGCATCCCAGCTCAAGATATGCAGCCTTGCATATGTTCATGACATGTTGGTGCAATGTGAGTGTACTGTCCAGAGTGACACCTAGGTTTCATACTGATTGTGTGAATTTAATGTTGGCGTTGCTGATATGTATTGTTTGAGGTAAAGGATGTGAATGAGAAAGTCTTTGTGTTGTGATCAGAATGGCCTCAGGATTATCATCATTCATCTGCAGCTTGTTACATGTCATCCATGATTTTACATAAGAAATGCGACTTAGTGTACAGAATGAAGAGAACAGGTCCAGGAACAAACCCCTGTGGAACACCACAACATAGATCAATTGAGCTGGAGTGTATTCCATTTGCAGATACAATTTGTGTCCTGTTGACCAAGTAGAACTTGAAACACAGTAAGGCTGTATCATGAATGCCAAGTACATTCTGGAGACGGTGAAGTAATCGATCATGGTCTATTGTGTCAAATGTTGCAGACAAATCAAGGAGGGTGAGGACTGCAATCTTTCCGCTATCCATGCAGAGAGAATATCATTAACTACTTTTAGAAGAGTAGTTTCAATACTGTGGCATGGACGATATGCAGATTGTACATTGCTAAAAGGACTGTTTGAATTTAGATGAGATACAAGCTGGGATAGAACAACCTTTTCTAAGATTTTTTTTATATGAATGGGAGATTAAAATCTGGACGGTAGTTCTTTAAATCGTTATGGTCTAGTGTTGGTTTCTTCAGCAGAGGCTTTACAATGGCAGTTTTGAAAAATGATGGGAATTCCCCGGATGAGAGAGAGGTATTAATAACATCAGTTAGTGAAGGCAATACTGGATCTAATCACTCAAGCAGCAGTGATGTTGGAATTGGATCAAGTTCACATGACTTTGGTGCACTCTTCATCAGGATTGTACGTACGAAATCGATAGAGACAGGTTCAAATGCTGTTAATGGTTGCCGCTCAAATTCTGTATCCCAAATGTTTCGTAACGACGAGTCAGTTGAAATTGTGGTATCAAGCTTATCTCTAATGGTTTGTACTTTGCCACGGAAGAAATTTGCAAACATGTCCGGAAGGTCGACTCGGCGTATCTCCATGCAGCGCATTTAAAACAGATATTATGAATTGATGTAAGAGTAGTAATTACAGAAAAGTGAACTTTATTATCTCGTTGAAAAAATAAATAGAAACAGCAGAATGAAAACGACCATGATAGAGAGGAAATAGCAACAGCACAATGAAAATGATGGGAGGACATGTTGAATGAAATTACGAGAGAGAGAGAGAGAGAGAGAGAGACAGATCGTGCGTGACTGGATACGAATTAATGAAACTGTTGATGATACATACTAATGTGTGTAAACGTAAGGGAAAATGTACAATTAAATCACAGGCCTTTGAAATTCTATCAGCGATTAGTTTCACTGCAAGCAGAGTGATGAAATAAGTTCTACATGAAAATATCACGCAGTGTGACACAGGTTGTAGCCAAAATACAAACGTAGTTGCTTATATCATAAAAGGTAACACGGGTTTTATCCAAAATACAAATCTTTATGATAAAATCACTCATCTGGACTCTTAAAATGATTACAAATTAAAATATTCATGTGTGTGTGTGTCATTAGGATTTTTAACGTAAGTTTAAAAAAAATTCAGTCATATCGCTACGATATCTGCAGTAAGGCAATTTATAGTGATGTCTAGCACCGGGGCATCATGCCGCAGACATGTAGCATGATGTCCCACTCAGTCACATTACACTGGTCAACAGTGAAATCATTACTGACTTGAAAAGGCCCTAATCTGTAGTATTTTGGTGTGCCGAACACGAATATAACCGTGAAAAATTTGTATTGGCTCTCGTTTTGAAGATATTCATATACCTCATTTTCTATGTTTCACTGTGTAAATTTCTCCAGTAGGACTGCAGCAACATCCGGAATAATGATGTAACATTGCATAATACCATCATGCTCACATCATCCACAGTTGATTGCATCATTTTCTGATGCAATGCAATACTAATGCCATGCGGCTGCTGAAGTAAGTTGACGTCAGCAGTGTACTATACATGTGTAGGCCTATTATACTAATGCCAGGCGGCTGCTGAAGCTGACGTAAGCAGTGTACTATATAAAGCCCAATCAGATAGGTTCAGCATTTAAAATATTTTAGACGTTGTGCGAGACAGTTCAAGCTACTGTTACATAAAACTTATTATTTTATCCATTTACGTACAATAAAGAACAGTAATGCCTCGAAAGTGTGTTAATACCGCGGACAATTTTTGCTATATTTGTGGGGAAGTGACATTTGCCAACCAGAAGAAAAGTATCAATTCTCAAGTGAAGAAGGCATATCATCTTTACTTCGGATGCAAGGTTGGTGACCAAGACAAGCCTTGGGCTCCGCATATATGCTGTGCTACATGTACAACACAGCTTTCACAGTGGTTGAATTGCAAAAGGTCATCAATGCCGTTTGCAGTCCCAATGGTGTGGAGAGAGCCAAGCAACCACCTAAATGACTGTTACTTCTGCTTGGTTCCTGCTCTTTCCGGCGGAATAACGAAGCGAAAGAAGTCGAGAATAGTCTACCCAAACATTCCGTCTGCATTGAGACCAGTTCCACATGGTGAGTGACTTCCTATTCCAGAACCTCCAGCAGAATATTCTCTTGATTCATCTGACGAAGACAAAGGTGAGTCGACCTGTTCTTCTCCTGGTCCATCAGCATGCAGTGATCCAGATTTTCACTGTGGTGCATCATCAACCCCACACAGAATAACACAGGAAGAACTAAATGACCTGATTCGTGATTTGGACTTATCAAAGAACAAGGCAGAATTGCTAGGATCAAGACTCCAACAATGGAATCTTCTAGAAGAAGATGTCACAATTACTGCATATCGAAAGCGCCACCAGCAATTGGAGCCTTTCTTCAGAAAGGAAAGTAATCTGATATTCTGTTCCGATATTGAGGGCCTCATGAATGCTTTAAAAATCACTCATGACCCACAAGAATGGAGACTATTTGTGGACTCTTCGAAACTGAGTCTCAAGGCTGTGCTTTTGCACAATGGAAACATTCTTCCATCTATTCCAGTAGCGTATGCTGTCCACATGAAAGAGACATACGATAACTTAAGGCAGCTACTGAATTCCATTGAGTATAACAAGTACAGCTGGCACCTCTGTGGTGATTTGAAGGTAGTTGCCCTTTTAATGGGACTGCAGCAAGGATATACAAAATACATGTGTTTCTTATGCGAGTGGGATAGCCGAGCAAGGGAAATGCACTACATGAGGAAGGAATGGACTCACAGGCAGAATGTAGCCATTGGAGAGAAGAATATCCAACACCCATGTCTGGTTGAGGCTCAGAAAATCTTGCTACCACCCCTTCACATCAAACTAGGTTTGATGAAGAACTTCGTGAAAGCCATTGACCGGACTTTGCCAGCATTCCGATACCTGCATGAAAAATTCCCTCGACTCAGCGAAGCAAAGATTAAAGAGGGAGTTTTTGTGGGTCCTCAGATTCGAGAGCTTTTCAAAGATGACCGGTTCAACAACTTGCTGGAAGGTGACGCGAAACAAGCATGGAATGCTTTTCGCCTAGTTTCTACAAACTTCCTCGGAAATGTTAGGGCAGAAAACTATAAGGAACTAGTAGAAGACATGTTGATGAAGTATAAGAAACTTGGCTGCAATATGTCTCTAAAGATTCACTTCCTTCATTCCCATTTGGATTTCTTTCCTAGCAACTGTGGTATTGTTAGTGATGAACACGGCGAACGTTTTCATCAAGATATCGCAACAATGGAACAAAGATACCAGGGAAAATGGTCCACTACAATGCTGGCTGACTACTGCTGGACACTCCTCAGAGATGCTCCCGAACAGCTGTACAAGAGACAGGCGAAGAAATCTAAGATGTAGTCAATGACTTGATTTTTTATAGGTAGGCTATTACAGTTGACCTTTTACTATTGGAATGCATTTCGTTATGTAAACATTAATTTCTTGCAGATTACAAAAAAACTAGAGCCAATTTTGCAATTTGACTGTCATATTCGTGTTCAGCACATAAAAATTGATAAGAATTGACTAATTTTATTTCAGTAACATGACTTTTGTAAAAATTTGTTGTCCAGTGTTATCCTGACACCAGGCCGACCAGTCCTAACACTAACATCTTAATGCTGAGCGCCTAACGAGGCAGATGTTTGTTCTATTTTATATGTCTTTGGTATGACCACTGGAGCGATCTAAACTATTCGTATCGAACATAATCTAAATAATCAACAATGAGTCATTAACCTTTGCAATCAAACTTCTGCATTTGGCAATATGTATTTTCCTTGACTCATTTTCCTGTGGTTTTGATTAAAACCTTGAAGTGTTAAATTCTCTAATGTTTTGTATGGCCATGGAAACGTAACGGAAATTCATGTTAGGTTTGCTGTATAAACCGAGGTTTGGTCCATTACAGTCTTTGACCCATTTTTGTTATAGAATAGTGGAGCATGGTATCGGATTAATCATTTCAAATATTATCATTGCAACATGAAGCTCCTTAAATAAATTGGATACTTTGCGAAATGAAAGTAAAAGAGTCATCTTCATATCACCAGGCATGGACAAAGCCTGCACGCTTGAGATAAACGTTACAGTCACTTGAATAAGGGATCTCTCAGAAAAACCAATTTCAGCAGAACTTAATATTCAGTGACTGGCACATTACTAGATCTGCCACAAAGCCTCTCAAATCTTAGAATAAATCTGCGTGATTGAGGACTGGCGCCAAAGATTAAGCTAATTTGGACTGCTAATTTCAGCCTTGTTCGCGAACCATGTTCTACAGTACGAACGGAAAATCTTTACGATTTGGAATTCAGTTCAGGATCGTTAAATTTGTCGCGCCTGTCGTTATTTCTGATTGCATACTGTATGGATATAACTTATCGCCAGTATGCTGTTTTCAAAAACTTGTCAATGGATTCGCATGTACAAATTACTCGTAAATTCGTATTTTAGCCTAATTTGAAGGTTATATAAACGGGTGTTCCTCAATTGAGACGAAGTTAATAGGAAATGACATAATCCAGACTTTTACATGTTAACATGCGAAAATGAATATTATATAAAACAATGATTTCAAAATGAAACAAAGCATGAGTTGTATTACAATTTTACTTACTGATTATAATTGGAGTTCAAGGTATATATGGGATGTGTGCTTAGTCGTGAGGGAATATGGACTGGTGTGTGTAGGCAAGGCGATGGTTGCCGTTTACCTGCGGACCTGGGTTCGAATCTGCGTAGAGATTCGCTAACCTGTATGATAGTATTATTTGTATTAAAACATTAATTCTGCCTAATATTATCAAGCATTCTTCCATAGGAATCCAGGGATAGAATTTTCCGTTCTGTCTGGTGTGTATTCATAATTATATACCTTGATTTCTTTCATAGGAATCCGGAATGAATATGTAGATACATGAGAATTAATTACTATGTCATTATGCGAGTGTGTCTGCTACACACAAGTTCATATAACACCGATTGAGTTATATCAGCTTTCGGTGATGTGTGATTAGTCGTGAGGGGATAAGGGCTCGTATGTGTAGGCTCGTGTGTGTAGGCAAGGTGATGGGTGCCGTTTACCTGCTTCTAATCTCCGCAGAGTACAAATTTTAAAATTCTCTAACCCGTATAAGTTTACGAAGGCGGCCTTTCCTAGTTGATTAGGAATGTATCGTGCACATAAGATAAGGAAATCTGTGTTGAATCAAGGCAATTTTAATAATTGCCAAAGTTTACAGTGAAAGATACTAACATGTACGATCATATATCATAGCACAATAAAAGAAATGTACGAGGAAATTTTCCGGTTCGGATCTGGCTCCTTCTTAGTATTAGGCATTTGCATTTTATTTTCATCATTCCCTCCTTCTTTTAATATTTTTTTCAGCCTAATATCAATTCGATTTAATGATGAGTTTTTGATTTCGTCGTGTAACTTTGTGAGCTATGCAACCTCAAAAAATACGTTACATTATTGTACGACAGCGAGAAAATTCTTCACAAACCCTTGTGTTTCAATTGACAAATGCACTGCTTTTAATGATATAAAGTGCCCTATGATAATTGTAATTGCCGTTGGTGATTTTAGCGATCACTAGCTTGCGATCACTAGCTCAAACATAGCATTATGGCAATGCTAGTTCTTGCTTGAATAATGGCACATCGGCAAATGAAGAATATTTAGTAAACTGACAAAGATACAAAAATGCATTGCTACATACAAACTAAGCCAACTGATGCAAGCTGGTTTGAACAAGATTAAAACAAACAACCCCTTGATTGGTTTGAATTCTGAATAGGAATCTGGAGCAATAAACAATAGGGCACCACGTCGTAACGGACCAACAATGCCAGGTCAAATGCTAGTAACCAGCTGAGTAAGATACTATGTCGACCTCATTTATGCAAATATAATTTAAATGGTCGCTGCAAGAATAAGAATTACTTTGCAAGTTTGATTATCTAAGTGTGCATTAATGGACATATTGACTGTTGTTCAAGTATAAAGTTTTAGCGAGTGCTTTTTTTTTAGACCTTCGTGGTGTAAATAAACGTCACATCACGGTCAGAAATTAACGGCCGTTCAGCCGCAGAGGATGAAGTAAGAAAGTGATAAATAAGCGGGAGGCCATACATCATCACCAAAATGGGTGGTCATGTACTTTTTCGTATTGTTCATCGCACTTTTGGGCAATCGTAGATAATCTTTATTGGACCTCACCATAACTTTCAAAAGAGTTTGTCAGTGGTTATATAACTGGAACTGAAAGAATTGTCAATAGAGTCACGAGTGTGAGTGTCAGAAATTTCATAATAATGCGAATTATGACTTTTCAGCGGAATCGTGCATCGTGCAATTTTACGGCTGAAGGAGAGACCCAACTATTCATGTTGAATACTTGTAATAAAGATCAATATTTAGAAATGAAACTAATTTTATACGGACAAAGATCGAACGTTTACGTTTGAAGAAAACTCGATGAAAAAAGGCATCCAAATTGTATAGGTCTGTGCAGCAAACACTTGCCTTTCAATAGCATTTCGGCAATGGTTTAAGGGTGCTGCAGCTGCATTGGTGTTGCAAATTAGACCCCAGTGGTAGAAAACCTTACTAGGAAAGGTACACTAGTATCTTCAATGACCAATCTAAGACAGACATTACAACAGAGTTCAAACGTGGAATGGATCCATCAGGAAGACAATTGTCTGATTCAAATTTTTAGAAGGACAGACTAGTAGAACGTGATGAAACAATGAATCCTTACCCTGGATATTACAGACACTTTACCTTAATATTGTTGAGAATATATTGCAAACAATTAGATCTAAACTTGGAAAAGACTACATGAAATCAAAATCTAGGACTGATCATGTTGTTTTTGATATTTGGGACTGTCTCAATTATTCTTAACCAGGGGGCTTTCTTAAATTTCATATCTGAGCAATTACAAGATGTCACAGAATTCGTCGCCATTAGAACTTTTTCAAATTGTGATTTGGTCATGGCGTATGAATACGCATGATGATGTTTCTAAATCTGTAATACTCTCTAAACGTGGATATGAATTTCTTGGAATATTAGAGTTAAAGAGGAAAAATAACAAGAATATGATTTTCATGTAAAATATTTTTTTTTATAGAAACTAACATTAAAAACAAACAACAATACTCAGTCCAGGAAATACATATTTTTGAGCTCCACCCTGTGTCGTCTGCTGTCATCTCTGTCAACACTGCTGTTTCCAGTCTCTCACTGTGGTAAAATTCATACATTATAACCCTGGAGAAAGAAAACAATGACATCAGATAAGGAGCAAGACTGGAAAGCAACATTTAGTCTACTAAACAGTGATTTAATTGGAGAGTTTGATCGAGAGATATGGCTGAGATATTTGTAAATGAAAACGATCATTGTGTTAGGAAAGACAGATTTGTACACCATGATCCTGGTGATATAGTAGTGAAATTTATAGAAAGCAAGCAGAATGCAAAACTATAAAAATAATACACTTTTTGATATAAGGCTAGTGACAGAATTATTGCAGTCAATAAATGAATTCAGAAATTTACACAAGATACACCCATCTGAATTGGATCTGCACCAGGCTGGTTTTATACTCAGTGTAAGGAGAAAAAATGGATCTGAGTTTGAATAGCTTAAGAAGCATCATCAGTTCCGTTGATCGCACCTAAAAATCAAGAAATATGCAAGCACAATCATGACAGGAACATAAACAATTTTTGCATTACCAAAAGAAGCTCTTCCGGTTAAGCAAAGAGATTTAAAATCTAAAGGAAAAGGAAAATAAACCCAGTTGGAGTCAACCAATCACAAACGAAGAAATAAATGCCTTGTATAGCAAAAAAAAAACTAATGGGGATGGAAACATCTGAAGCCATTATTAACACATTGTGGTTTAGAAACTCTGGTCATTTTGGCCTGAGGGGAGCGACTGAATATTACAATCTGAAATGGGGAAGGGGGGGTTGCATTAAAGAAAGATGTGAGTGGCCTGGAGTATCTTGACCTCAATAAAAGGCAGAGAAAAAAAATTAAGAACAGGAGACAATATCAAGGACATCAGGGATATTAATCCTAAGATGTATGAAAACAAAAAGAACACAAAGAGAGATCCACTTGCTATCTACAAACGGTATGATGAGCAAAGACCAGCAGACTTTTGTCAACGTGAAGATCCTTTCTATAATGCGCCCAACGCTATGCCAATCTCAGCGACAAACCGAAAATGGTTTAAGAAACAAGTCTTTGGAATTAACAAACTCTGATGCATCATGAAGAAGAAAAAAAAAATGAAAGAAGAGGCAAATATTAGAGACAGAAAGAAATTACCAAACACTAGTAGCCGAAAGTACCTAATTCAGAAGTTATGAGGCAAAAACATTTCCCCAACTGATATCGTGCAAATATCAGGCAACAAAAAGTACAGTCTATAAATAGCTACTCAAACATTAGGGACAAACAACAACAGACGTACTCCAATTACCTGAGCATCACCTGCCACGGAAGTAGTGATGATGTCAACCCCACCCCCACAACAAAGAAATTTCAAACTGCACAGCAACAGACCATATTATATCAAGTTTCCAATCGTGTAATATTCAACAGAATCAAGTTATCAGCAACCAATTCTACGGATCAAAAATCACCGTACAAATATTTTTGTTACGAACCTCCCGCAAAACGTGAACGAGATTCTAACTGGAACAACTTTTTTCAACAGACGAATACTCAGACAGGAAAATTATTGAAAGTGACACTGACAGTCAGTAGGAATAGCGAAATATGGACAGAAACAATATGAAGGAAATGTAGTCAGGGTTAAATTGTTTAATTACCTCTTTTTCCTTCATTATGTTGATGTTTCTGGGTCGAATCGTTGTATTGTTATAGATGCAAATGTCCACCCTGTTACTGTTCATGGAAACGAACACTGCAAATTCAATGTTTGCATGGACATTATTAAAAAAGTTCTGAATGCTAACTATCAGTCTTGTGTTTTCATTTCATTAAATATTGCTAAAGGAAACATGCGACAATTAATATGAATGAAGTGTACAGGAAATTATGAATCACAACAGAACTTTTTGTTTGAGCGTACATACATACGAAGCGTTGTGAAGAGTTCACTCCCCTAAAGTGCACTGTTTTTTGCCATCAGTTTTATCTCCCATATAAAACAAAACCTTTAATTTGGTATAAATAAAATGCATGTATAGCATGTATGCTGTGTCAATGATATATCACTCGTTGTATAATTTTTCATTAAAAGGAAACTCTGCGAGCCTAGTTTCCTTATAATGAAAAATGTATACATATATATTTGGTTTAATTCGACGATCATATCTTTAATGGACCGATATAAGCTTGTAGCTTCATACGGGAAGCATTGCGATTTTTACCTTCAAGCAGTGCTTAGGTTCTCGTAATAATGCTATCTCATTACACAAATACCGAAAGCTGATGCAGTGCAAAAAATACAAAATGTTTACCGCCATGCAGTTTTAAATTTTTATTTAGGTATATGGTACATGATCATCCAGTTGTCATAACTGAATTTTGTGCGCCAGGTGGACGAGTGACCGAATGACCGAGTGACCGGTCGCCTTTACAGATCACTCAAACATTTCACCTTTGTCTTTGTCACGTTTGCTCAGACTCACTTCGTAAGTCGTGTATAAACTAAGGTATTATTACAAGCCATGGTTTGAGGTCTAAACATTGCCGCAGGCTAGAGTTAATCCCTTACGCAAGGTTACCGTGCCCAAAGAGAAGACCCGGCATCTTGAATCGACACAGGCGTTAGATCGCGCTATTTCCCAATTATGTGTTACAGCTTAGTCCTGAGATCAATGGAGCCCGCGAGGGACCGGGGAGTTTTCTAAATCTGTCCTCACGTGGACAGGCTGCGAGAAGTACATTGCCCGCTAAGATTGATTGGATCGGGTCAAAGCAACACCCAGTCGGAATTAAGATAGAGGGTGTGATTACAATTTTAATCCGAATTATAACTTCTAACTAGCAAGCGAAAACTTAGTCTCGCCTAGGAAGGTTGCTGAGCAATATAGGGTTACTACGAGGAAGACTTTCGTAATTTAGCGGTAAAACTTGGAGAAGATTCTAAGGAACGACAAAGCTGTAGGAAGCTTTTTGGGGGCCAGAACTTCCTGTTTAGTAAACTCCAGAGTCTCTAAGAGGGAGACGGAACTGAGACTAGCAGAGCAATCGGAGTCGACTAGCCTAGTCGGTGGAAAGAGTCGAGGAGGAGGAGGAGGAGGAGGAAATGACTCGAGGGGGAGAAAGTGGAGAAGTAGGAGGAGTATAGACAAGTTGAGGAAGAGAAGGAACTTGAAAAATAGGAGAGAAGAATAAACGGTTGAGTCGAATACAATGACAGGTGGAAAGCTACTTCACACTACTAATCCAATGATGCAATAGGCTATTACAGGGTCGAGCGGAAGAACAGTGCTTGGGAAACTTGAATCACTTGACTATTGAATTATTATTAAATTGTTATTCGTTGAATTTCATACTTTTGTATATTCAGTCAAATAACCGTCGGGATTGCTGACTGTGGGCTCGAAGCTTTACATCGATCTTTTACTAATTATACTTCCAACCAACATCGAGCCTGTGTGGGACTTCTGTAATAATTTAAATAGAATACTGGGAGTACCCCACTTTACCATAACACACCTAGCACAGTTGCGACATAACAACCTGTCACATCACACTCATCTTGAGCTTAAGTCTCGGCTCCACTAACACGGGCAACACAAGTAAGTCATCGCTCTTTTTCTTCTTCTTTTTTTTCCTCTGACAGCGGAGACCAACGTTGTCGGGCCGTATTCCATAATTTTTAGAGAGAGAGAGAGAGAGACAGACAGACAGACAGACAGAGATAGACGTGTCAGAGAACTATAAATATTTATTTTTAAATAATTTTTTTAATGATATTAATAACAATAATAATAACAAATAGTATGTATGTATGTATGTATGTATGTATGTATGTATGTATGTATGTATGCATGTATGTATATGTATGTATGTATGTATGTATGTATGTATGTATGTATGTATGTATGTATGTGTGCATGCATGTATTATTATTATTATTTTTTTATTATTATTATTAAAATTTAGCATATCCTTACAGCTCATTACAGTTTTGATTTTTAAAGAAGTGTACTTATCGTTCTCTCAATCTCGAATTTCCTACACATCTGCCTTTGTCTCTCAAAATTCTGTCGTGACGGCTAGACCTAACCTCAGTTCCTTCCCAAGCATTAGTCATTTCCGTGTGATATACTCCTAGAAAGTTTCCAGCGGTTATTCTTGCCTTTGGGTGATGCTGCTTTCCA
This sequence comes from Sinohyriopsis cumingii, assembly GCA_028554795.2. NCBI lineage: Eukaryota > Metazoa > Mollusca > Bivalvia > Unionida > Unionidae > Sinohyriopsis > Sinohyriopsis cumingii. The sequence continues at coordinate 70,663,658 of CM068831.1, read as the reverse complement.
CATAAGTGTTCTGTTCTGACGTGGATTTTTACTAAAATGTGACTTTTCTGAAGGATTTAATGCCATAGGTCAAAAGAAGATGGATTTTAATTTCCATCCGAATACCAAGGTCAGTCGAAATAAATTTATTAATTGCTAGCGAGCGTCCGTTAAGTCGGAACTGATGAGGAAGTTAACACAGCGTAAAACTTCAGTATGGAATACGGCCCAACAACGTTGGTCGTTGTTGTTCTAGGGCATGTGAGAAAGTTTGCCAGTAGTTTCCCGTGGGTCGGTGGTTCTTGTTAGGATCTTCCTGGGTTATTCCTCCACCAAATGTACTGGTCGCCATATATAGTCTATATTGTGTTGAAAAATGGCATTAAACCCCGACAAAAGGAAAACAGTCATAACTGAATGTACATAATTTTGTGATAAACATTTAGGCGTTATTCTGGGAAAGTAAATCTTCCTGTTTGCAAAGAGTATAAATATTTAAGCGTAATTCTGGGAAGGTAAATCTTCCTGTTTGCAAAGAGAGAACCAATGATACATTATTTCCCTTGACTTAGGATTCTGTTTTCATGTTGCCAATATTCAGTTGTCAGTTACTGTTCACATTTAGGACAAGGCACGAAATATTTAACGACAAGATTAATTCTGTACTTGAATCTTGCATACAATTAGGTCATCAAGATTTCCAGATGTCTTTCACTGTCTGGAAACCTGTATACTATTTGTGAAAGGTGAGGTTTACTTCATTCAACATGGGATTCTATAAACATTTATGGAAATACGTCTTCAAGAAGGGCACATATAATTTTGATACTTTGGTCTTTATTAATTTAAAATTGTCCCAGTATCATATCTGATACCCCATTACATGTCAAATGCGTCTATTTTAAATCTATCTAAAGGCGACATTCATCAATTGAAGAGGAAATATTTAGGAAGCGTTTGTCACAATCCTCAAGCAGTATAGTGTAGACGGGGGCTAGTCTTATTATGTTGGCAGTCGGGAATGACAATTTCGTTTGCAATTTATATTACATTTGTCAAGATTAAAGACAATATTTTAGCTTCTGTCTATACAAAGGTAAAGTTGATTTTGATATGTTTGTGAATTAAATGAAAATATTTCATTTGGGGAATGGTTTCAGTGTGAAATTTTAATTAAAACTGGAAGACAATTTTAATCATTTCTAATGAAGAATGGTCATTGATTTGAAGTGGATATAATGCATTAGCTGCCTTATGTTTAAAAAAGCATTCCAAACACTCCAATGCCAATATGTTTATATTTATTGGCATTAATTAGAATTGTAAATTGTAATTTTTCACGCAAAAGATGCTGTTTATATTTCTAAATCTTATACGTTATTTAAACTTCATTCATTGTAAGCGTAGTAAATTTAATCAGCTTAGCAAATGCACTCTTGACGCCATGTATGCCGCCACTATGTTGTTGCTAAACTGTAAACAGCAGAGCAATAAGGAGCATTTCTGCGATCCTTGCAACAGTTCAACCGTCTACATCCCAACCCACCCCATGTAAACACACGTACACATACGTTCAAGAAAACGTGATCGCCTATCCAGTGACACGGGTTTCTTTTGGATACACCAGTCCCTCCGCCAGAAAGACCACATCTAAATTGTAATTGCATGACCGTCGCAATATCTTCGATATCGAATCGCCAATGTCGGCTGGTTTCATCTTTACAACATTTATAGTAACCATTACAAACCCCATCGTGAGGCTCTAAAAAGTACAACTCTATGGTAAACGAGTTGTCTGGGGTCCTTGACGTAGACGTCTTGCACAGTTTTTATCAATTTTTTGCTATTTATTTAGTTCCACACACAATTATTCAATTAAAAATGATCTGGCATATGTGTACGGGGTAGGATTGTCGCCAGACGTTGCTTTCATAGACTCCTCTTGCGCTGTCGTTCTGACTACTTGTGATGTTGGTGTGAGGGATAAGGTGTAAGTCCAGCTACAAAAATAGGCTTCCCTAGATAATATAATTTGTCATAGCCTGCTGCTGCCTCACATGTGTAGTACAAGCTGTGTACTTTTGGCCATCTCTGCTTTTTTCCCCAGCCCGGCGTTGTTTCATCATTTATTCAAATCTATTACCATCTAATGCTGCTTGGACGTTTAACCTTGGTAACATGTATTACACTAACAATTGACTGTGCATTCCTTTGCGTTGTCATATCCATCGATTTCCATTGTGCAAGTGAATATGTATCCATCATCGGTTGTGCTTGTAATTTCTTCTTATTTTTTATTATTGTTTATTCTCCAAATCAGTATGTCTGTATCATTCAAGCCATCTAAGGTCGATTCTATTACGACTCCATACCTATGGTAACGGTGGTTACTGAAGTTCGAGAAAGAGATGTGGATAATCTGATTTATCCCCCCCCCCCCCAAGTCACTCTCTAAGCGTTCGTAGTTATTTATATTTAGAAAGTAGCTTCCATTTGATGTCTACAATCCAAGCGTAGACGAGCCCAGCCTTCGCATACATCATAACCTGCAATTTACCCTCGTATATGGCATAGGTCTTTGCTACCTCTTCATTGAATATTGTGATAAGGCCTGTAATTGTAAAATAGTCAGGTGAATGTATTACATAGCGGAGCCAGAAGTCACCAAATCAGACAGGCTGCAACGCACCTGTGCTAGTGTTGAACAGACACAGCATACGTTGTATGCGGGAACCGTGGAGTGAGTGGCTTTCGTTCCGAGTGCCCGCTTGACGTTTCCAAATTCAACACTTACAGTATCTCGTCAACATCCAAGTATTGCTTAGTAATGCAAATAATGAATATCACAAGATGAAGCAGGGTTGGGACTAGATTAGGAAAGACACCAAAAGCAACTGCGTTTACAAGATGTTTATTTATAAACGCAATTTAAATATTAACAAATCTGACACCGTTATAAACAAAAAAGATATGGAGAAGTATAAAGTTCCTAACATGGACCTATCAACAACAATTAACTCAACGATAAAAAATTCAAACATGAATTTAACAAATGGAATTTCAACCAAACGTGAATTAATTCCTATCACCGATCAACAAAATAAATGTATATGATCTACACCCCAATATAAACAAAGTTGAATGCATCGTTCATACAACGATATTGAAATGCAGGTAAATTTGAATGTATCGTTCATATAACAATATTGAAATGCATATAAATTTGAATGTATCGTTCATAAAACAATATTGAAAAGCATGTAAATTTGAATGTATCGTTCACATAGCGACAATGAATTGCATGTAAATTTGAATGTATCGATCATAAACCGATATTGAAAAGCATTTAAGTTTGAATATACCGTTCATATAACGATTTTGAAAAGCAGGTAAAGTTGAATGTATCGTTCATATAACGATATTGAAATGCGTGTAATTATGAATGTATCCTCCATAGGAGCGTCTTTGATCGCTTCAATTTTGCCAGGGTGTGGTTTTACTTGCCCTGACCCACTTACTACATGGCCCAAGCATTCCAAGTTAGAATATGCTATACTACACTTGGAGGGTCTCGCTATGAGATTTGCCTTGCGGAGTCTATTGAACAGATCGACTAATAAACTAACATGCTCTTCCCAGGTATGCGTATATGTAAGAATATCGTCGACGAAATTATCCACGTTATTCATTCCTTTCAACAATTTTCGTACACAGATAACGGACTTTCGCTCAGACATCGATAATGACGTTAACAATAACAAAGAAAAAAAAACATTCGCTCAAATAGTGATAATGACGTTAACTCAGACAGCTATAAATATAGTATTTCTGGTTTTATAGCAATGATGGTGGGGTTTTTTGTGCTCGAGTAGTGATCATGATATGAAACCCAAACGGTGGGAGATAACCCGGTGTCCAAAATGACACTCACACGGTATCTTCTGTCCCACCACTGTCGAATGGTAAAGGAGCCACGATGCATGGCCCGCCCCTCCCAGCCTACCCATGGATCCCTTGGACCCTGCAAGCCCGTTAGTTCCGGAGCCCTGGTTCCTCAACCCGAGATAACCACAATCTCCATATGAACCTAACGTCACCATCAGCTCTACAGTGGCCCAACAAACACGGACATTCAATGGCTTTCTCATCAGCTCAATCATATCACATCACAGACAGTAAAGTTCAGACACAAAGACAGACAGCATCGGCTGCTCCTCATGAATGAATAATCTAAGGGCCTTGCCCTTATACCCAAACTGTTTGCCCAACTCCACTAGATCTCCTAAGTGCACTATCATATAACACATACAATTTTAGGATTACATGAACCAACCGTATATTCCTTCTTCAAATATATGCAATATGTATATATGTATGTATAATAAACAAATGGCAAATAAAATGGAATACGAGTGAGGTAATCACTCACCCGCCTGAATTATCTCTTGTCAGAAAGGTCACAATCTGAAACAGATAACTGAAAAATCTTGCTGGAGTCAAGACTTATGCAAACTAACGTCCCTGCTCCGCCTAATCCAATAATGCTCCTCCTAATCCAATAATCCCACTTCTGACACCATTTGTCACAGGGATGAAGCCGGGTTGGGACTGGATTAGGGAAGAACCAAAAGTAACTGCGTTTACAAGATGTTTATTTGTAAACGCAATTTAAATATTAACAAATCTAACACCATTATAAACAAAAAAGATATGGAGAATTATAAAGTTCATAACATGGAACTATCAACAACAATTAACTCAACGAGAAAAAACTCAAACATGAATTTAACAAATGGAATTTCAAACAAACGCGCATTAAGTCCCATCACCGATCAAGAAAATAAAAGCATATGACCTACACCCCAATATAAACAAAGTATTGAATGTATCGTTCATACAACGATATTGAAATGCATGTAAATTTGAATGTATCGTTCATATAACGACATTGAATTGCATAACAATGTGAATGTATCGTTCATATAACGATATTGAAATGCATGTAAATTTGAATGTATCGTTCATATAACGACATTGAATTGCATAACAATGTGAATGTATCGTTCATATAACGATATTGAAATGCATGTAAATTTGAATGTATCGTTCATATAACGGCATTGAATTGCATAACAATGTGAATGTATCGTTCATATAACGATATTGAAATGCATGTAAATTTGAATGTATCGTTCATATAACGGCATTGAATTGCATAACAATGTGAATGTATCGTTCATATAAGATATTGAAATGCAGGTAAATTTAAAAGCATCCTTGATATAACGATATTTAAAAGCATGTAGATTTGAATGTATCATTCATAAGATGATATTGAAAAGCATGTAAATTTGAATGTATCGTTCATATAACGACATTGAATGCATGTAAATTTGAATGTATCGTTCATATAACGGCATTGAATTGCATAACAATGTGAATGTATCGTTCATATAACGATATTGAAATGCAGGTAAATTTAAAAGCATCCTTGATATAACGATATTGAAAAGCATGTAGATTTGAATGTATCATTCATAAGATGATATTGAAAAGCATGTAAATTTGAATGTATCGTTCATATAACGACATTGAGATGCATGTAAATTTGAATGTATCGATCATAAACCGATATTGGAAAGCATGTAAATTTGAAAGTATCATTCATACAACGATATTGAAATGCGTGTAATGATGAATGAAACGATATTGAAATAGGAATGAATGAAATTATGAACCTATCGATCATTCATATAACGATATTGCAATAGGAATGAAGGAAAATATAAACCTATCCATCGTTCCTATAACGATATTGCAATAGGAATGAATGAAAATTTGCTCAGATACCAATAGCTAAAATAACAACATGGAACACAATATATATAACTATCGTGGAGCGCATTTGACGTGAAAGATGTAACTCCCGTTCCACTCGCTCTAGTCAATGGCCAGAGAATCGCCCACGCATGGTCCGCCCCTCTCAGTCTGTTGAAGGATCCCTCGAGAGCCCTCACATCAATCACAGACCCGATGGTCGCGAAGCCCTGGTCCCTCGCATCGAGAAAACCAGTACAACCTTCCGAACCAACGTCACCAGACACAGCGTATCCGTCACACGAAACCACACAGAGTTCTGTGACTCCACATCAAACCATGTATAAAGGCATGGCAGTATGTATAAGGCAGCTCTACAGCTGGAGATTTGCTATCGTAAAGAGGTAAGCTTTCTGACAAGACACGCGGTAATGTAATTTGGTTATAGAGAATTTGCTCTATATGTACACTAGCTGTGACAGATATGCGCAGCTAAGTACTTAGGTTTCCCGCTGCAGGCAATTTCACGTGCAGCATGGTCTGAGTTTCGCTCAGTATTTCGAAATAACTAGAGCCGAAAAAATATACCACACTCGGGTGACGCTGTACGCGGCAACGAAACCCCGAGTACATTTTTGACAACATATAAATATTGATATAACTCGTACACAATTACGTGACAATACCTCCCCCTTAAAAAAAGTGAAAACACGTTTAGAAAAACACTGAATTGTGTCAACAACAAAAAAAATGAAACGTTACTTACATTAAAAAAACAACTGCAAATCAGCCTCTGCTTAAGTAATCGGCCTCTACGTTTTCGACCCTATGATTGCTTCGATCCGGAAACGATATGGCTGCAGAGTCAATGCCCAACGCATCAATCTTGCGTTGGCAACTTTTGCCTTTTTCAAATATATGAGAGGCTGATGGCCCGTTTCAAGGAAAAATACCCTTCCGAAAAGGTACGGGTGGAATTTTCCTATACCCCACACCAGTGCCAAACACTCCTTTTCGATCACGAAGTAATTTTGCTCCCTAGGCAGCAATTTCCTACTAGCAGAAGCTATGGGTAATGTTATCCCCTCTTGCTCTTGTAGCAAAATTGCTCCTAATCCCGTATCGGAAGCATCAGTTCTCAATATGAACAATTTATTCAATTATGGCAACTTTAGGATCGGTGCACTGATCAATCTTACCTTAAGAGCGTAAAACGCTCTTTCCTGACATCAACCCCAAGAAACGTTATTGGGCTGCCCCTTCCTAGTTAAATCCGTCAATGGACTAGCTATAACGGCGAAATTTGGAACGAACGTCCTATAAAATCTTATCAACCCAAGAAACGATCGTATATGTTTCCTGGTTTCTGGCCTAGGAGCGTCGTTGATCGCTTCAATTTTTCCAGGGCGTGGGTTTACTTCCCCTGACCCACTTACTACATGGCCCAAGCATTCCAAGTTAGAATATGCTATACTACACTTGGAGGGTCTCGCTATGAGATTTGCCTTGCGGAGTCTGTCTAACAGATCGACAAATAAACTAACATGCTCTTCCCAGGTATGCGTATATATAAGAATATCGTCAACGAAACTATCCACGTTATTCATGCCTTTCAACAATTTTCGTACACAGGTAACAGGCTTTCGCTCAGACATCGACAATGACGTTAACAATAACAAAGAAAAAAAAAACATTCGCTCAAATAGTGATAATGACGTTAACTCAGATAGCTATGACTATAGTATTTCTGGTTTTATAGCAATGATGGTGGGGTTTATTGTGCTCGAGTAGTGATCATGATATGTAACCCAAACGGTGGGAGATAACCCGGTGTCCAAAATGACATTCACAGGGTGTCTTCTGTCCCACCATTGTCGAATGGTAAAGGAGCCACGATGCATGGCCCGTCCCTTCCAGCCTACCCATGGATCCCTTGGACCCTGCAAGCCCGTTGGTTCCGGAGCCCTGGTTCCTCAACCCGAGATAACCACAATCTCTCTATGAACCTAACGTCACCATCGACAGCAGCACACGAGCTACATATCAGGTCAAAAGGAAACACCACTCAACACCCAAACCAGCACCATGGCTAAAACCTTCCCTCTAACAAAGTTTCACAGCTGACAACACAAACAGCATCAGCTCTACAGTGGCCCAACAAACACGGACATTCAATGGCTTTCTCATCAGCTCAATCATATCACATCACATACAGTAAAGTTCAGACACAAAGACAGACAGCATCGACTGCTCCTCATGAACGAATAATCTAAGGGCCTTGCCGTCATACCCAAATTGTTTGCCCAACTCCACTAGATCTTTGAATGACGACATAAGAAATACTTTTGATAAGAACACCAATCCTAAGTGCACTATCATATAACACATACAATTTTAGGATTACATTCTAGACTGACAATATTAATTTATTCATTAATACCTACTGTTATTCAATACAAAATGATGATTGGTACCATTACCGGGTATATTTTATATTCCCATATAAACTGATCATAAATCATCCATTTATTTTCACGATGTTTTTATGCCGGGAATGCATGAATAACTTACCTAGGTGGCGCTATACAGTTTCGCATTTTGCATAGGTTAGGATTTTAAAGAAAAAGAATGTCCCCGGCTTTCCTCACTGGTTATACTGGCTATTTAAAAAAGACCTTGTATATCTTAGGTCTAATGCAAAGAACCTTTAATTCCCTTTATTTTGGTGTATGATTGATGGGTGTACTATGGGTTATAGAGTGTACAGCTTGGCCTTACTTCAAATGTGTACCTTTCAAAAAAGTGCTAGCTCTACTTGGTCATTTTCACTTCCTGAACTTCAGAGTTAAATTGTATAAAAAAGAGCCGATAACTTTTTTTTACATTTTACATATTTGGTAATTCATTCATTGCAATTTCAGAAGCTGGTATTGTCTAGTCTGGCAAAATTCATTTTCCCTATTTTAATAGCTGCTATGTATAGTGTACTTTAGACTAATTCAGACTGATTTTTTAACACAAGGGAGCAGTCATTTTAGTTAGCAGTGTGCTTAAATCATGTAAAATTTCCAAAAGTACAATATCCAAAAGAAATATCATCCACATTACATTAATGCAGCATAGAGGTATGCAAACAATCTCTCCACTGTGCATGTTTTAAATGCGAACTACTTCACCTTACATACGTCACCCTCTCAAAAGTACATATTATCTGGTGAGCGCCACCCTAGGTATCAGCCTCGTTTCCAATTTCGGCACATTTGGGATGCTGCCGTCGTTATCTCGAAAAATATTTAAGGGTTGCTTACGACATCACTCATTTTAGAGCTAAAACATGTATTCATGTTGTAAATTCTGACCACTGAGAAATAAATTCCTTGTATGCACACTTAGCTATCACTCTGGGTTATATAGGATTTTAATTACTATTTTTAATTAAGTTGTAGTTTTGTTGCTATCGGTAGAAAAGTACGGTCGCCCCTGCAAGCAAGCAAGTGCAGAATTTGTTCCTGCCGTTGCTACCCAGCGAACGGCAGAATTTTCACTGCGAAGCGCAGAATACTGCAGAATTCCGAGCGAGGTATCAGAGCTTGTCGGCGTCTCTACTATGACCTGTTCGGGTTTACACACAGGTCACATTCAGAGCTCCTTACGTTTAAACTGAGCGTGTGAATATCATTTACTACGAATACCCTATAAGGAAGTATGCAAAGAAAAGGTAGCTCTTTTGTTTACTATTTTTTGCGAATCAGAATTCATAGTTATTTCACAATATCTTCATAAGTGAAATGCAAGTAAAATGTTTCTTTTATAGTAAATTTTTGTATAGCTCTAAAACTAAGTTGTGAAATCTACATCTGTGTACTAAAACATTTATGGATATTTATCCATTCATTGTTACGTTTTTAAATCAGCAAATTCAGTTTAAATATCTGCTTGTCAGTTAAAAAATTATTCAGACAGTATTTTCATGATTTTTTTAGGTCAAGTCATGTGTTTCTTGCAAACCTTGTTCAAACAATTCAATATAAATAGAAAATGTAATAATAATAATAATAATACTATGATAAAAAGTGGATGTTTGAATATAGCGCAAATGAGTGTTTCTGAATGCTCTTTCCAATGGTCATTTGCTATATTGTAAAGCTGTTAAATGTTTATCAAAGCTTTATACATTTGATGTTAGTTATTATTGTTACAGCCAGTGAGTGTTTCTCAAGGTTTTGTTTAAAAGTAACCAGTATGAATTTAATGAAAAGTTATTGCCTTCCCTGTTTGTTTGAATTAATGGACCTTAGTATCCATTAATATATCTAACACGAATATTAGTTTCATAACACCCTAGAGTCTTCTTAATCAACGTTCATATCACGTTACAGTGGTTTTAATCTAGTTTTATAATCAGACAAAGCCTTGAAACTGTTGTTCTTGTTATTGAAGGTTTTAACGTCATTTCCAGCACGAGGTAGGCTATACATGGCGGCCAGTATAACTGGTGAAGGAAGAACCATGGAAAACACCAGGAAGAACCACCGACCCACGAGAAGCTACTGGCAGGCGTTCTCACGTACCCACGTTGGCTTAGCCCGAGATTCGAACTCCCGCAGGGGTGAGATGGCAGTGATCCAGAACGGTGAGCGCTTTAGACTACTCGGCCACTCGGGACCACCCCAAAACTGTTAAAAACATGACAGTTCTACATTGACATATATTGCAAACATATTTTATTAGCAATAAAGCCACATCAGTTTTTAATTTAATCCAAGTTAAAGTTCAATATTGGATTTGATCTCATTTTCGGAAGTACAGGATTACATAATTTGGTGTTAAACTAAGGCATATTCAATTATTGGTCTTCTCAAGATCCGAGCATTAACTCCGAATATACCACTATCCCCATAATCAACCTCTTTTCGCAATCACTGTATATTCCAAACCTGATACTCACGCAACTCATTCTTATGCCACACCCAAGACAGTGACCCAGGAGTCATAGTGAGAAATTTGACAAAGGTATCTTCCAGTTTAAGACGATGTTAAGCCAGCCAACATATTAAACTGGCGTTGTACTTGTTGTAACAGAAATCGCTGTTGATTTGAACTCTATGCCCTTCCAATAACACACACTGATGGAAGCAAGAATGTTATTCTTCTCGACGATAGTTACAAGATGGCAACATGACTACAAAGTTTTATGAATTTACACCCGTCGGTTTAGACGATATGGAACTGAGAAGAAGGACAGACAGACGATGCTTATTACAATAACCCAAGCGAATTTGCAAAAGAAAAAATGAAATTTGGAGAAAAATATATTGTCTTACACTTTGAAGATACAGTTGTTATGAATATATAATTTGTACTGTTTGTTGGTTTCTCCATGATTATATTTTTTTGTAAATTGTATTTTGGACTTGACCTTTTCCAAAATCAAGTTCATGATGTACGTGACCAGTAACATTTGTTTTCTGGACAACAGAATGCGTATCTAATATTTTTCCTATGATTGTGGATTAAAGATGAGTCTAGGATATTGGAATTCACCCACAGAATAACCTGATCTGTTTACCACATTCTTTATTATAATTACACTATTGTGATTCATCAAAAGACTGGTGTTACATCTCCACGTCACAGGACGATACAGAAATATCAAGGCAGAGTTGAATGGCTTTATGGCACACCACTGGAATTTAATTAGAACTTTGTCCTTTAAGACTGGTGATATAAAGTTTCGGACTATCTGGGATTTATTTCACAATCCACTAAGTTCTTTTTAAATTTTTACTTTGTATTCTAGGGAAATATATTGACTATACAAAACTTGTTGGTTTTCGCTCTTTTCTCTTACTTAGTTTAACACCATAGAGTCGTAACAGCGTTTCTTTACGTGTGTACAGTTTTAATGGTGTCATCCGCTGGTCTACGTTTGCATTCCGAAGAAATTCTTCTTTTTATAGCATTTAATGATTTTCAGAAACACGATAAACTCTAGAAGGGAAAATTTACTGCACATTACAATGTTGAATATAGAACGTAAATGATATAAAACATTACGTTCGATTTGGATTTTTTTATATCAAGATTGAGGCTTCAATTCCCAAAGTGCAATTTAATACAACTAAATGTTTTTCGTGCATCCCACATATGTGGACTATGCAGCAAATGCGGTTTTTAATCTATTTGTGCAAAGATATTTTTGTTTTAGGAAACCTTTTAGCACATGTGTCCCATTTTAGATCCCAATAAATTTCAATACGTGATCAACAACGGGGAGAACATTACCGTCCTTATTAGGAATAAATCAAATAGTGTCCTTAAGGAATTTCGCCAACAACTGAGTAGCGAAATAAAACTGCGTCGCATCATCTCTATTGTGTTTGAAGATAATTAGGAAACTAGAGAAACATCCATTGAGATTTTAGTTTCTCCTACGCAAGCCGTTAGCGAGGCATCATATTGCTGTCAGAAAACCGCGACAATATATAAAGGTTTCGTAAAATTTACTTAAAATATGATTCATTATGTGTTCAAATAAACTCAAATAGCATGTCAACCTGTATCAAGGACAGTCGACCCCTAATTTACACCACATCCGGGTGAAGAAGTGGTGTAAATCGTAACTCAGATTGCTGTTTCACTTACATAGCGTCCTCAAATAGCAGTCACTATTACCAGAAACAAAATAATAGCAATTGTTGTCTAACCAACGTATCGTCTTTTTTGGATGTTCTTTATTAGATTATCTACAAGGCGTTTTGGTGGTTTTACAACCAATGCTTTAACTCTCAGGTATATCCTACAGTCTTCATGCTAGACACGTCAGTAGTAAGGTGGGATACATTAGCGACAATGGGAATTAGCATTACAGAGACCCCTGGGTCAGATTAGCGACAATGGAAATTTAACATGGCGAAAAATCGTGGGTCAGATTAGCGACAAGGGAAATTAACATGGGGAATAAATCGTGGGTCACTCTAGCGACAAGGGGAATTTAATATGGAACTATAGTGTGGGTCTGTCTAGCGACAAGGGGAAATTAACATGGGGAATAGAGTTTGGGCTTTTGGGATTTTTTTTTTTTTTTTTTTTTAAATTTTTTTTAAAAAAGGGGTAGGCAATTGAAAGGCTATCTCTTTTCGAGAAATATGGCTGGCCCTGAAAAGGGCCTTTGGGTTTCTTCTTCTTCTTCTTCTTCTTCTTCTAACTCCTTAACTTCTTCCACCAAGTCCTCACTTTTTCCATTATTCCTTTCTTCTTCTTTTTCTCCTCTGGCATCCAGTCTGGATGGCCCAAGGCTCTAAACTTTTCCTGGACTTTGATCCAATTCTCATTCATCCTCTCAAACTCTGTCTGTTTCTTTTTGCTTTCCACATCTTTTCTTTCTTCCCTCCATTTCACTTTAATCTTCTCTACTTCTTCCTCCATTACTTTTCTCATCAGATCTTCCCCTTTCTTCACCTTTTCCAATCCCCATTTTACATTTCTCCACTCTGTCCAGTACAATATTTTTTCTAGGAAGCACCGGACTTGGATGACATGATCCAGTGCTTCCTTCAAACTTCCCACTCTGAAGTAAGGTGGGTTAATGAAGCCTCGTGACTTACTGACTTCTTCTTCAATCATCCCTGCTATGATATCTCTTGCTGTCTTTGGGCCTTGAACTTGACTCGTTACAAAGTCTTTCATATCTCCATGCCTCCATTCCTCTTCTGTTCTTCCTAAAACATATTCTACATCCATTATCCAGAAATAGATGTCTCTCAATAAATTAAATAGAACTGATACTTGAGTCATTTTTGTTTCAGTTATTCCTTAGAATGGTTCCAACATCAAACTTTGTGGGTTCTTATAGTGAAAGCGCGGACGTGATGGAAAACATACCCTAAAAAACATAAAATTGATCTTACCTAGATCATGACCAAACAACGCGCGGACGTGAAGGAAAACATCCCCCTACTTTCTCATTTCATATAATAAAACCAAAACTATACTCTCCACATACGCTAAGAAACAATAAACAAACCCATAATCTACTATTTACACAAACTTACGTGAGCAGTTACAAACACAAACACAAACACACAAAATAAACAATAAAGAAACCCATAATCTACTATTCACACAACCATACCTTAGCTCTTACAAACACCATCACACAAACACATACCCTCACATTTTTTTCAAAAAGAGTTAGTGTTTATATTCACACTACTCTACCTACACACATTGGCAAATCGATCGTTATTTCTTTTCTAGAGTATTGGGTAGCCCTGAAAAGGGCTGTTTCTCTTGGAACTTCATGGACACCTGGTTAATGGTGACACCTTCCAGGCCTGGCGCCACATACACATCTTGTCCCCCAGTTACTTTTTACCTTTTTGGGGGAGAGAGCAGAGGCAGGATATGTGGCTTCAGAATCCCAATTTTCGGTTTCTGGGATTCTGAAATTTTTTCTTCTTCTCTCCTTTTCCTCCTCCTCTTCTTTGTATCTTCTCTCCTCCTCTTTGTATCTTCTTTCCTCTTCCTCTTTATATCTTCTCTCCTCCACTTCTTTATTTCTTCTTTCCTCCTCCTCTCTCATCCTTCCGTCTTCCACAATGGCTTCCGCGGCCAGTTCATTCAACAGGCGCCTGGCATATTCCAGATGCACATGAAGTTCCAACAGTTTAGACAGTCTCGTGTTCATTTTTGGTGTTGATCAATCAACAAGGGTAGCTAGACTGCCCAGCGAGTTTCAATTTATAGTGAAAGCGCGGACGTGAAGGAAAACATCCCCCTAAAAAACATAAAATTGATCTTACCTAGATCATGACCAAAAGAAACAACGTGCGGACCTAAAAGAAACACTCACTCACTTTTTTATGCTACCCATCACTATTTTAAAATTTTTTATAAATCACTTCAATAGACTATCCACATACGCAAAGCAATCCAATCTAACTCCAAATATACACCTCAAACACCAAAAAAAGACATCATTTTAATCTACTATCCATACCAACTTACTTAAGCACTTACAAACACAAACACACAAACACATACCCTCACATTTTTAAAAAAAGAGTTAGTGTTTATTTTCACACTACTCTACCTACACACATTGGCAAATCGATCGTTATTTCTTTTCTACAGTATTGGGGTAGCCCTGAAAAGGGCTGGTTTTTTTGTTTGCTATGGCATTCTTTTTTAGTTTCTAAGAATGCGATGTCCTCTGAGGATAGACTTTCTGGCGATAGGTCTGCTTCTTCGAAAAGAGAAGAAGAACTCTTTGGTGTCGATACGACAATCGACAAAGCCTCTGTCAGCTTCAGGTTGCTGCTGCTGTTGTTGTTGTTGCTGCTGTTGCTGCTGTCTCTGAAGTCTGTACTTCTCTGTCCATTCTTCTTTTTCCCTGTTCATTTCTTCTCTGAAGAGCTCTTCTATCAGGTCTCCAGTGATTTTTAACATTCTCACATTCTCTATTTCTTCTGGCTTCGGTATCAGACTGTGTCTGACCCTATGCAAATTCACGTAGGCTTCGTTGAGCTTAGCTAGTTTGGAGCACATCTTCGTAGGAGGATGAGTCGACAATGGATGGTTAGACTGGAAACAACCCCGGTTCTTAAAGTCAAAGCGCGGACGTGAAGGAAAACATCCCCCACACGGTTTTTGAGTCGCAACGTTTAGTGAGTGTCATGAGAGGGATAGTAAGAAATGAAAGAGCATCAATCCAACATTCTTATAGCTAAACAAAAGACAAAGGCATTTTTTTCAAAACACAACATTTTTTATTCAAAAATCACTTAACACTAAACAACAACTCTAACATTTTTAACAATAATCCAACAATATAACATCAAACAATTTTTTCAAAACACAACATTTTTTATTCAAAAATCACTTAACACTAAACAACAACAACTCTAACATTTTTTAACAATAATCCAACACTAAAAGTTTCTCCACTAGGTAAAGAGGGATAACAGTCTTCCATGGTTTCTAGTAATCTAGGATGACTTCTCTCAAACTGTTGATTTCTATGGTATTATCGAATTCTGCATACAGGATGACGTTCACCGTTTCATCAGGGTCTCGGTCTTTAAACTGAATTTCCACACGAATCTGGCCGGATTTTATAGGGTGGAAATGTCACTCGTCGCTGCCTTGGTCTGGAGTGAAATAGAAAGCCCACAAAGCGTAGCCTCCTGCATAATCCTCGTACGTAATACCGTGACTGGTATTGGTTCCTAACTGTCCGGTGGCTTCGTACAGGGACAAGTACGATCTCAAGTAATTCTTCTTGGTAAAGTCAGGTTCGAAAGGTCGGGTACACGAGGTCTTGCCATCGCGACTGACTTCGATTTTGGACACGCCAAAGTGTTGAAAGTAGAAAGGATTTTTTTCGGCAGCTCCGTTGAAGGCTGTATTCTCGACGATACCAACGATCAAACGTTTGGGTAACTGTCCTTGGAATAGATGATCTTCGATCATGGATCGCTGTCCCTTGGGAATGGTGAAGGTTTTCACTTCCACGCGTCGTATGGGATACTTGGCGGTCGTTCTGCTCAACGTCTGACTGATGTCGTTTCCCACTTTAGGTAACACTTCCACACGGCGTACGTAGAGTCTGGCTTCTTGGATTTTGGTTTTGTAACCGTCACTATCAGCCAATAAATGGAAAACGGTACTGCTACGATTCAGTCTCAGGCGGACATCCACCCCGTTCAGCAAATACTTTTCTTGCAACCACATGTCCAAATGCAAACGATCCATCAGTTCTAAACTTGTGTCGGCTCCCGTGATTCTCTTTCTTCGTTCTACAAATCCATCATTGTTGTCTTTCTTTTCATCAGTTTCCAATATTTCAAACTTGGTAGGTTCGTCAGCTTCCCATACCACACAGGCATTGAGATGAGTGTTCTTGGCATCTATTCCGTACGTCAAGAGATTTTCCAGGTAGGCACGATAAGGGTAAGTATCTATGCTGCTACTGACCAGTTTGTTATTCAAGTACAAGTCCACTCCACTGAACAAGGAATGCATGAAATTGTTGACGGGAGCTACTGCTTCATCGTCTATAGCACCTCCAGTCTTATCTAGAATTTTGACTTTCAGGTACAAGTAACTGCTATTCAGATCGATGTAATCTTCGGGCTGTCCTTTGATTTCAAACTCGATGGGAGCGGAATCGGTCAGTGAGGAGACGGGGTGAAATTCCACCCACTGGGATTCTTGCATCGTCATCATCGTGGGGGGCATGGCAAACAGGTCCAGTTCCCTCTTGGAACAAGCGCAAGATTCTCGGTGCATCATTTTTTTTTTTTTTTTTTTTTTGTCTCTTTTCTCAATAATCGAAAACGTCTAAGTCTCGAACGGTTCTTCTTTTCTTGGACTTTCTCGCTTGAAGTCTGGTGAAAGGGTGTTTTCTTCGTCGTCTCTTTCTGCCTTGTCCTTGCTGAATGCCTGACTCGGTAGCGTGCAGGGCATTTATAGGTGTCTCTCGTTGGCCTAAAATGTCTTTGCCCGTTTGCAGCAAGACATTTTTGCCTGCCCTCATGAAGGCTTCTTTAGGGTTTTGTTTGTCGATGATGACATTTGGAGAAATTCTTTGCCTTGCGTCAGTGCCGCATCTTTCAAGGCGTGCAATCCGCGTGTCACCATCGGTTTCAACACAGGGGCCACCGAACGAAAGGCCGATTTTAACATGTCTCCTAAGCCGTGTCCTCGCTGTCGAGCAACCCCTCGGTACACTGGATACATGACTTACTTACGAGTCGTGAGAGAACCGTTTTCGAAAATGGAGTTTCACCGTGACTTTTCCTTTGGTGAATGGAATATTTTGTCCCAGATCTCCTTTTATAGCAATGTTGACCGTGTCCAAATACGACTTACTGACAGGCAAATAGTGAGGATGGACAAATTCGCGGTGGACGTGGTAAGTGTTTCCACCTTCCTCGTCAGTGTTCGTGGCAGAATCCACTTTGAAAGGAATGACACGCAGTAACGGTACGGAGGTGTGTCCCACCACGTTGTACTCCACCACATCGGAATACACGAACATCAAATTCAGTCCTTGGTCCAGTTCTACCGGGGCACGAAATAACTTGCTAAAAGACTCGTTGTCGTAAACGATGGGTAATTCGTTTTTCTTGAGCATGGCCTTTCTCATGTCCATGTCTCCACCCAACATGTCAAACAATTCAGGACAAAATAAAATGGACATGATTTTACTTCGTTCAAATTTCATCAAGAAGCGACGAGCTGCTTTGTGGTACTCCATGGTGACACTTTTGTTGACATGCTCCAAAGCTTTCAGAAACACGACATTAAACCTGGAGGCTATGGTGCTGACCAAATGTTGACCACTAAAATAATAGCCTGGGGGAATGAACAAGTGATAGGTGGTGTACTTTTGTGTACGGGTTTTCTTGTCATATTTGACATTGCTATCCATCCACTGTTGCATTTGCTCGTCATGAACTTCCACATCAAAAAAATTTTGATTGGGAAGGACATTGAGGACTTGGGTCGGGTGAATGATTTCTACTAAAGCCACTTCCCAATGGGCTTCGTGATCTAACTGGATGGCCTGAGGTAATTTGCCCGTGTAACAGCACAACGTGTTCTTGGGAAACACCTCCATGGAACTGTCACTGGGTAAAGTTAAGTAAAATTGGCTTTGGTGACTCATAATTCCAGAGTTCTGTGGCTGTCCGATTGGTTAGTGGACGTCAGAGGCGTGTCTCCGTCTAAAATGGGGTTCTGGTTGTGGTTGAAGTGGTGACTGGCACTGGCACTGGACACAAGGTTCCCGGGGTTCCCGTTCGAGGTGAATTTCAGGGAGGGATTAGGAAGCAGGTAACCGATGCAACTGCTCAATAAAATGGTCCACAATTGTTTGTCTCCTTGTTGCAAACTCAAATTGGCGATGGCTGCCCCGATGACACAATACACCACGAAGATTTGGCAGAAAAAGACGATTTGCGTTTTAGGCACACGTTCTCCACACCACACCCACAAGGGTTGTTTTTGTAAATCTTGCACAGAAGAACTAGGTGAAGGAGGAGTGGTCGACGTAGCTGCGTCTGTGTGAAAAGGCATGATGGTCACTTCTTTTTATAGTCGATGACTTGCGAAGCGTCGATCCAAGAATCAAAACTGGGTGGATATCTTTTCCAACGTACTTTGACTTCTTTGACACGTCGTTTGCCCACTTTACGGGTTCTGCGTTCGAGAATGCTTTCGATGTCGTACACGTCGTCTTCTTTTTTGGTGACACGTTGTAACTCGGGCAAATAAAACGTTCCTTTGAGCACTTCTCCGTTCATGTCTTCCAATTTATAGACGGCAGGATGACGGCCATGCACTCGTCCAGTGACGCGAAACAATTCGGTCGTCCAGTTAGGTAAGTAACCTTTGTCGAAAGTGCGTTTGGTTTTGCCAATGCGCACCCAATCTCCTACGGCCAGCATTCCACTTTTCTTGGGGACAGCCCTCGTCGGGGACGTACCAAACAGGCGCTCAAACACCAACACTTTGTTGGCGGGAGTCACGTCTTGCGGGGCACGTCCGATGCTTCGATGGTAAGATTGGTTGTACGCTTGCACCAGGTGCGGTAAGATGTCGATGTACTTCATAGTGTGGTGATGCGTAAAATATTTCCACATGCGTTCTTTCAAAGTGCGTTGTAAACGTTCCACGATGCTGGCTTTGGTTTCGGGATTCTCGGTGGTAAAAAAATGAATGTCACGTTTCTTTAATTCTTTTTGGAAAGCTTGGTTCAGAAATTCGGTACCTTTGTCCGTTTGCCATCGAAGAGGGTGACGACCGCTTTGTTTCAACACCCGTTGCAGGGCTCGCACTAACTCGCTGCTCGATTTGGAAGTCAAGGGTACGACCCAAGCAAATTTGGAAAAGACGTCGATGACACAAAACAAATATTTGTAGCCACGATTGTAGCTGGCCAAATGAGAGACATCGGCTAAATCGGCTTGCCATTGATGATCGATGCCTTCCACTCGGGTGCGACTTCTGGCAAACTTGCGTCGAATGGGTTTGTGTAAAGTGTAGGTAGCTTATTCTTGTAACCATCGTTGCACTTGAGGTAAACGGAGACTTTTCAGTCGCGTTTTGGCAGCACGATACAATTTTTGAACTTCTGCGTAACCTGCAGGATGGGAGGGATCGTAGTAAATGCTGGCTAAGACTTTTTCCATTTTTTTGTGTTGGTTGGTGTGTTAATAAGGCACCCACTCTTGGAGGATGCTACTCTTTTTCTCTTGGGGTATTTTCTTGGATTGCAATGCTTTGCGTGTGCGACCGGCAATAGGTGTTGAAGAGGAGGAGGATGTCTGAGCGGGGGATATCGGTTCTTGTTTCACTTCTGTCTTCACTTCTGTCTTCACTTTCTTTTTCTCTTGTGATGAAGAAGGGGTGGCCATCATCTTTTTAATCCATCCAATTCTGGAGGTAGGTGGTGTTGTTAACTTGCGTACTTTTTCTGGTGGAGTTTCAAACCCTTCTTCTTCTTCTTCTTTTCCTTTTTCTGTCTTGGTCACTGGTACTGGTACTGGTACTGGTGATGGTGCTGGACTTTTCATCAAGGTCTTAAAATCTTTCAGAGTGGGTAGAGCTGTTTCGTCTAAAGCTTTCTGGTGAAAGAGTTGCAGTCGTTGCAAGAGTTGACCGTACTTTTGCGATTTTTCTGTTTCGGACAAATCTTGGCGATCCATCAAGGACTGCAATTCGTGTTGTAACTGGGACATCTCGCTCAAATGGGGATTGGGAGGTAAATGCGGGGTGCGTTGTTCTTGCCATCGATGGTATTCCATCCATCGTTTGTAAGGCACTAAAGCTAGTTTTCGTCCTTCCATGGGGTTGTCAGGGGTCGATTCTGAGATCTTGGGACTTCCAAGGGCCTTTTTATCTTGCTCCCACCAGTCCTCCCAACATGGTTCCCAAGACTCCTTTCAGTATAGGGCCTAACAAGAGAGGCAAAATGCCTCCACGTTGGACCAACATCTTCTTTTTTTGACGAATGGGAATTTTCTTTTGAACCATTTGGCGAAGAACGTGACGATGTTTGCCAAAGCATTGTTTCTGGTGTTTGGACAAAGGGATCGTGCCTTTCAAAACATTCAAACAACATTCGCACACGGTATCGATGACCTCTTTGGAGGCTGTTTGAATGAGTTTTTTTCGTAGGGGTGGAGAAGCTTTGGACAGGACAGATAACATGTCCCCATGTTTGGCTAAACGTGGTGGCAGTCCTTTCCTTTTCTTTCCTTGGGGTTTTCTGGAGGGTGACATCTTTGAGTCTTCAGGAGCACCAAAAAAACACTGATACCCTACTCGGTCACAGGCCTTTTTTATACTGGAACGCGTCGCCACTGATTGTCTTTACGTCGTATCAGTTTGAGGACAGGCATGACACGTCGTGCAGGGGTACGCAACGGACTAAATCGAGCCAGTTCTTGCTTGGACAAATCCAGTAAACTTTGTAACATGCCCGATCTTTCATGGACTTTGATTTTGGGAGAAGGTACTTTGTGAGCAGCAGCCACTGCCACTAAATTGGAGGGTCCTGCCACTGGGGAAGTTCTTTTGGGGGTCATCAACGGAGAAGTTCTTGGTGGGATCAACGTCTCCAAGTACTCTTCAGTTCCTGGTGTCATCAACGGAGAAGTGGACAAACGTGAGGATGCCGGAGACGCAGTCACTGCCGTGGCAGATCGTGGTTTGCGAGTGTAAGGTTGCGTCCTGGCCGAAGTGCCTCTCTTGCGACTAGTTTTCTTCTGTGGACTTTTCTTTTTCTGGGGACTTTTTCTCTGTTCCTTTTTCTGGGGGCTTCTTTTCTTTTTCCGGGGTGGTGGTGTCTGGTCAGAGGAGGGTCCTGCCACTGGAGAAGTTCTCCTTGGGGACCTGGTCTTTTTCTTCTTGGGGCTTCGTTGGACTTTTGTCTTGGGGATAACTTTGGGGGCATTAGGATCCCATCTTAAGAGAGAGCGAATGATGACCCCTCCTAGAGTAGCGCTCCTTCCAGGTTTCAAAATGATTTGTTTTTTGGTTTGAGTGTCGATGCGGGGATCGGCCAGTTGGACCAAAGCGACTTTGCTTCGATCGAAAAAGCGTTTGGTTTGATGAGGAATCTGAATGATTCCTTGGAGTAATTGACGTGCCGTCACCGTGAACCATCGTAAGACTTCTTTGAGACTAGCTTCTAAGACACGAGCTCGTGTTTGTGGATTTTTTTCTCGACTGATGCCATACAAGGCACGAATCAATTTGACGGGAAGATGCGACTGAAGGGACGTCATGTTCGTACTGTGTGAGACAGACGAAAAAGGGTCTGAGGTTTTTATAGATTTTTTATGGGGAGTGAAATGAAGTCGAGGACGGAGACGTGTACAGGACAGGCCCTCCGTCTTGGCACCAGTGGTGAAACAAGTGGGTACGAAATCGCAAATCCTCGGGAGTCGTAGGTTTCAAATCGACGAGTAAATAGGCGTGTGGCGTTTGAGTGGCATCGTCGTACGCCTGAGTCAGCCAAGGCGTTCCTAACTGTTTGGCTAAGACTTGCACTTGCGATTTATCTCGAGGGCTTTTAAACAAGACCACGTAATGCGCATTGAGACTGATGGTGCGATGGGCTTTACTTTGTTGAAACAAATTTTGGGTGATGTAAACGACACTGGCATTACGGTGATGCCCTTTGCGCGTGAACCACAGTTTAATTTCTTCTTCGTCTTCTCCTAACATGTCGCAAAAATGACCAAATGGGTTTGACGGGAGTCAGAGACGATGCCGTCGTCTTCTTTAGGAATGCCTTCCACAAACACGATTGAATCGCCTTGACTTTCTCGCAAGAGGTTGTACGCCGATTGCCACTCTTTGTAACACCACACGATCCGTTGAGGTGGCCGATCGATCAAATGATGTTTATGTTCGATCAAACGTTTGACGAAATCGGTTTTGCCTGAACCGCTAGGTCCAGCAATGAGCATGTTAAAGGGATGGCGAAGATACAAAGCCTCCCAACTGGCACGATCTAAGTGTTCGTCGATGACTTTGACAGTAGAGGAAGAGGGAGCAGAGACAGCAGAGGTAGCCATTGTGTGAGAAATGTCACTTGTGACACGAAAAACAAACAAGACAAGAGTTTATATACTTTTTCAGAGCACGTTTATTGAATGTTTTTTTCAAACATGAATACGAAAGACAAAAATACATAAAAGCCAAAGGCTTAAGTACAAGAATAAAAGGCACATGATAACCATGAACGTGGAATAAAAACAAGTGTCTGTACAACAACCACATGTTTTGGGTAAAGTTCTAACCAGTTCTATAGTAGGGGCTAAGGTCACACAAGTGTCCTCCCGAAAGGGTCTTTCAGGCCTGTCCACGACAGTCCCGTCCTGGGTGACGGGTTCTTCTGGCACCGTCACTAACACGGGTTGAAAAGTAACTTTTTTCCTTGAATAACTCTCGTGCATACTGGGCCACCTCTTGGGTCCAAGCCAAACCAATCTGGTTTCTTCTTCGTCAACGACATGGTAAGTTACTTCAATGAACAATGAACTATCGATCTTGCCTAGGGTTCCTTTTTATATACAGACCAATACCGACGTGACCGTACGGCAACGTAAAGTGATTGGGAAGTCGCACTCGCTTCTGGTATACAATTTGATAGACCTTTTCCAAGGGTCGACTGACGATGTGGTGAGTGGGTAAACGTACAATCTTGTTCGGTTGATAGGTGGTCACTTTAAAGTTTCCATCCTCTCCCGATTGCAAGGCTTCTTTCAATACCCCAAAGTTGACCACTCGACTGGTACGATGATTCAGAGTCAGTCCTTTCACTTTGCACGTCGTGTGCACTTCTCCTTGTTTGTCCCGGTATTCGTAGCCGTAATTTTTGGGGCCGCCACTGACGAAACTTAGAATCTTGTCGTCGGGATGCTCGTCTGTCCAGGCTCCTAAACGGTCTCCTTCGATGTCAGGGTGATGTTGACTCGGGTGATGGATGTAAATGCAACTGTCCGTGTCAAAGTACAGGACGCGTTCTTCTAACAGTTCTAAAGCTTCGTACAATTTTAAGCGAGCATGAGCTGTCACGTAAGCCGCAATGATGACATTTCCAAAAGGGTCGTCTTGTACAAAGTCCAGATCTTCTTCGTAATTGACCAAGATCAAATCCTCTCGAACGACGTCCACGTGTTTCATGTATTTGGTTTTGTCGTGAATCATCTGGAAGTAGCGGGAAGGTTCTGTCAAATATTCCGTCTTGGGTAAACACGGTCGTTGTGCCATTTTACCCCACAAGCAATTTAACATCACTTTGGCAAACGATCGCCTGCCTTCGTTTTTTTCGATGTGGTCTAAAGAGATGCCTTCTTGTTCGTAGTATTTCTATTTGAATTGTATTTGGTCTTGGGGAGTGTGACACCAGGAATGATAGCCGCTGGCTTCTTGTTTCAGTTTCAAAAAGGCATCCACGTAGTCGGCGAAAATGCCTTTCTGAGTAGGGTCACCCTTGTGGTACTGTTGTGTCTTGGGAAAGTGGCAAATTTCGTACACTTCTAACAGTTGGTATCCCATGTCCAGAGCTTTGAACAATTCCACGCTGACCCAGGTTCCCGTCAAGGCACGTTCTTCCTGGCTGTGATGGCAAGGTTGGTCCTGGTTGCACGTTTCGGCACAAGTACGGCACAAGGGAAACATCAGTTTGCCTTGACAATGGTGAGGTAAGACGGGATGGTATAGGTTCGTGGGAGGCAAAACTTTGCACTTGATCAAGCCTTCGTATTGTCGAATGTTTTTCAGGTCGATGTGTTCCGTCAGCAATTGCGGGTGCCCTACGGGAAAGCGACAATATTTGCATACGTAGGGATACAGCGAACACACGTCCAAGTATTTGATTTCTTCTCCTTTCTCTTCGTCGGCTTGGTACAGCAAACAGGTGGCATTGGTCCTTCCTCCGTACAAACTATCCCTCGGGTTCAACGGGTCCATGAACTGGTATCTTTCCACGAGGCGTTTAAACTCGGGATCGGTTTTCAAACGGTGATCGTACTCGTGTTCCCACATTTCCACCACTTGGTATCTTTGCTGTTCTAACTTTAGGCGTCGCTGACAAGTGTCCTGGTACAAGTCTTCTATGGTTCGTTGCAAAAACTGATTTTTAGTGTCACGGTCAGGGTAACAGACGGGACATCCATGAAATAAGCAACCGTTAAACTCGTACACGATCTTGGGGTTTTCTAAGTCCCAGCCATCCACCGAATACGTTCCGATGGTCTTTTCGCCTCCTCCGTTGGGGGCATGCTGAATCCATTTGTCTTCCTTGTCGCACAAGTAATGTAACCAGCGTAGGGCTTTGACCGAGTATTGACGTTTGACAAAGTGGGTCGTTTGAGGACTGATGACAGCCACGGTGTTTTCAGGCACGAATCGTTGGCGGTACACTAAGGAACACGCTTTGGCAATGGTGCAAGCTTCTTTCAAAGGATCGACCCCTCCGTGTTCCATGAACAGTTCTCGAAATTTTCCACAGCAACGTCGTAAAATGTCCACGTCGGAACGACAATACTTTAGCATTTCTTCCTGAAAGTCGAAAGGGTCAGAGGCGTGAGCCTGGTACCAAGCGTAGAAAGCTTCTCGTTGTTCGGTACGCATGTTGTCGGGGTCGTAATAGTGAGCCTCAGGCAAATGGGGTAGAACGGCTTGTTGATTGGCTTCCGTATTGAAAAAGTGTGGAAAGTACCCTTTAGCCATTTCTGTCATTCCAAACGTTTTAGGCATTCGGCTCAAAGGCATGGCCAAGTAACTCATCGAATCTTTAAACTGCACTTGTCCCACTTGCATGAAAATGATTTTGGCTCCGTTCAAAGTGACTTTAGGACGTTCGGTGCCTTGTTCCGTATAGTATCTCAAAAGAAACTGTCCATCGTATCCGGAGAAATTGTGAGCCATCACCGTGGCATGACGATGACAATCCCCGTAACGTTCGATGTCCTCTTGGCTCCACGTCTTGTCGATGGGGTCTAAGACCCATTGGGCAAAATCGGCTAACGTGTTCGGTCCCCGAAAGATTTTTTCACGCCCTCCAGGAATCTTGCTGCAGTGAGGGCAATGACTGAAGATAGGTTCTTGAATGCACTTCTCGCACGCTCGATGAGCCACGCAAAAATTAGGAATGTGAATGCCGGACTCTTGCATGCATTCGAAATCGAAAAAGATGAAATTGCCTTTCTTCTTGTGACCGTCCTCTTTCTCTGGTGGGGGTTGGTATTTTTGCACGTAGCATTGGTGTTCCAAGTCCACGATGTGGTAACAAATGTGACATTTTTTCTTTCCTCGACATACGTGTGCCTTGGCATTATTGGTAATTATGCCTTGTCCACACGTAGGGCACAATCTCAGGAGTTGACAAGCACATTTCTTCTGTGAACCTTGTGTTTTCAAATGTTGTTGGTAACAGGTAGGACTGACAAACGTGCGCAAACAAGTTGAACAATTCACTGGTCCTTCGCTCAGACAGGGTGGAGAGGCCAAACATCCTGGGCATTTCATTCCACAATGCTTGTGTTGCTCTCGATTGTTATAACCATAGTCACATTTCTCACAATAAGAACCGTATCCCAGGAATCCAGTGATACTGGTAATGGTATCGAAATGTTCATCGTGATGATAAAGGTGAATGTATTTTCCGTCCTTAAAATCTTGGCCTCGAAACAACAGAGTTCCACGCATTTCTTGAGGGTGCACTTTCAAGGTGTAGCGTGGAGCTAGGGCATCTTGCAATTTTTGCATCTCAGGAATGCCACAGGGTGTGTCTTTGGACAGTCCGGCTTGTTGTAACAGGAGTTCTGCTTCGTTTCGTTGTTTGGCTCGATCGCATCGTTGAATAGTTTTCCAGGTTCTTTTCCATTCTACCGTGTCGTTCTTGTTGGCATAGGTTCGTCCCACCACGATGGCACGGGCTAAACACATCTGGTCTTGAGGGTTGTTAATTCGGACGAGACTCTTTTTGGTGTTGCGAAGGTCGTCCACCAATAACATCTTTTTGCATCCAGTTCCTTGAGGAGGAGAGACGTGGGCCATTTTCAGTGTGGCTTTACCATCGGTGATGTCAAACTGGTCATTAGATTGTTGTACGTGTTGAATCTTGTCCATGACTTTGGAAGGGGTTAGTTCTGCGGGTCTGCTAAACTCGATCCAAACAGGGGATTTCAAACCGTCGTGATCTATGGATAGTGTCAAGCGATCGTCTTCTTTGGCTTGACATTGTCGCTTGAGTGCGGTGAGCAAAGAATCCCACATCTCGGTGATAAACCCTTCTGCTTTCTCCAAGGGTACGTCGGACTTGAAATCTTTAAACTTCACCGTGTAGGTGTAAGCCGTGGTTCTAAATTTTCTAGAGGAGCGCTTTTCCGTCTCTCGAATGGAATAGTATTTTTCAGGATTGACTAAGGGTGGTGAACTTGGTTTAGAGGTTTCAAATTCTGGTTCACTCATGTCCTCTTCAAAATCACTGGCATGAATTTGTGCCAAGATTTCAGCCCTGGTACGAGGCGATAGATCACGTTTCTGCCTCTTACTTTCTTCTTCTTCTTCTTTCTTCTCAAATGAATAGGATCGTTTCATCTTGAGTGAAAAACGTCAAATGACTCAAGTTCAAACACCATAGGCTAATTTATAGTCATGGCAAACCAGCGTATATAAAAAGGGTGTGTGTCTTGTCCTTTCACTATTCATTTCACTCTCAAGCCGAGCACAACGATGGAAGAGACTACCCAGATGAAACGTTTCATCAGAGCTTTGCGAGGGGTCATTAGAAAATTCTCTTCAGACCAGCCGACGGACTACTCTCCTTCCTTTCGAGATAAAAGTCAAGATACTTGCTATATCTGTCAGAAGAAAGGGCATTGGTCTTCAGAGTGTCCAGACCGTCAAAAAAGAAAAAAAAAACAGGGGCTAAAAAAGACAAAAGTCAAGATACCTGTTATTATTGTAAAGAAAAAGGACATTGGTCTCCAGATTGCCCAAAAAAGAAACAAGAGGAGTCAGAAGAAAAGAAGGATTCTTCAGAAGAAGAGAGGGATTCTTCGGAAGAAGAGAGGGATTCTTCGAAAAAAGAGAGGGATTCTTCAGAGGAAGAAGAGGAAGAAAGAAGACAATTCTATTTAAAAGAAGCAAAGAAACAGGAGAAGAAAAGAAGAAGGGAAGAAAATGAGGAAAAAACGGTGAAGAAATTCAAAAACAGAGAGACTAAACAAGGAGAAAGAAGAAGTCAATGAACTTTTAATTAAAGTGTTCTGTGGTGAATTGTGAATTGGATTGTAAAAAATGGATAAAAGAATACATGAATGATATAAGGTAAGTGTCTTTGAGTTTTGATTTTAAAATAAGAAGCTACACTCACGCACTCATACACAGACACGTACTATAAGGGTAAAATGGGTTGTTTATTTGTTTGTTTTTTTGAGTTATTGGCAATTGAAATTGTATTTCTTTTCGAGAAATGTGGGTGGCCCTGAAAAGGGCCTTTTTATTTTGGTGTAGGGGTGAGTTTAACCAATCAACTTTAACTGCCTTAAGCCTTTGCCACGGCCAAGGCCTACTTCTGATGATTGGGTTGAAATCACTAAGGGTGGTACGATAGGCTTAGTCACAGGGTTGGCGTGTTTAGCTCGGGAAGGTCGTATTCTCTTCGGTCGTGATAAAGAAGTCTGATACATTTGTTTCAGACTTCTTAACTCCGCTAAAATGTCCAACAGTACCGTAGCCGTTTGATTTTCACCCTCTTGTTTCTTTGCTGCTACTTCTTATTGTTGTTGTTTTTTTCTTACCTCTTCTTGTTGCTGTTGCTGTTGCTGTAGGAGAAAAGCTTGTTCCGCTTCCTTTTGTCGTTGCATAAATTTCTCCAATTCTTCTTTCTGTCTCTGTCTAAAATTCTCCACTTGCGGTAATGAAGAAGGTAACGAAGGTTCCGGAACAAATTCTTGCGAGGTAAGAAAATCCACAAAATCCCAATGTACCTCTTCTGAAAGTAAGTCCGGGTTCCCTTGGGCAGTCTCCCCTGCTGGTGCACCCCAATGGATCGTTTTCTGAGTTTCCGTCATGTTGAATCACTGTCGCATAGATTGACTGCACACAAGCGCTAACGAATCTATATAGACCACGTGACGTCACAGACTGCTCTCTTCGGATTGGATGCGAGCTGACTGAATTTTGTAACGCGTGTTCGGATTGGTGAATGAATTCAATCCGTTTCAATCCTTCCTGTACCTATAAATAAGCGCAGTTCACTGCATTGATTCACCTATTCTCGTCGCTTCAAGATGTGGACCACAGTTGAGTCATCCACCCTTGTGTCTTCCATGATGTTTAGGACGGACATGCTCATGTATGTCAGGTCCAAGTGGACTGTTGTTGATAGGACAGATACTAGTCAATGGATGAGGAGAGTTTACATAGAAAGACAAGGATGTCTCAAGAGGGTACTTGTGTATGGACCGGCAGTTAGAAGGAGTTTAAGAAGAAGAAGAAGAAGATGTGACAGATGCCATCTATGTTAATATTAATATTAACATAAACCCAAAGGCCCTTTTCAGGGCCAGCCATATTTCTCGAAAAGAGATAGCCTTTCAATTGCCTACCCCTTTTTTAAAAAAAAATTTTAAAAAAAAAAAAAAAAAAAAAATCCCAAAGCCCAAACTCTATTCCCCATGTTAATTTCCCCTTGTCGCTAGACAGACCCACACTATAGTTCCATGTTAAATTCCCCTTGTCGCTAGAGTGACCCACGATTTATTCCCCATGTTAATTTCCCTTGTCGCTAATCTGACCCACGATTTTTCGCCATGTTAAATTTCCATTGTCGCTAATCTGACCCAGGGGTCTCTGTAATGCTAATTCCCATTGTCGCTAATGTATCCCACCTTACTACTCACGTCGAATCATACACTAATGTCCTATCTGGAGGTAAGATCTTGATACGTAAAGAACCAATCGTAGGCTGCAGCTGAATAGCTTAACTAACGGTCTGATTCTTGCTATTTTGGCTTTTCACAAGCTGTATTTTTTCAACCTAATTACACGTTACTGTCTACAGAAGCCGGACTAGTCTTGAAAGAGTGCTGCAGACAGACTGTTCTCTATCCACGGACAGCCAGAGATAGTTTCGTAAATCTACGATGGCGATTATATATCACGACAATATGCTCCTCTAATTGCATACGGATGATTTTATTCTCTCCAGATAACGCTACCGCAAAGTACTGGAAAATTTCAAATTTCTTAAAGGTCCATTTCGAACCAGAAAAGAAAACGGCAGCATTTTTTCTGATTCAATTAAATGTCTATTTTTGAATGGCCTCTAGCTTAGTTTTGCTGAGAGGAGTTCTTATCTATCGCATCTAATTACACACGAGTCTTCGATCTAGAAGCTGAAGTCATGATATGTAACTACTCAATATTAATAGCCCCGATGGTTACGTCCGACCATTTCATAGCATCACGCAACTGTTTGGCACTTTAGGGCTTGAAGACCAATGTACGATACTTTATTCAAAACTGTCGAAATTCGTTACACTATCTCAAGCCGACTAGCCTTGTGAGAATTTACTTACAGCGAAATGGCCCAGTGTATGTACTATGTATTTTGAAATTGTCTTATTTGTCACCACACAAGTCGCTAAAAACGTCTTTAAGCGAACATGACTTTTTTTCCAGAATTATCTCTCTGTAATTATGTGTCCTTTCTATACGCATACCAGATCCCTCATGAAAGTGGTTTCCAACCTATTTTGTTCTTTTGCTGTGAAACGAAATCTTGTAAAATAATTTTTTCTGATGACCCTTTGCGACCCTGCTGAAGATAACCTGGAAGCCTAATTCACGTAAAGAGCCTGCGTTTGGGAACCGCTACCTTAAGACTAACTTGGTATGACGATACCTATTGATAAGTTGGTTAACCAGTTGAGAAGATTTATCAATGATAAACTATTATATTCAAGCACATGCTCACTTGCAGGATTTTAATTTCAGACAGAGAAAACAAAATTGCTCAGACATCTAGCTCGTTACAAGACGTTTAACAGAAAACTTAGCGACACTAATAAATTTGTTGGTAAAATGCCACTCGAAGAAAACCGTGGGCTTTTATAACCAAATTTTAACTACAATGTTTTGTATTTGTTTTCTCTAGAATGACTTTATTGTAGAATGTGAAGAATGTTGCCATATAAGTTGGAAAAAAAGCAAGAAATTCTTTATTAGCAGAATTGTTCACAGGGTTAAGACGTTAAAATGTAGCACAGTATAACGATAACGTCATAATGAAGCTGGCATCCGAGCTGGCTTGCGTAGACTGGTTCATAATCCCTCGATTTTGATTGAATTTAGATCTATGATTAGAGAAGGTGTGTAGGATCTACTTTTGCGCGGAGATGATCGACTAAGTTTTCTATGACTCAACGGTAAAAAAAAATAACCTTATGGTAACAATTTATCCCGAAAGATTATGGGCTGTGAGGAGCGAGAAAGACAATCATATGAAACTGCAAACATCACAATGAGGGCTAACAATTAATTTACTTCTAAGGTCTTTGCCCAGCAATACTTTGGTTCCACATATACGGATAACTTCTATGATTACCTATATTTTCAACCGGATATGTCTATATATACATAAGAGATAATACAATCGACTCTGCTGATTATCACCTTCTTCATGAAGATTGTTTTTTGGTGTTTTGTTTGTTTGTTGCTTTCTGAGTATTTTCATAAGGATGTAAGAATATGAGTGACAACGTAAGTCTCATTTTGGAAGGAAAGAGGACATAAACCGACGCATGCATCTTCAAATCTGTGATGTAAACAAACCCACAACTGTATATATGAGCTATCAAGTTTATTGAAAAATGACGAATTCGTTTCGGGGCGCAACTAATTCCAATCAGCAGCTGATTATACAAAAGAACCGGAAAAGTCATTTAAATGCGTTAATGTAATTTTGTTTTGACTTATTCGTAATGGTAACGTACATGTTGCACATACATACATGCATACATACATACACACATACATACATACATACATACATACATACATACATACATACATACATACATACTTACGTACATACATACATACTTACGTACCTACGTACGTACGGGGGCCCCGAGTGGCTGAGTGGTCTAAAACGCTCTCCGTTACGGATCACTGCCATCTCACCTCTGTCTGCGTGGGTTCGAGTCTAGGATTCGGCCAATGTGGGTATGTGAGAAAGCTTGCCATTAGCTTCTCGTGGGTCGGTGGTTCTTCCCGGGGTTTTCCCAGGCTCTTCCTCCACCATTAATACTGGCCGCCATGCATAGCCTATCGTGTGCTGAAAAATGGCGTTAAACCCCACACCACCACCACCACGACGTACGTACGTACGTACATACATACACAGACAGATGTGGGATTGAGTGCGCAGTCTTGACCAATTCATCGTTTCTTTGAGAGATCTGGCTTGTCAATTGTAGGTTGCATTAGTGACAAAAGTGTTGCAAAGTGATTCTGGTTTTACCCCGGCAAGTATAATTAGACTTTTGCATTAATGAGATGATCGTGACTTATCTCTATTATGATTCAATGTCACCAACTGAACATTTATAGATTATTAAATTCCCATCAAACATTTTGACGGCAAGCAGACTCGATTCAGTGTGATGATAGAATTTGGTTGTAGCATTTTTTAAGTCTCGTCTCACTCACAGCGGTGTAAGGGGTTTTGTTTTCTGGTGGGTGTCCGCTCAGTTTGGTTTTCGTTATCTAGGGGTTGACCGCCCTCGATGTTATTGCCTGGTTCGAGTAAATATGAATATAAGTGGTGAAACTTAGAGGTGAAATAGATAGAGATCTCATCAGATATACAGAAAAAACCAACACGAGCCCCCGTACATGTAAACAAACAATTTAATCAATTACATAAAACCACTGTGAAAATTCATTGCATCAGGAATATACTCTGCTTTTAGAAATAAAACTTTCAACGAATTACAAAGAAACACAATAGATTTAAATAAAATAGCCAATCTGTTTGCTGATAGATTTAGTTCATCATAGAATCGAGTGAACAGTCGAAGTGAACGTCTTGTACGATTGCATAACCTGCTCGTCCCCAGTTTGTTCTGCTTCCACTGTAGCTGTTCAGACCCTTGGATCTCAGGATGATACTTTCCACCATCCGTCCCAGGATACTCTCAGAATACGTTTCAGAAATTAATACGTCGCAGGATTACGTCACAGGATCGTACGTCCCACTGCACTTCTCTCTATACTTCTCAGTATACGTTTCAGGATAACGTCACAGTATACGTCTCAGGATTGATACGTGGCAGGATTGCGTCACAGGATTATACGTCTCATGAGCTATCTTCTCCCTTTTAAATAAATATAAATAGAGACAACCTAAATTTCCTGTTATATATGATACAGGGGAGTTTGCAGTATTCTCCCTCGTTATCAGATTTTACTATCAGTGGTAGACAGATGCTAAGGCTATCAATCGACTCCACATGTCCTAAAATACCCTAGTTAGTCAAATGGCTAATTCGTTACGCATTGACATCACACATTAACACACCACACAAGGCCCGGGGTTCTGAGCCAGCCTCAATTTACACAGCGAATAAATGGGATACATTACATCAATTACTACATCATTTTAGTCAATGCACACTTACTCTTAATCATACGTGAAATCTTCTAAATTCGGTGAATTCACACAGATTTTCGTAATCATATTAACTAATGTAATGCATTAAATTCTTAGAATCTAATTCTTATGCAAACAAGACGACAAATTCAAACAATTCGTCAAACTTATCTAAAGAAGATTAATGTACGACTTCCTATGGATAAACTCAATAGAGTTATACTTCATAAAGCAAATTATATACAAAAGTAGAAAAAATATTCATGCAAATACAAATAAATGATTTCAGCAGAGCATTATATATGGCATCAACAAACTACATGGAATTGTCACTCTACCTTTGCTTTCAACGTTCCTCCCTCTATTCGCCAAATTAGTTAGTTGGTTTCTTTCTACAACAGTCCCCTTTGGACAACAGTTCTTTTACGAGGAAGTTTCTTGCAAATCCCGGGAGTCTTACTCTTGGGTTTCCTCTTGCAGGAAAACCTTAGACTGATTAGAATTTTCGATGTGGCGATATTAAAACCTAGGAAATTTTGTGTGGGAAACACCCCCTTATTTAACGTAACCAATCAGAATCAAATATATCTGCCGCCTTTTCCAGAGGCGCCAAAGTCGGGGTCAGCTTGACTTGGTAGTTTGATAGTTACAGAGCTTCTGCAATCTTTCAATTGTGACAACTTCACCATGAAAATAAAATGTACCGAGTCCCTAATAGTCCGTCTGGCTGCTGTATAAACAAATGTTTAATTAAGAATAAAATTCTCCATCTAAAGGACATTACCGGACACGGTAGTATGGTGATATGATACGCGCCTGTCTCCATAAATCTAATTAATGGTTATCTGATCTCAATTAATGTATTCTTCTTAGATCGCCAGAAATGTGCCCCTTCACAAGCGGTGTTACCTGTATTCATAACAAGTATCAAAATAAAGTGCAAATTTAAATTTGGTAACTCTCGAAATTTTGGTGAAGAGACTTTGAATAAAGTACACGGACAAGCTGTGAAGCCTGAGAATCAGTGTCTGAGGTCATACACACGTTATTAAATATGTAAACTCCAACAATGAAAACTTATAATCATTAGATTCCGGTCTTACGTTTTGAACTTTTTAAGTAGAAGAACTATCCAGGTTATCCTCACCGGCTGTCCTGGCTATTTAAAACCGATTATGTGTATCTTAAGCATTGTTATTTTGGTGTATGATTGGTGTAATGTTTGATTTACAGAGTATACAGTTTGGCCTTTAGAAGCTTTATTTTCACTTACTGGACTTCACAGCTAAATTGCAGAAAAACAATATCTATATATATATATATATATATATATATATATATATATATATATATATATATATATATATATATATATATATATATATATATATATATATATATATATATATATATATATATATAATTCAGTCATTGCACTT
Organism: Sinohyriopsis cumingii; assembly: GCA_028554795.2. Classification (NCBI taxonomy): domain Eukaryota; kingdom Metazoa; phylum Mollusca; class Bivalvia; order Unionida; family Unionidae; genus Sinohyriopsis; species Sinohyriopsis cumingii. The sequence continues at coordinate 70,628,732 of CM068831.1, read as the reverse complement.
TCAAAAGCTGGTATTGTCTTCTTTGTCAATATTTATTATCGTTATTTTAATAAATGCCAAAGTTAGTGTTCTTTGGCCAGTGCAGATTCATTTTGTTTCTCGAGCAAATGAGATCTGACATCTTATGAGCTGTGCTTATCTCAGACGTACACGATAACTGTAGGAAAAGTGCACAGGATAACGAATTCGACTGCGGTTCGATGTATTACGACTCCAACAATTTTTAACGGTATAAATTCTGCAATTGTGTTAACGGAAACAAAATGCGTCCGTGGAGTACGAATTAAAAGTTCTCTAACCTGTATGATATTAGTATTTGTATTAAATATTAATTATGCATACTATTATCAAGCATTCTCCTATACAATCCAGAAATAACACTTCACGTTCTGTCTGGTGTATATTTATAATTCTCTATAATTAATCATACATACCTTGATTTCTCTCATAGGAATCCGGAATGACTGTGTAAATATATGAGAATTAATTACTTGGTCGCCATGCAAGTATTTCTTCTGCATACGAGTCCATATAACACCGACTCAGTAACACCATGTTTTGATGATGTGTGCTTAGTCGTGATGGAATATGGACTGGTGTGTGCAGGCAAGGCAATGGGTACCGCTTACACCCGGACTTGGGTTCGAATCTCCGTGGAGTACGAAATGAAAATTCTCTAACCTGTATTATATATATATATATATATATATATATATATATATATATATATATATATATATATATATATATATATATATATATATATATATATATATATATATATATTAACAGTCTCCCAATAAGTTAACCGTATGAGTATGAAAATAGTGCGAATCCCCACCGAAGTAAACATTATGTATAAGAACAGTAAGAATCCCCACATAAGTAAACGGTGTGATTATGAAAATAGGAAGTCTCCACCTAAGTAAACATTATGTGTATGAAAATAGTAAGTCACCACATAAGTAAACAGAAAGTGTATGAAAATAGTAAGAATCTCCACATAAGTAAACAATGAGTATGAAAATAGTAAGAGTCTCCACATAAGTAAACAGTGTGAGTATGAAAATAGTAAGTCTCCACATATGAGTATGAAAATAGTAAGTCTCCACATAAGTAAACAGTATGAGTATGAAAATAGTAAGTCTCCACATAAGTAAACAATATGAGTATGAAAATAGTAAGAGTCTCCACATAAGTAAACAGTATGAGTATGAAAATAGTAAGAGTCTTCAACTAAGTAAACATTATCTGTATGAAAATTGTAAGAGTTTCCACATAAGTAAATAATAGAAGGCTTCATCTTTCAATGCTATTACACTCCACATAAGTAAAAACTATGAGTTTCAACCCTAGTCACTGCTATTAGTCTCCACATAAGTAAATAGTATAAATCTCTACAAGTAAGCAGTATATCTCCACCTAAGTAAATATGATGTATCCTCATAAATAGACAGACTGTCTCCACATAAGTAGACAGTATGAGTCTCCACATAAGTAGACAGTATGAGTCTCCACATAATTAAACAGTATGAGCATCCACATATATAAGTAGTATGTTTCCACCTAAGCATATAGTATCACTGTCCCCATAAGTAAATATTACGTGTCCTCATAAGTAAATATTACGTGTCCTCATAAGTAGACAATATGAGTCTCCACCTAAGTAAACATAATTAAGTTGATTGTTCTCCGATAATACATTATTTAGGACTCTATTACATAATTTAGTTTAGAAAAATAGAATTTTGTATAATATTTTAACATATTAACATTCCATCATAATAGTTGTTGCAAGGTAATCTCTTATTTGTAATCTACAATAAATTGCGGTTTACTGGGACAGTGTTCATTTGTGAAGTTGTCACTCGTGTCATGAACTCGAGTAAATATTTTTGGATGTAAATGAAACTATGAATATGAAATTGAGAGATAAAGACGAGAAAACATGCTAAAAGGTAAAATGTATACGTTTCCTTTATATCTTCTTTGTTGACCTTACTATGTACATAAATATCAGCATTAAGATACCTTGCATATTTCTGCACTCTATTCACCTCCAGCCATTACCAGGTAAACAGAATGTGTTATGACTCGAAGAACCATGACAAACGATCGTAACGTTATAATCTATGTCGATTTGTACTACATAAATAACAAATGTTATAATACTAATGTGAGAAATATTATATGAGTCACTGAAGTTCAACATAAATACAGAGTTTAGAAATATTTACGTGGTCTCAACAGATCTTATCGAGATAATTAACCCTCCAGGTATATTCACCATAAAGAAATTGGAGAATGTTATTTTTGATCAACTTTGGAAACAATAATCAATGAATGTTTTTCATTAGATTTCCATGCGACTTCACTGGCCTGACAAAACAATACAAACCACTAGAACCTTGACCGAACAGTTCTACCATAAAAACACTCGAAGCTCGAATTAATGGTTTCACCGTATAAGACCATTCGAATCTCATCCGAATGGTTTCACCATATAGAGTACTCAAAGTTCGACTGAATGCTTATGTAAGATTTTATTTCGTATTTTAATCATTTTGTATGTTAAGTAGAAAGAGGAACCAACATGTATGCCATGTAAAAAAAAAGATCATTTTTGATCTAACGCTGTGTAAATGATGTCTTTTCAAGGAATAATAACTAATAAATCTTGTATAACATCTAATGAGTGGATCTCATATATCTTGCTGTACAAGTATTGGGGCAGTGCGTTTATTCCATTCCATCCACCATGACCTCTTTAATCCATAAATACAAGTTGACATCCGACAGGAAATCTTGCATGCAAACATGTTCAAAAGTGAATCTACAGAAAAATATGTAAGTAGTTACCCAGGTAAGGTAAGTAGAGAGACATATAAAACAAGCTAGCTATAATCAAACGAAGTTTACGCATTCTAAGTATGTTTTTATCCGATAGTTCTTTTTAATTTGTAAGTCTTTGTAACGAATTTCCCTTTAATTCAGAAACATATAAATAGTTAGGTTATTCCTGTATATCGCTAGCTTGTATATATAATCAAGCATTCCCTTCTATAATCCAGGAAAAGCACTTATGTGGTATTCGTAAGTCTGTATGTCTGTCATAAGTCTGTATGTCTATCTATCTGTCTGTCTCTGGCTCTCTCTCTCTCTCTCTCTCTCTCTCTCTCTCTCTCTCTATATATATATATATATATATATATATATATATATATATATATATCTGTGTGTGTGTATAAAGAGAGAGATACAGAGACAGCAGACAGACACACAAACAGAGAGACAGACACAGAGACACAACAGAGAGAGAGACAGAAACAAACAGAGATTAATCGGGTTCTTCCTCCACCATTAATACTGGCCGCCATGTATAGCCTAGCGTGTGCTGAAAAAATGGCGTTAAACCCTACAACAACAACAGCAAATAACCAAAAAAATCTTTTATGTCATTATAATACATTTCGTCATCGATGATTGGGTGAAATGTAAATAGTGTCTCCACACCTAACAACACAATACATATGTACAAAAATAAATATATATGCTTTAGGATGGCACGGATATTTGCGTGCTGCGTGTGCATGAACATTTTTAAGAGTTTCGCATTACCATATCAGGTAAAAATTCATTCAATTACAAAAGCAGACGTATTGATATTTGACTGGCTCAGACACAGTTATTGTGTTATTGTCTTCATAATCATATGAAGACATTAATCTATAATATACAATTGTTTATTATTTGTTGTTTTGGCAAAAATATCGCATGGTTGTCGTTTTCGGTGAAACATATCTTCTCTGTTTGTTAGAAAGTAGTAAATTGCAAACAATGTATAAAAACACATTGTATATTATAGATTAATGTCACGCGTATTGTCTTTAAAACCATCTGACACACCACACGAGAGTGTCATGTGGAGAATTAAGTGAGATCAGACTGTAGTAGCTTGGTCGAACCGAGTAATTTTCTGCTAAAGATTGAATTATTACAATGTCCGTGGAAAAACGCGGGTTTTCATGTGTTTACATTACAGAATATATTACTTCAGTAACCGCAAAAGGATCTGGCTCAAGGACGATTTATGTAAGCATGCAACTTCTCGTTACGCAAGTGCTAGTTTGCTCACACGTCAGATAAGTGACACAGTCATCTGATAATCCTTCAAAAACACCATTATAATCGTACCATGATTAATTCAAACATCATGAACACCATCATCATCAGTAGCAGCAATAACAACGAAAACAGCGACGTTATCTGAAAATGTCACATCTTATTATCCTAGTTCATCATCATCTTTATTGCTGCCATTACCATTCATTATTATTATCTCTTATACTAGTAAAAATTATATACTTGTCCCAGTATTCCATCAATTTAGTACAGTTATTACTATGTCATTCCCGGGCCCCGAGTGGCCAAGTGGTCTAAAGTGCTCTCCGTCACAGATCACTGCCATCTCACCTCTGCGTGTTTTCGAGTCGCGTTCTCGGCAAATGTGGATATGTGAGAAAGCTTGCCGGTAGCTTCTCGTGGGTCGGTGGTTATTTCCGGGTTTTGCCGGGTTCTTCCTCCACCATTAATACTGGCCGCCATGTATAGCCTATCTTGTGCTGAAAAACGGCGTTAAACCCTATAACAACAACAATAACAACAACAACTGTGTAATTCCCTATGTTGAACCATTTCCCGTGCTATTACAGTTTTCCCGCTGTCGTACTTTCACTGAGGATTCCTGCGTCTTGATTTAGATCAAGCATAAGCTTCATACCAGCGTCCTTAAGACGCTTCTAACTTTGTGTAGTTTCTAATCCAAGTACACCAAACGCAACTGTATCATGAACTGGGCACGTTAGGATATAATGGGAATAAAAACAACAAAACAATGAACATCAAACAATTCTACTGGCTTGTTTGTATTATTAAGTGCCTTTTTTCCCTTGTTAAGGATTACAAAATAGCCATAGTTGTTTGATTTTATCTTAAAAACCAGTTGAATCTCCCGCTCCCATAGGGCTGTGACGCCACTGCTTACACGCAGAAATGAACTAGTAACGTGACAAGGTCCATCCCATCATCAATAAGTATGCTGGGTCAACAATTTAAATTTCTTTACATTGTATCTGAAGGTAAATGACCAGTTCGTCGGTAAATCTAGTTTGTGATTAATGATGCAGGGGAAGGTCTTGTTTTGTCCAGAACAATGACGTTTTAAGAAAACGATCCCTATTTGACCCATCCGTGATAAGGTAATCTAATGATTCCTTCATACAAATTGCCAAACACAGTCTTAAAAAATTAAATAACAACGCTAGGCTTCAGACCAGATCTTCACGTCGTTACTTCGTAGTTAACAAGTTTTCATTAGCAAGGAGTGGCGCGGTAGCTCTTGATATGTACTGAAAAAAGACGAAACCATCTATAGGTGTCAGTTCGAGTTAGAATTACATTCCTATGAAACGGGCGTCTATTATTTAAAGAAGCAAGATATCTGCAGCATTAAGTTCAATCTAAATCGTAATTGGATTCGCAACACAAGATATAAATGTCGTATATCTCTCTCTACATATGTGTGTCTGTGTAAGTGCATATATGCATATGCATGTATGTATGTATGTATGTATGTATGTATGTATGTATGTATGTATGTATGTATGTATGTATGTATGTATGTATGTATGTATGTATGTATGTGTGTGTGTGTGTATGTATGTATGTATGTATGTATGTGTGTGTATGTATGTGTGTTTGTGTATGTATGTATGCATGTATGTATGTATGTATGTATGTATGTATGTATGTATGCATTGCGTGTGCGTGTGTGTTCATGCGTGCATGCATGTGTGTATGTTTTATGATTACGTATATGTCAGGCACTGTTATGCTGAGTGATATTTTGTACGAATATATTTTATTATAGTTTTCAAAATCTATTATTGAGGGCTACACGTTATTGTAACATATCGCATCAAATTTATCCTTTAACCTATATGCATCTTATGGGCCGACACTGCTTGCATTCTTTTATACATTTCCCAGGTAATATAGTTAATCTAAACGATCTCAATACAGTAATTCCACAAGAAAACCTTTTGTGTGGAGAAGTGCGCATTGTTATAGGTACATCACGATAAGGCCTGTTCAGAACAAAAAACAATTGATTACGATACCTCTGGGTTTTTATTTAACTGTTTCCCCCACAATTAAGACTTCTGCTTCTATGACAATTTCCATGGACACGGAAATAACATATATTTCACTTACAAAATTAAATAAATACAAATGATAACTGAGAGTTAGATCGAAAATTACAGATGATGCCAGAGGGACAGAAAATCGATGCACAATGGCAATGTATGTGTTGTGGGTTTTTATCCATGGAAAATCTACAAAGCACAGTCAAAAAGTAAGTACTACAATATTAATTCCTACCCAAGAAATTAGTACATGAGAAAGTGTCGAACAGAAAGATGTTGACTAAATAGAGACAAAAGGCAGTTTAAATTAGTGTTTCTCGTCAAAGGCGGCTTATGTTTCGATGTTTATCGTCATAACTAATGTTCAGGGGCAATTAAATCGATTGTGTTGATTAGATGAAGACACTTAAATAATACCTTAGTGCAATTAACGTTAATGGGATATTTATTATTAGTTAAACAATATGTCAATACATCTTTATTTGTGACTAAATCGCTGAATCAAATCTACAATAGAATCCTTACGTCATGGCATGTCTCCAGGTCAATATGGGATGGTACGGAAATATTAATCAATGTGTTTTATAAATTTAGTCCGTGGAAATTAACGTACTCTCTGTGTATTTGGAACCTCTTGATTTTTATCGCTTGAGAATGCTTTGTGCTTAAAGTGGTAGCCTGATGGATGAGAAAACAAGGTCCAACGTCCGCCGTTTTATAATTATTCATGTATGTTCTCAGTGGAAAGCAAAACAATATGGTACCAATAACACTTAAGGCGAGTCGTGTGATAGTCGATTCAAATTTTGCCTTTTTCTACAAAATGATGTTGAAAATAAAAAGTAAGTGCTTTTACACCTTGCGTGCAGATTTTAAAAAAACATCACGCAACAGTTTCCCAGTTATTTAAAATAAAAAAATATAATTTTACTATTGAAGAAAATTCGAGAATGTGTAAAAAGTCTTAAAAATTTTGTGCTACGCTATGCGATAGAATTATAAATTGGTGGATAATAAAGGATAAGATCTAACATAGCGGGAAGAATAATTTATTCGTTTTTGAACATAACTCTTAATTGTATATTTCTTTTTAATAACTCTCATGTGTTCTTTACGATAGCATAAGTATATAAATGCGTCATAAGGGCAAATGAAAATATATAACCCAAGTTACACAAAGCGAATCAATCAATTTTGAAAAAGGCAAAATAATTTGCACGATAGAAAATCATAACGTGACGCAATCGTTGCTGTTTAAATAACAAAACAATAATTTTAGTTTCTGTTTCAAGTAAATAAAAAGTAATGTGTTGTGAAGTGATACAATCCTATTTCGAGCAATAAATTCATGGGGAAACTCCACATTAGACAATAAATGTTTTTACAACTTTGGTTCAGCTTCTCAAATGGTAAATTTCATGAAACATATGCGTTCAGGTAACATATCTGATATTCTGCTTAACTGATCGGAATGCTGGTATACCAACCAAGCCATCAAGAAGAAATTACTCGTTCCACACCAACAGCCTTAGACAAATAAGAATATTTTTCGGCCTAACATTATACAAAATGGCGAATTGATAACAACGTGCAATGCATTGCCTCTATCAGAAGAGCTTAGAAAGCGCAGATGGATCTAAACTGGACACGTGTTAACGATGAATCCAGATAGCTTGCCCAAGATGGCACTGAAATGGACACCACAGGGTAAGCGAGAAAGAATACGCCTGAAAGAGACATGCAGACGCTCCATGAGAAGGGAACTCAGACAGATCAACCTGATATATGCAACAGAAGGGTTGGAGCAGACTGAAGAATGCCTCATGTGCCATTTTGGGCTCGACGAGGAGTGCTATTTGGGACTATAAGCTTTTTCTTAAGTTTCCAGTTCAAACTGTTTCCAGACAACAGAACTTAAATCTTCTTACCTTATTTATTTTATTCGTTGGGTAGGATTGGGCTGTTTTGTTTCTTCTAAATTAAAGTTAAAGAAAATAACATAATGATTGTGTTGGAAAAAGGCGTTCCTTTGAGGAATCAGCGATTGCAAGTCAGACCAATTAATTTAGCTTCCGATTTAATTTGGATTCAAAATAAGAGTGGATGCGCACACTAAGTTGCAACGATAAAAAAGAAATAATGAAGCAAACGATAACCCAAATAAAATGTCAAAGAGTAAAAATTACTGAAAAGAAACAACATGTCCATTGAATTTGGACATTGCTATTTTTCCCAAGAAGGAGGATATGAGTGGCTAACTGTAATTTTATTCAAATGTTAAAGTGCAGGTATTAAATTTATGAATCAAATCATTTATTATAGACAGAATGACATTAGTATGTGCATGTATCGACACAAATTCATTTTTAGCACCCCATCACCCGCCCCGGAGTCCAAACTAAAAACAAAAAGAAGGCTAGATTTGAACAAAACATATGTTGACTCATTACTTTTTGAGAAATAATTCCGTGCGAGAATGTCATAACGCTGCAACTAGCGTGCCAATATACAATCATTTGCTTTGCTAACAATGGCACCTTAGAGATTCGCAACGCAAACTAACGATGTAATTATGTTCAAGAGAGAACGCACAGTGCCTAAAATGGTTCATGAGGTCATGGATGCATTATAAAATTAGTTTACCATGGCACAAGGTCATGAATCCCACTCGTCCGTCGCCTCCAGCTCAGGGTTTATGGAGTTCAAAATGATGATAACATTCCGCGCACATTTTAAACTAATATGTAATTAATAAACTCATTGAGTGAAATTTGACAGTCAGAAGAGTCATAAGTTTCCATCATATTACAGATGCCAGGGAAAAATAAGCCGACTCTTAATCTAAGACCAAAGAACTATCATTGTGAGTTTGTACAATTGCCATTAATTGATTTCTGGTTATCTATCAATTGAAAGTTCCATTAGCCTTATTCGCAGATGAAACATTGCTTTGTTGTTACAATAGATTGTTTAAGTAAGATACGGCAACCGGGTCAATATGGGCTTGTACGGAAGTATTGAAAACACTGCATTAAACATAAACCTGATGGACAGTCATTTGATTTAATAATATTGACTTTATCGTTTGTTCGATTCCTTAAGCGAGTTTTTGAACTATGAATTGATAAAAGGAATTCAGACCGATTGGTCGTCAATGGCGTTTAAAATAAACGCCATTGATGACGAAATGGTCTGATTTGTTTTTGGTGCTCAGAAGGTCGCTAAGTGCGAGGAAGAATGATCTTGGAAGAGATGGTTGGAACTTTAACATTTGTAAAATAACTGGCAAATAGGTGATTATGAGGTTTTGACCATGCGTTATAATTATTTATATAACCACTAGAATATCAGTTTAATAAATATTTTTACTGGATCATAATCATTCCAAGCGTTAACAAATATTACGTCATCTAAATCAGTTACCATATTTAACTATCGATCAAATTATAGGAGCTATACGATTCCTTCACTTACTTCTTTTGTGATAATTTGGTACATGTGTACATGAGTGCTATACTTTCCTATGTTAGAAAGTCTTACTTGTATATTTATGAGGATTGCTAAGGAATGACTTTATAAGCTATTGGGTTTGGGCTTCAAGTTCTTGCAACATTTACATGGAAACTTGCACAATCGAAAGCAGCAAATATGAATATACTAGTAAATAAAGCTGTTAAAATTTGATAAGGACAAAAGATATTAAAATCATAATCATTAAAACGAGTTCAAATGTTTGAATTAAAAAACCACGGAATAAAGAAGAATAATTACAAAGGAAAATGAATTCCAGCAGCAAACTAATGCATTTACATTACAGTAAAGGCCAGTTTCTGTTTTCACAATGGAAACGAAATCTCGCTAAGTTTTGTAAACTTGTGTTATAGTGGTCTGAATTATTTTAAATTAAATTTAAAAAGAAAATGTAAAGCTAATGAAACATATAAAGCAATGTTAACGCGAATGCGATAAAGTTATTCTCGTCAAATTTGTAACGCTATGTATTCCTTCACTTGATTCTATTTTACTGTAAGTTTTTTATATCAAATAATCAGAAAATCACTCTTTACTTTTTTACTGACGACTGATTCTCTCGATCGATCGATCGATCGATTTATTGTTTGTTTTTCTTTAACCAGCAATGTTGCTCACATTCGTGATACTGCGTCGCATCTATTTGCGCATTTTGTAGTCTAGCACAATAATGATCAGTGTAGGACAGCAGTTTTATAATGCAAATATTAATTAAGTTATTCTTGTACATTTAAGGACTAAGCATAGTTTTTATAATGAAAAAGTCTATGAAGACAATACAATATGAAATCATTTTGTCCTGAATGGGGAGAGAGAGAGAGAGAGAGAGTTGTTGTTGTTGTTGTAGAGTTTTACGCCATTTTTCAGTACACAATAGGCTATACATGGCGTCCAGTGTTAATGTGGAGGAAGAATCCGGGAAAACCCATGAAAGAACCCGCGAGAAGCTACTGGCAAGCTTTCTCACATACCCACATTAGCCGAATCCGAGACTCGAACCCACGCAGACAGAGGTGAGACGGCAGTGAACCGTAACGGAGAGCGCTTTAGACCGCTCGGCCACTCGGGGCCCCGAGAGAGAAATAAGAGAGAGAGAGAGAGAGAGAGAGAGAGAGAGAGAGAGAAATGAAAATATCCAAACCAAGAGTTAGTTCTCGCTACGGATACAAAACTTTGATTTTTTTTTCAGGGCACAATTTACCATTTAGTTAGTACAATACAACTTTCGTTCTTTATGTTTTCGGTTTCATCTTTTATTTAATGGCATGGCAATAGTTCTCTCCACGCAAGTACGACATGGAAAGATTTAAACAATGATCAGGGCTGACTACAACCGAATTTAAAAATATTCTCCACTCCATATTTCAAGGAAACTGTGTTTTCGTGCTCTCAAAAGCGATTATGTCATCTCAAAAAGAAAACTTTTTTATTTTATCCCATGTTTGGCAAGATTTTCAATAAAATAATAATATTACAGAGATTTTAATTTTTTGGTAGCCGTGATAGTTCAGCTGGTAGAGCGTGGACTTCATAATTCAAGGTTCGCAGTTCCATACCCGTCTACGTAGATCATCACAGCATGTCCGTTGGGAAAGCCATTAGCCCGCATTTTGTTAGTCATAATAGAACCATATATGGTGCTGCACGTGCCAAGAACAAACAACCCGACCATTTCTGAGTAATTGTAAAACTTCTCATTACTGAAAAAAAGTTAATCCTTCGGGACCAAAAACGATTAAAATATCTTTTCTGATTGATACAATCTCATAATGCCTACATTAACATTAAGTTATACGCTTCGTTTTAATTGAGTCCAATATTCATAGCGAATCATATTTCAATATAAACCCGGTAATGTTTGAGTTCCGTCTGTAAGATATGTAAGATAAAAGACTAATGACAATGTGGTAATCCCATGCTGTCAATCACAAACTGCAATAACTTAGAGGACATTATATAGTCGTGTACTTAAATGACTACGCAGTTTGTTCTTAACTCAGCAAGATACTATATTAGTTGATAAATGTTGCTGAATCTGAGATGATGAAACATTTGCATACATTTGGATAGTTTATTGCTGTAAAACATATGCCCTTGACCACAGAGTCAAAACGCTGAGACAGCACGTTGAAGAATGAATGATCTTAATTTCATAATGGCTAATGAAAATACGACCAGCACGGTGTAGAATCATTTGCCGTATCTTGATAATGATATTCAAGCCCAGTATGTTTAGAATCTGTCAATAAGTGTTGGGGTTTTATACATTATATACTTATTGGGTAAATATGTTGTGCTGGTTCGTGTGTTTGTATGATTGCATCCTTTTTCTTAAATCATGACACTTTCGTCGTATAGTATGTGTAGGTATAAAGACACTACATAAGTCGTTTTTGATAGTGTGTAGGTGGGTTTGGATAGTATATAACAAAGTAATTGGACAGTAGATAGCTAAGTATCGGACAATAGATAAGTTTTCGCATCGTCACTTCACGCAGACGTCCAAAATCGTTTCTCCCTTTGAAGATATACACATTCAACTATTATGTTTCGATGCTAAATTTCCCTATACAGCATTACGTATTGGATAGTAATCAAAAGCTGGTTTTGGTTTGTGTATATGGTGTGTTCGGATAGTACTAAAATGTATATGTTGCATAGTATCAAAAAATGATAATATTAAATTTCCTAAGGGTCCTGTTATTGTTTTTAACATCGAAACGGCATGTAACAATCCCAAAGTCAACATTACATTTTCCATTGTTCCTATAAACTGTCGAACCATTTTCTCGTCACCATTTTAATATTACCATTCATGTTTGTCCTTATAACAAGTTTGACCCCATAAATATTCATGGCATTATAAACACTTTCGTCCCCATAAACAGCTTTGTCTTTTTAAATATTCGTGTCCCTATAATACCATTCCATATTAAACCAATTGAAGAATTAACAGGAATTTCTGTATATACTTATAATGGCACATATTGAGGCAAACTCGAACAATGTTACTATGTAACTCCAACTTAGGTCAGACACATCTAACAATATTTCCGTATATCCCATGAGAACTTTTGTCCTTATAAACACCTTCGTCCCCATAATGTCATTCTCGTGTTAAACCTATGGACCCATTTACTATAGGCTTTCCTCTTGTTCTCCAAGTGTACCTCCGCATGTTATCTAATGAACCAATTTAACATATGATTTCCCCTTGACCGCAAAGTGTCGCTAGCATGTCAGCCTCTTTCCTAATGATGTATCCCTTGTTTTCCAAAATCTTGTGCGCCCAGATTTAATCAGGTTAAATATTAAATTCAAATGGTTGGAAAGGAGACCAGACATTTAGATGTTTCTGTTCATACTTAAAGAACACAATCCCAGTTTTGAATGTAATGAATCGGAAAATAAAGTTTGCATCAAGTATTCAATATTCGATGCATTTTCTTTATTCATCCGGGTGTCTAATATTCTTTCTCTTGGATTTAAGCTAGTTGCTATCATCTCTCCAGCTGACGCAAAACCTATTGTTTTTACTTGATATGCAAAACTGAATAGTTTATGGTTGGAATGTTTACTATTTGGTTACTGAATCATTCGCCTAGTGGATATTACTAAAGCAACTGATCCGTTGTAAATATCTAGAGACAGATAAGGCTCCCACCAGAACAACAATACATAGATCTTACACAAAGTGATGCTTAGAAAGTTGAATTGTAGCTTTCAAATTATCGATTGATGAATTAAGAAACCAGATAAGACGAAATAATCGTTTCTTCAATTCCCTGTTTGCTTGCTCTTTCCCTTGCCCCAAGACGAGCTTTTCAAAGACTACTGAAAATTCGAATTTGTCTTACTAACTTATACTAGATACGTTTTCAAAGACCACTCTAATTCGAATTTGTCTTACTAATTGATACTAGACATGCTTTTCAAAGACCAGTATAAATTTGAATTTGACTTACTAACTGATACTCGACCCGCTTTCCAAAGTTAACGCTAATTTGAACTCGGTTTATTAACTGAGACTAGACAGCTTTTTAAAAGACCATTCTAATTTGAATTTGGATTACTAACTGAAACTAGACACGCTTTGCTAAGACCACTCTAATTTCAATTTGGCTTAGTAACTGATGCTAGACAGACTGTTAAGAGACAACTCTAAATCTGAATTTGGCTAACTGACACTAGACACGTTTTTCAAAAGACCACTTTAATTTGAATATGGCTTGCTAACTGATGCTAGAAACGTTTAAGAAAGACCACTACGAATTTGAATTTGGTATACTAACTGAATCTAGACAAGTGTTTTCAAAGACCACTATAATTTGGCTTTGGCTTACTAACTGATACTTCATTATTTTGCCATTCGAAGACGTTAGAGTTTACATTCAGTTTATCAGTATTTACTAAATGTATACCAAAAGAAATAGTATTTGTTAAACTTTGACATAGATGGATAATTAACTTTGCAATTTATTTTTCCACACAAATAAACAACTCACAAGCATGCATATTTATAGCCGGTTTGATAAAATGTTTTCATTATGTTTTTTATTAATTTCTAAATTCATGTATAGTTCTAAATTTCTGTGTGTGTGTGTGTGTGTGTGTGTGTGTGTGTGTGTGTGTGTGTGTGATTTGGATTACTAACGTAGCTTGAATTTGTTTTCAGTCAAACCGCTATGACGTCTGCAGTGTGACAGTTTATTGTAAAGTCTAACACTGGGGCATCATGCTGCAACATGTAAGATGATGTCCCACCCAGTCACATTATCCTTACACCAGGCCAACCAGTCCTAACACTAACCTCTTAATGCTGAACGCCAAGCGAGGCAGTTGTTAGTAGCGTTTTTTATAAGTCTTTGGTATGACTCGAAAGCACGATCTCCCGCATCCGAGGCTGACGCTCTGACTACTAGGCCACCGGAGCGGCCTTAATTTTCTTTTGATCTAAAGAAAAGTGCATTTTCCTTAGAACAAAATTAGAAGTACCATATGATCTTCAGTTGCTTCGTTTCTTCGCAAATACGTATTAGATGCATTTCATATCAACACAATCAAGAAATTCCTTTGTGGAAACGCCTAAAACTGAAAGGTGTGTCGATCATTAGATGCATTTCATATCAACACAATCAAGAAATTCCTTTGTGGAAACGCCTAAAACTGAAAGGTGTGTCGATCAACCACGACAGTAGTATTGGATGGCACTTTAGCGTCGTGGCGGTATTCTGTGTTGAATAGGGCATAAAGGTGATAGTGTTTAACGGAAATTTGACAGTGCAATGTAAGTTTGGCTACAATATGAGCTTAACATTAGGCAGACATGTTGGATTGTATAGGATTAAATTGCAATGTCTAACAATTGGCTCATATATTTTACATATTTAATTTTTCTGGTTAGTACTGTAATAGGCTGAAGTCTGTCCGTTCTCTAACTGAATAAATATTACGTTGTACGTTATCATGAGTGGTATGTATGTTACATACAGTAAGTTTTCAAATGACATCAACTTCTTAGCTTTACAGAACTCTAGTTGTGTTTTGCAATAAATTTGCGAATTTCTCATGCATCAGTTTCTGAAGACCAGTGTTAGTATTGAAACATCGTTGCATAAACACAGTACGATTTTGCCTGTGACAAATTTAAGATTTTCAGTTGGTTTACATCTTTTTCATTTCACAAAGACTTGCCCCATGTAACCATTTAAATGTTAACTTCAAGTGTTAGGTTTATGTAACCTTCACTCAAACAAAGTGGACAAATTTTTCTGTACCAACTGTATAAGGTAAACAATGATACTGATTAAACGCCATTTTCAGTCGAATAAACGGACGACTGTGGAAGCATATTATATTAGGACAGTTTGCTGAGTAAACTTTGAGGCATTCTCTATAAATGATTCTCTAAACGAAAGTAGTGCTAATTAATCTCCAAATAATCTTACATACCGAATAATTATATATATATATATATATATATATATATATATATATATATATATATATATATATATATATATATATATATATAAAGTTCATCTACCGTAGCCGACATAGCGTGGTGTTGTCTACTTTGGTTTACAATTGTGACGTCATCAACTATTGTGTTCCAGCTTTCGACAGAAATCGGATGGAATTACGTCACAATTAATACTTCCAGTTCAGTACCCACGAATGTAGTTCTAGTCTATTTTTAGAACATTTTTTTTCTCTCATTTTGGTAGTGATAGAAGAGTTTTATTTATTCATTTTTTGGTAGGGATTTAAAAGTAACTGTTTATTCTTGATAATATGAGCTCAGGGTGTTGTTCTCTGTCTGTATTTTGGCGACAGTGCACAGTGAGTAATAAGGCCTTAGTGATGATCCGGAAGTGAAATCTGTGTTCTGCTTACATGCTGCTATGTTGACAGTCCAGCATCTCAAAAAAAGAGCAGGTCAACCTTTGACAAGAACTTCACCGTGAAGTCATCTTTGAAGGTATTTTAGATTAACATATGATTGGCATTGATTGTCACATTGTGGAAAGGTCAGTACTGAGAAACAAATACAGAGAACATATAGTAAAATTAATTGTGTTCTTTGTCTGGTTGACCTACGTATGTCGCTATTCTACATTGGATTAATTCATGGGCATGTGAAAAATTGCGAATGATCCAATACGCCTATAGTAAATATCCCAACCATAAACCAGTTAGTTTGCATATGCAATTAAAGCAATAGTGTTTGACTCGGCTATTGCTACTGACTTAGCTCCAAGCAAAAGAATAGTAGACATCAAAACGAATACACGAATGCATCGCATATTGGAAGCTTAATGCACAAATTTCGTTCCGATTCAGTACATTCAAACCGGGACCATGGTCCTTAAATTAAAGCAGAATCATTTAGACAAAAGTGTTTATTGTGAGAAAAGTATCTATGAGAACAAAAGCCTGTATAGGGACAAAAAAAATATGTATGGGGACTAAAGTATTTATGGGGAAGAAGTATTGATCGAGACAAAAACGTTTGGAATGGCCAAATTATTTATGGAACAAAAACATATATAGGGACAAAAGTGTTTTATGGAATAAAATAATTATGATTACAAAACTCAACAGTATGTATAGGGACCAATGTTAATGGTAACGTTCCAATGCTGAAATGGAAACATGCGAAAATGGCTAAAACTGAAAGGTTTGTTGATAAACCAGAGCAGTAATGTAGTATATCACTTTAGCATCAAGTTAGAGTATGCTATATTAAACAAGGTTAAAAAGATTATAGTACGTTACTGAAATTTAACAGTGCAATGGCACTTTGGCGTCAATAAGAGCGTAGTATATGGCCGCCATATTGAAATGTATAAAAACAGGATGTAATACCTAAAAACTGGTCCATAGATTTCACATTTAGAGTCTGTCTGACTAGAAATGTAATGCTTTGGATTTTGTCTGCCTGCCATACAACTGACTGCAGGTTTCATTTACTCAATGCACGGGTTACACAGAGTGAAGCTCCGCCTTTTCGGTGAGAATTATTTTCTATTTCTCCTATGCAACTGGTGTCAAATTGATAATATAAGGTAAACAAAATATGATCATTACTAAAATCCTGCTCTATTTATCTTTATGAGATGTCTCTCTGTGGATTGTTGGATAGACTAGTTTTCAGAGTTCTAACTTTCTTATCCGATATGAAAAGAACACTGAGTAAACCAATTTTTTTCTATCTTAGGTATGTATAATCTGAATTATTACTTCTCACTTTAACCACATAGTCGTTCTAAATTATATATTTATATATTATATATTTATTGCCTAGTAAGAGAGAGCAATGAAGTGTTTGTTCACTCAAGGAATATCGTGGTCCACTCGCTCTTGTGGAACGTGATTTGAAGTGAGTGAACAAATCCTAATATCACCTCCAAATAAATGTAATAAGCTATTTAGTATACAAAAGCGTACAAGACAGGGAAAACGATAGCGTGAGGGAGAAATTATCGCGTGCAGGAGACACGAAGGTTTGTTCCCAGTCACGTAACATTATGTGCACCAATTATCGACGAATTTCGTTGTTCATTTATCAAAGGCGAATGAAATTAAATAGTCGTTTGAGAGAACATTGTAATTGCAAAAATGCATTCATACATACATACACACACACATACATACATACATACATACATACATACATACATACATACATACATACATACATACACAAACAGATGTGGGATTGAGTACGCAGTCTTGCCCAATTCATCGTTTCTTTGAGAGATCTGGCTTGTCAATTGTAGGTTGCATTAGTGACAAAAGTGGTGCAAAGTGACTCTGGTTTTACCCCGGCAAGTAGAATTAGACTTTTGCATCAATAAGGTGATCGTGACACACACATACATACATACATACATACATACATACACCTGTGAATTTAATCTTAATACTAATTCCAATACATTTGTTATTAGAAGACTGAACATGATACTAGAGTTTGCCAATTTGTAAAGAAGTGCATTTTGTGGAAATATTCAAGGTATCTGTCACTCAACATTGCAACTTTCTAAAGCTAAAAATAAGGAAGCATCACCGTATTTTACTGCTAATGTATGTACACTTCCATAACGATGAAAAATCCCTTTCAAACAATAAAATCAATATTCATATTTTGCATATTTATAATCACATTGGTGGACGATTATAATTCTGAAATAGTTGAAAATCTTGAAAGATTTCCTTCTATTTATCGATACTGCTCAATGCTGTTAGGTGCGAGTACCACAGACCCTTTTTGCAGTTTTCCCCTTTCGTAAACATTTCCTATTATGGGATGTTCTCTAAAATACTTTTGGGGTTCGCATATATATTTTTCTGTACTTTCAAGGGACCTGACAAAGATTCCGTTACCTCCTGAAATTTCAGATTCTTATAAAAGATGCCTTATATGCGAACGACATCGGGAAACGTATCACCATTGCGATTGCCCTGCTGTTTTTGTTTTAGTCTCCATACAGTACTTTCTTAAGCCAACTATGTAAGTGCGTATATATACTTTGATACGTGTCTAACCAGTGAAACACAGACACACACTCAGACGCAGAAACACACACACACACACACACACACACATATATATATATATATATATATATATATATATATATATATATATATATATATATATATATATATATAGATAGATAGATAGATAGATAGATAGATAGATAGATATAAATGAAGAAAGAAAGAAGGAAAGAAAAAAGGAAAGAAAGAAAGAAAGAAAGTAAGAAAGAAAGAAAGAAAAAAGAAAGAAAGAAACTGGTCAAAACACTCGTATAGTTCTGAAATGAGTAATTATCCTTCGTGACCAGTTTAAATTCAATTCCACCCACCCACTCATGAACGAAAGAACAAATGAACTGTAAAATGCACGTACGACATCGCAAAACCTATAAAAGTGCAATAGTGCTTCCGCAGATCCGTTATGCAAGACAAGAGAAAGACAAATGAAACTGGGTTTAAATATACCTCTTCGGCGGCGATATTGTGTGTTATGTTAGCTGAGGATTTGGGGCTGTAAGTGGTATCCAGTAATCGATGTTGTGCTTATTGGCTTGGTTATGATGAGTCTCTGTTTGTCTATTTAAAAGTCTGATGATACAAATGGAATCTGAGAAGCAATTGGCACCTCTAGGCAAAATAATTTACAGTGGGCTTACCAAACACACAAAAACATGTTTGTTCTGTGTCTCTCATGTGCACCGGTATACAGTGGGACGTTCACGTAAACTTGTCATTATCTATTGCTCTTTACAAATGTTATGTATGTTGACCTGATATGTATGTCACATATAGTAAAAGCATGTTTGTCAATGCACGTATTTTGCTGTAATCCAAAGATTATAAATTGGTATGTTGTGTTGTTGGCAACAAACAAGACAAGATTTGGCATAAATATTGAGTCTGTATTACCTATCCTAAGTTCTGTACTTTTGCAAGGTGTATATGCTCACTTATAACAAGTCAAAGTGCGTACTGCACAGCCCCAGATCTATCAGCCTATTAAGCAGTCTGTTAGGGGTAATCAGAAGAGAAGAACATAAACCTGACATATCGAGACATTAGGCATTTTTTTTTAGGTTCTATATTGTTTTCAGTAGAACCAGACATATCATCGAGTGAAAAATGGTCTCTGCATTGCATCTTATCACTAACCTGTTAAAAGTCACTGGCCACCTATGCTGTGCAAACGTTTAATATTATTATAGGCATTAAAAAAACGCATTTATTATGTATGCACACATTTTTTTAATTTAGACTTGCAAATCCGCTTTTTTTTAAATGAAAAAATTATTCGGCAATCTTAGGAAACAATCCATAATTTCCGCGGATATGACGTACATTTATCCCTTTTATTCAGCCTAGCCATTCAAGTGTTTAATTTCCCCGCGTTAATGTATATGTGATATATCTTACCATCGTGCTTTTGTACAGCAAATATGATGCAGTGTTGCATAAGGATGTAACCAAAAGAGTGATGATGGGACGAGATGGTTCTTTTTCTTCCAAAAGACCCTGTTTACCACAAAAGTTGATTGGATCGAAAGCTCTATGAGAAGAGGGATAGAAAGGGCGTAAGTAAAATATATCCAATAAAGGATTACAGTACAGTAATGCTACTGCAGACGTAAAATAATAATATTTAAATTAATCTTAATATTTTTGGAACGTGCGTAGTGTAGACTTTGATCAATTTCTTCATTTATATATATATATATATATATATATATATATATATATATATATATATATATATATATATATATATATATATCTATATGTATATATATATATCTATATATATATATATATATATATATATATCTATATGTATATATATATATATATCTATATATATATATATAAATATCTATATATATATATATATATATATATATATATATATATATATATATATATATATATATATATATATATATATATATATATATATATATATGTATATATATATATATATGTATATATGTATATATATATATATATATATATATATATATATATATATATATATATATATATATATATATATATATATATATATATATATATATATATATATATATATATTGATTAAATTTACCGACAGGATATCAGATACAATGATTATTTTATTGCAAACCGAAGCAAGACTTTTATTTCTTTTAAGTGTGCCGACTTTTTATGAAGTCGGCCGACATAAGGAATACAACTTTGGTTCCTCTGGATTTTTTAATTGTGCAGATTTCTTTTTTTCTTACGAAGTCGGCTTCCTTTTTACCTGTATTAACGGGAATTTCGAAAATAAATTGAAACAATGGAACAGTTTTGAAATCGACAGAATTTAGTGCGTCGTGCACGCATATCAATATAAGGTTGAACAGTAAATTAGTTTTCAATAGTTTAATTTAAATGTTCCCTATTCATAGTTTATATTGTTTTATTTTTCAAAAACATGAAGCACGTTGGCGTCCTCTATAGGTGGGAAATCGTAGCTAAGGGGAAGTAACAGCGTTGTATATTTCTATTTCTAGTAATTAAATTATTATTCTTTAACTCTTGATTTTAAAAAAAATATTTTTGTGCGAGTATAACTACTTTTAATCATGCCATGCAAATATGATGATGTCAAAATGAAAATGTTAGAGTATGGCCAGTGACCTTTAAGAAAATCCAGGTATCGCCTGTTACTGCTCATTGGTGCCTAGTTATGAAGTGCCGCGTAATTACCAATTTACTCCGCACAGTTTGTGACATTCCGCCATGATTGGTGGTTACCAATTTATTAAATGTCTATCGGATGTTGAATCTTCATTCATGCGGGAATACCAGTGTCCTTGACTCAGTTTAAGATAACGATCCCTAACGTGTAAACTACAAGCACAGAGAAATACAAGCTATTTCTTATCTTCTTTACAGGATGAATGACCCTTGATGTTTCAAAACGTCAATTACAAATTACACACAATAATGAATGACACATAATGATAAGAAAGCTAACAAACAATACAAATTAAAAAATTAAACGTACGTAATAGAATCATGCACGTTCTTTTGAAACAACTGTCTAAGTGTTTCTTGCGAACTCACTATCGTCATTTTATATAGAAGAAGAAAAAATGCTAGTATTATAAAACGTGGCATATATAATTGGGAAAAAAGAATAAAGGTTCATAGCATTAAAATCGTGTTTTGGCAAAATATGTTGATTGTTGTAGGTGAATATTACAATTTTTGAGAATCCTTTTAACATCAGTCTGTGGGTCAGTTTATTTTTTGAGTTATTTTATTAGCTGCCAGTTTGCATTGCATTAAAATATAAAATCTGTGCTATCAAATAAAGGTACAGAACTTTCCCAATCGCAGGGGTAAGATATGGAACAACGAATAGGATACATTAAATACTACTGCTCTACTACTACCAGTACTACTACCTTGTTATTATTATTATTATTATTCCGCTGCATTTTTATTTAATTTTTTTTTTTTTTGCGTCAGACATTATTCTTGGCTATTCGTTTATTTTCATTCTTTCTGTTTTCTTTTATGTAGTTTTATTTTGTTCACGCTTATCGTGTCTTTTTATTACACACAGACTCTGATTATACACTAACCTAAATTAATAGAATATGTGGGAGTGAAGATTAATAATACACTTCAGATCAGAGATGCAGAGGGAGGAGAACATATCTGATTTAATTCAATTATTTGAGAATTTAATTAACTATTTGCGCATTTAGAGATTTTAAAGTCGTGTCGAATGTTCCTAGAATTGGACATTATACAATTTCTGAATCCAGGGTAAAGCCATTATGTAAACACTAATTACAAGCCATGAATTGTCTAAGTGGAAAATTTTGAACCAGTCTTTGGGAGAAATGACTGAGCATCGATTTCGAATTGAATTCCTTTGCATAGCTCTCGTAATATTGTTATTTAAAAGCGATAATACAATAATGTTTATCAATATTTACTGCCGCTAATTGTGCACAAGTATTCAGATTTGCTTTTAAACGATACAGCAAATATTGGAAACAAATGTTGATTTTGACCTTTGTGAGTGAAATTGTTTGGCATTGTGTAGTTAAATTGTAGTTGCATATTAAAAGCTAAAACTACTAATTAACATATTCCTGACCCATTGTTTAGTAAAAGTGCGGTTTGTAATTTGCAAAATCTTGTGTTATACTGTTTTATTCAATCAATAAGGATTCGCTCCAGGTCTGAGTACACGATATCGGGTTAGTCTAGCACGTTTCTATTTCTTTCTGCCATATGTCAACATCCAGATTCTCCAATACCGAGTGCTGACGGTACCACACTGCCAATTTACAAAGAATATATACGACAAAAGTTGGGCAGAATACTTAAGCAACATCCTAAATCAATAATCACCTATCAGTGAGAATCGATTGCCTCAAATCGAAAGAAAACATCCTTGCTTTTCTTCAAACTCTGACTAAAACAGGGCAAGCATTTGATCTGCAGACAAATGGCAAATCACATGGAACAGATGCTATACCAGCAGAAGTCTACAACACCAGAGGTTTGCACATGACATAGGAACTGTTTGAACTCTTCCAGTCAATATGGACTCAAGTAACTATACCCCACGAGTAAATGGATGCATTCATTGCCCACTTGCACAAGTGGAAAAGCAACACACAATCCAAAGGATTCCATACAGGCATCTCCTTGCTGCCAATAGCCGCCGGAAAATGCTTGGCCAGAACTCGGTATGAAATTAAGTAAGGTCCCCTGCCTGAGAACCAGTGTAGTTTCAACAAAGGATGAGGGACCATATACACTGTGTTTTCAGCTTGTCAACTCCAGAAAAAAGGTAACTCCATCTTGATCACGACGTTCACGACATTCACTGACATCACAAAAGCCTTTGACACCGTCAGTTGTGAGGACGTCTGGAAGGTCATTTCAAAATTGAGCTTCCTTTATACGTTCATTGCAATGGTTTAGCAATTCAATGACATCATGGCATGCTAGCTCGTGCTGTAGAGTCCAATGGAGTCAAGCGATGCTATTGGATGATCCCAGCCCTCTTCCATATGATTATGTTTGCCATGCTCACTGATGCACGTTTTTCATGTCCTTCTTTTACGATGAACCACTATATACCTCTTTTTAAATGTAACTGATAGACTGCTGTTCTTATAGTAGAGTTATATGTTGCTTGGTGAATTATTTCCAGAATGCTATTTTGGCCCAGTCAACATTTGTCTGTACGTAATAGCTGCGATATTCATTAGTCAATAAAAAAATAAAGAAGTTTGCTTTTACATCTGCTATTACAATATCAACAATTGTATCTGGTAAAAGTCCCATATACTATTATGTAGTGATCTGTGAACCGACGACAATCAACTGAATATTTATTTTTCATCCTTCAGTCTCCATTTTTGATAGTGGACCTGTTGGGATCTAGATCTAAAACAACTTCTTCTGATGGCAATTGTGAAATCAATTTAAAATGCTGTATTGTAAATATTAATAATAATATTTTTGCTTCCTCGACATTTCCCTATAGGCAAAAATGTATATTTCTTACACGGAAGAATATAACACCAAACCGAATGGTCTGTATGTAGACAATGTTCTGATATGCTGTACTTCATACATGTTGTGCCGTTCTTTTTTTGTGCTGTTGCTTTTTCGGGGTTTCTAGCATTATGTTTTGTACAGGTTTCGCTATTTCAACAGATTTAACAATATAAACTACTTTGATTTTTGACACAATTAATACAATAACTAAAAACAGCTATAAAAATAATATTATTTTCTTTGCTTTAATATTGTGAACTTTAAAACGTCCAACGTCGAAAACATGTATCTTCCACTAAATGCAGTTGTTTGATGCACCATGTTCTTTCTTTAATCTCTCAGGTTGTGTTCTTGTTCGATTATTGAGGACTTTATCCAAGTTGTCTCTCGTATGCAGCTATAGCTAGACGGTGTGCATTTTCTGAAGATGTATATTCCGATTATCTATTGTCCTTGTTTACATTATTAATTTTACTTTTGTTCATCTTCCAATTGACGAACTAGCACCTGGAAAGCTATCTAAACGTGACTTAAGAGGATGAGAAGGGTTACAGCGCTGTCATCACGACAGGGTAATATATGGCTACTGTACAATGTTTCAACGTTTCTTTCATCAGCAAATCATAATTTGGCATTCTATTTGGGAATAAAGTTTGATAACTTCTAGATAATTCCTATGCGCGGGAGTTACAATTAAATTAAAACGAATCTTACAGAACAAGCTGCTAATTACAATTTGTCATAGAGAAGGCATGGCGCAAAGTAATTCTAAAAGAGATGGTATGACGCAAAGTAATTCTACAAGAGATGGTATGACGCAATGTAATTCGACAAGATAAAGATTATAAGCAAATGGCAATTTAACCATACGATAGATACAGGCTGAAAACAGATGGCACCACAACCTATAGTTCTATATCACAGAAATATGAAGATCAGTACTTTAGACCCGGAAAAATAAAACTCTTACATGCACTCCAAGACAAGACTAAATTACGAACTAAGTTAACATACACGATTCACATTGTTGAACCACATACTTACATATTTTTCTGCAGGCGCACATAGTTTTGTCTTTCTTCATAAGACTGGAAAAGGGCTAGATTTAACTATCTTTTAAGTCAGGAGACGAATCTAACGCTAATAATTACAGACCTGTATCTGTTCTATCTATTCTTACCAAAATAATAAAATGACATGCTTTCAATTCATCGTCAGACTTTTTTCAAAAAGTAATGTAATTACCCCATTTCAATCATTCCTGCAAGACATCACCTGCTGGTTTCATTTATCACTAAATAAAGAACACTGATGACTTGAAATTTACAGAAGTTTTATTCATAGACATACGTGAAGATTGTTGATACCGCCAGAAATAAATTTTGAATACATAAATCGTATTGCAAAATCTTCATTGCGATGGTTTTTATCCCCTCTCAACAGTAGATCCTAAGCTGTGGGTTGTAGAGATACTGTCTCTGCAATTAAGGAGATTTTTATAGATGTATGACATGAATCAATCCTAGACCTTAGAACAAACTAAATGAAGATTGTGACAGTGTGCTATAACGTGGATGTTTGACAATAAACGTAGCTTACATTAACAGAAAACCCAGTTAAAGCCAATCTCTTCAGCTCAAAGAGCAGAAAAATATAAAGAATGGCACATAACAATAAAGGATGCAAAAGTCAAACTGTTAAATGTGCTAACAATGCAGGAATTCTTGATAATACTTTATCCTATTAAAGCCACGTTGAAACATTTTTTTTATAAACGTTTCAAAGAGAATAGGAATTCTAAAATGAGTTTGATGATTTTATTTTGGATCATTTGATCCGTAAACCATCTACTGCAGTGAACCACGTAGTTTTTCTTGCACGCAAAGACTATACAGCTTACGGAAACGAGCCGCCAGCGTTTATTGGAAATTCAACGGTTTTGTAACATCTGTATCGGTTGTTTCGCCAATTTTTCAGTCATATTGTTCCGATGTTTGCAGTGTGTCAATTTATAGTGATGTATAGCGCTGGGGCATCATGCCGCAGATATGTTGCATCGTGTACTACCGACACACATTATCCTGACCAGTGCTAATACTAGCATCTTAATGGTGAGCGTCAAGCGAGGAAGCTGTTGGCATAAGTTTTGTAAGTCGTTGGTATGATTCGGCCCGGGTTCGAACACGTCCTCTATCTACCGAGGCGGTCGCTGTAACCACTTATGGCACCGAGGCGGTGTTATTATTATTATTATTATTATTATTATTATTATTATTATTATTATTATTATTATTATTATCATTAGTAGTAATAGTAGTAGTAGTAGTAGTAATATTATTATTATTATTATTAGTAGTAGTAGTAGTAGTAGTAGTAGTAGTAGTAGTAGTATATAAGGTTATCATATATTGTTAACTTCGAGTTTTTCTTTATTTTATGTTCGAAGATGGCTCAAATGCAATAAACCTTAAGGATTTAATGAAGGTGGCTGTATCCTCAACGTAACAATTTATGTTTGTCATTTGATTTGCCTGGTTTTTAGCACTACAGACGGACACAAAATAAGTCATAGCAAGTGATAACATCTTGTTTCTTTTTCAATTTAAAATACATTCAAAGAAAGATATGAAAGAACACTAGTAAACAGCTGAATCAAATAAGCCTGAATGAAAAACTTCATCACTGACGACTTACTGAATAACATTTGTCATCTCTTTTATCTGTAATGTCTATTCTCTTTATAATTATCGACTTTATTGACTAACACTAAAATACTCAAAACACTAGATTTGCCACAACACTGAGTGTAAGAGGTACAAATGCATCAACAACAAAGAGACCAGTACATTTTTATTTATCAAGTATTTTTTCGAAATTTTCTATTTGCACTATATTCTGTTTTAGGCTTTGCAAGGGCTGATACTCAAGTGGACGTTGCATTTGGCACGTCCCTTTCGTTTCCTTGTTTGGAAATAATATGTTCGAAAGTAATTAAACTGATACTCAAGTGCAGACAGAAAGCTTTTAAAAATCCAATGAAGTATCTAATTTCACTTAAGTCATATTTCACTTCATTTTGCAAACAGTCTCAATTATCATACAGAGGAAATGTGCTGATCAGATGATGATACAGTATAAATCGCAAGATAAAACTGAGGTGGAAATTCAAGCATTGCAACTGTTTCAGGACTTCTATATCTGCTTTACAGCCATTTTACAAATATATTTTGTTACAATTGTACTGGTTATCTGTTCGTCTATTTCACTTTCAAGAGCTACTTTCAATATCTGCACTATGAATTTTCTGTACACTTTATCTTTTCATCAGCCTAGTTGGAGAGAACCTTCGGTGCATCATTCAGTAATTTCAATTCTTTGTCCACGTGACCTTTGGAGATGTCGGCTTTGAACGTTTGCCGTAAGCAGAGCTTTGCCGTGGACTTATGTCCATGTATTAATGATAAATCGTCGCTATTTGAGCATGAGATATAACTAAGCTTAATCTACATAGCTGAAGTAAATTATACGCATTTACACACTCTCAAGTTAATCGACCGTCTTACCGCACTTGGTCCAAGCATACAACCAATCTTAACATCAGAGTATCAGATGTGCTCCCTTCCCCCACGAAATGACTCCCGACAGCGAAGTGAATGTTTATGAGAGCCTGTTTTGTACTTCCAGGCGGTGGCTGTCCCCATGACAGGTGGCGTGTGGGCAGCAGGAAATTTGGTGCGCATAAGCAAAACCGAAAGCACTTTAGAAAAAGGTTACTTACCCAACTGGACCACCGAATACTTTCGTGTCACTGGACTAATGCGTGACCATCATCCTGCCGTCTATAAATTGGACGTCATGAACGGGGTAGTGTTAAGACGAACCTTCTACTTGCCCGAGTTACAACACGTGACCAGAAAAGGACAAAGCATTCAGAGCATTCTTGAATGAAGACCCGCAAATTGGGAAAA
Source organism: Sinohyriopsis cumingii (assembly GCA_028554795.2). Taxonomy (NCBI): domain Eukaryota; kingdom Metazoa; phylum Mollusca; class Bivalvia; order Unionida; family Unionidae; genus Sinohyriopsis; species Sinohyriopsis cumingii. Next base: position 70,600,432 of record CM068831.1, on the reverse strand, counting down.
CGCCGTGTCAAAGAAGTCAAAGTGCATTGGAAAGGATATCCTCCCAGTTTTGATTCTTGGATCGACGCTTCGCAAGTCATTAACTATACAAAGAAGTGACCGTCATGTCCACCAACACAGTCTCAACCGCTAACACCATAGTGACCTCACCTTCACAGATTTCTTCTCTGCAAAATCTACAAAAGCAATCCTTGTGGGTGTGGTGTGGAGAACGTGTGCCTAAAAGGCAAATCGTCTTTTTCTGCCAAATCTTTGTAGTGTATTGTGTCATCGGTGCGGTCATTGCCAACTTGAGTTAGTAACAAGGAGACAAACAACTGTGGACCATTTTACTGAGCAGTTGCATTAGTTACATTCTCCACAAACCTTCACTGAAATACACCTCTTACTGGAACAACGGGAGTCTTGTGTCCAACGTCAGTCACAACTCCAACAATAACCACAACATCAATCTTCTTTTAGACACACCTCTGACTTCGAGTGACCCGTCATACAGCAGCAGAATTCTGGAATTATGAACAACAACAACCAATTTTACTTAACGTTACCCAGTGACAGTTACATGGAGATGTTTTTCAAAAATACCTTGTTTTCTTACACGAATAAATTGCCTCAGTCCATCCAATTAGATCACGAAGACCATTGAGAAGTGGCTTTGGTGGAAATGATTTACCCTAACCAAATTAAAAACATCATCGAAACTCAAAACACTTTCCAGGTCGAGATCCTGAACGCCCAATTGCAAAAATAAACAAATAAAATCGGATTTTCAGCTGACACAAAGTTAGCAAGCAATCAATAATTTAGCGTCAACACGTTGAAAAGTTATCAGGCTATTATTTTAGAGTTGAACAGTTGGTGGACACAATTGCTAACATGTTCGATACAGCGTTTAGCAAAACCATAAAGAAACACAAAACAGTGTTAAGATTGAGTACCACAAAGTGTCTCGTAGTCATCTGATGACATTTCAGGATACCGAAACGTTGTCTATCAGGTATAATGGTAGTATGTGTGAAATTTTGGGTGAACATACACATATGGAAGCACAGAATCTGATCCCGAAGAGCAATTTTAATTTGGATTTTACATTGCTTTTGGATCTCCGGTAGACCTGATCGAAGGACTAAATTTGATTTTTGTGTCATCGGTGCGGTCATTGCCAACTTGAGTTAGTAACAAGGAGACAAACAACTGTGGACCATTTTACTGAGCAGTTGCATTAGTTACATTCTCCACAAACCTTCACTGAAATACACCTCTTACTGGAACAACGGGAGTCTTGTGTCCAACGTCAGTCACAACTCCAACAATAACCACAACATCAATCTTCTTTTAGACACACCTCTGACTTCGAGTGACCCGTCATACAGCAGCAGAATTCTGGAATTATGAACAACAACAACCAATTTTACTTAACGTTACCCAGTGACAGTTACATGGAGATGTTTCTCAAAAATACCTTGTTTTCTTACACGAATAAATTGCCTCAGTCCATCCAATTAGATCACGAAGACCATTGAGAAGTGGCTTTGGTGGAAATGATTTACCCTAACCAAATTAAAAACATCATCGAAACTCAAAACACTTTCCAGGTCGAGATCCTGAACGCCCAATTGCAAAAATAAACAAATAAAATCGGATTTTCAGCTGACACAAAGTTAGCAAGCAATCAATAATTTAGCGTCAACACGTTGAAAAGTTATCAGGCTATTATTTTAGAGTTGAACAGTTGGTGGACACAATTGCTAACATGTTCGATACAGCGTTTAGCAAAACCATAAAGAAACACAAAACAGTGTTAAGATTGAGTACCACAAAGTGTCTCGTAGTCATCTGATGACATTTCAGGATACCGAAACGTTGTCTATCAGGTATAATGGTAGTATGTGTGAAATTTTGGGTGAACATACACATATGGAAGCACAGAATCTGATCCCGAAGAGCAATTTTAATTTGGATTTTACATTGCTTTTGGATCTCCGGTAGACCTGATCGAAGGACTAAATTTGATTTTTGTGTATTCCGATGTTGTGGAGTACAATGTAGTGGCACTCACCTCCGTGAGACGAGGAAGACACACTTCCAGAGGACAGTAAACCCCTAGAGCTAGAAAGACCAAGAAAAGAAGAAGCGTCCGAGACTTAGACGTTTTTGATTATTAAAAAACGGAGAGAAAAAGAAAGAATGAAAAGTAGGCACCTAGAATCTTGCGCCTGCTCCAAGTCAGACTGTCTCTGTTTGCCGTGCCACCCACAATGACAATGGGAGAATCCCAATGGGTCGAATTTCATCCCGTCTCCTCTGTCAAGAACTCATGATTAGCTCCCATCAAGTTTGAAATCAAAGGACAGTCCGAAGATTACATCGATCTGAATAGCAGTTATTTGTACTTGATAGTGAAAACAGATCGACACATCGACGAACGGTCCCGATACAAAGGACAATGATATTGTAGCCCCCGTCAACAATTTCGTGTATTTCTTGTTCAGTGGAGTGGATTTATACTTGAATAATAAACTGGTCAGTAGCAGCATGGATACGTACCCTTACGGAGCGTATCTGGAAAATCTCTTGGCGTACGGAAAAGAAGCCAAGAACGCTCATCTGGATGGTTATGTAATATGGGTACCTGACATGCAGGCTAATACAACAATACCGATTTACAGATAAAGAACCAGACAACAATGTGGGCTTCAACAGTCGACGAAACGAAATCAAAGGACCCAGAACAAATTTAGAACTGATGGATCGTTTGCGTTTAGACATGTGGTTGCAAGAGATGTATTTGGTGAACGGAGTGGATGTCCCCCTGAATCTGCCGCGTTCCATTTGATAGCTGAGTCTGCCGATTGCGAAACAGTATTTAAAGAAGCCAGACTCCGTACGACGTGTGGAAATGTTCCCTAAAGTAGAAACGCCATGAGTCACAATTTGAGCAGAACGAGTACCAAGTATCCGATACGACGCTTGGAAGTGAAAACTTTTACTATTTCCGCTGTACATCAATCGATGATCGAAGATCATCTGTTTCAAGGACAGTTGTCCAAACATTCGATCATTGGTATCGTCAAAAATACATCCTTCAATGGAGCCTTCGAGGAAATTCCTTTTGAGTTTCAGCGCTACAACACGACCAAGATCGAAGTCAGTCGAGATGGCAAAATCTTGTTTTCCAGGCTTTTCAATCCTGACTTTAGTGAAGAGAAGAAGAATTACTTGAGATCGTACTTGTCCCTGTACGAAGCTACGGGACGGTTAGGAAGCAACACCAGTCAGGGCATTATGTACAAGCATTATACAGACTGCTACACTTTGTAGGCCTTTGATTTCACTCAAGAACAAGGCAGCGACGAGGGACATTTCAACCCTATCAATTCTGGTCAAATTCGTGTGGAACTTCAGTTTGCAAAGCCATTGCCCGTAGACAACACAGTGAACGTCATATTCTATGCTGAATTCGACAATAAAATATTTATCAACAGTTTGAGATAAGTCATTCTAGATTCATATAAACTATGGAACACTCTGATTCCTCTTTGAATGGTGGATAATCTATGTAAATGGGATGGGAAAATAGCATGGCAGAAGACCCCTAAGGCAAAGACAAAAAGGACGTAGTGATGAAGTCACGATGGCCAGAACAAGAACAACGTTTATTCTCCTGTTTTGCCAAACACCAGGCGGATAAAATTACGGAATCGATCAAAAAAGATTGCTATTGATGTCAAAACGATCATCCCAGTCAAATTAAACAAGATAAATGTATTATGATGTATTATGATGAGTCAAGAAGAAAAAGTTGACGAGTGTCTGGACGAAGCTTGGAGTCTTATCTCGGAAGAAGGCGTGTTGCATCAATGTTATAAAGACTTGAATGATCATTCCTCTCCTCCATTGTTGGCTCTAGAGATCCATCACATTGAAGTTCTCTTGGCCCACAGTTCGGAGACGAAGCGAAGAAATGGTATCTTTTGGTGGAGTTTTCAAACTAAATGTCAGGACTGAATTGATGATGTATCATTGCCTGTGAAGAAAACAACGAAGAAATAAACCCACAGATAACGGATACCTGGGAACTTTATTACCTATTGAATAACAGTTCGTATACTGCTTATTGGAATCCAGTGATGTGTGCTCAAGATGAACGGCCTCATCGCAAACATCAAGACCATTAAAGCTTATGTCATCAACACGGCCAACAGTCATCTACCAGGAACCCACTGGGTAGCCGTCTACTTTCTTAAAGAGAGTTTTGTGGAGTAATTTGATTCGTAGGGATTGCCACATTTTGGAAAACGACATTGTCGACTTTATGATAAGAATAGACCAGACGACACGCTTCAATAATGTGGAATTACAAGTCACAAATCCCTTTGTGTGTGGACAATATTGTGTGTATTTTCTTCATCAACGCAGTTTTGGATATTCTTTAGAACATTTACTGACGTACTTTGATCGTCACTCTTCCAGAAACGATGACAAAGTAGATTGCTGGTTTTGTGACCATTATGGTTATCTTTTGTCTTTAACTAGGAAACGTAGTGTGTACATCAATGGCTCAATGATTTTCATCAGTTGTCAACCATGTCAAAAATATTTTATTTATTTGAAACATTGTTTGTTTGTTTGAAGAAAAAAATGTTTTATGGTTAACTGTTGTTTGCTTGTTGTTTAAATAAAACAAAATGCTGTGTTTTGAAAAAGTCTCCAGTCTGACCATCCAGTCTGACCATCCATTGTTGACTCGTTCACCAATGAACATGCCTTCTCATTTAGCTCACCTAAACGAAGCCTACCTGCATTTGCATCGTGTCAGGCAAAGCCTTATACCCAAACCTGAAGACTGTCAGGATGCTGCAAGTAGCTGAACACCTTTTAGAATGGACCTCCAGAAAGGAAATCAAGAAGGTGAAAGAAGAATGGACGGAGAAGTATAGACTTGAGAAGCAGAGAAAGCAGCAGCAACAAAAATAGGAACCAGAGATATTATCGACTGCCATGATGACAAGAAAGTGTTCTCTTTCTCTTTCCGAAGAAGCAGACCCTATCCTTTGGGAAAGCCTGCCACCAGACGGGCACGCAATTTTAGACGATAAAAGATTGCCATAATCTCCGTCCACAAAACAACAGCCCTTTTCAGCTACCCAGATCTCTAGAAAAGAGACTTCAAATTGCCAGTTGGAATGAGTGTGAAGTAGTGTGACTATACACACGCACTTCTTTCCTGATATATGTGTGTGTGTTTCTGTGTGTTAATTGTGTGTTTGTATTCGTTCGCGTACATTTGTGAAGATAGTAGACTTTGATGTTAGTTAACGTTCGCGTACGTTTGTTTGTAGATTATATTTAAGGTTTGTATGCGTTTGCGTACATCTGTGGGGATAGTTTATATGGGTTTGTTATTTTCTTCTTCCCGTGTGTTCATAGTATATTTGGGGTTGTTTGTTTTCCCTCCCTTCAGTGTGGGTAGTATAGTTTGGGGTTGTTTTCACTCCTTCTGTGTATATATTATATTTTGGATTTGTTTGTTTTTTTCTTCCATCTGTGATGTGTTTGCATTTGTGTGTGTATTTCTGTGTCTGTATGTGTTAGCGTATGTTTGTGTAGATAGTAGTGTTTTTATCCCTTCCCTTCTGTGTGGATGGTAGAAAATGTGTGTTTGTATGCGTACGCGTACCTTTGTGTAGATAGTAGATATTGGTGTTTTTTATAGTAAATATTGGGGTATTTTTGATAGTGGATAATGTTTTTTTTTACCCTTCCCTTCTATGTGGATGGTATATTTTGGGTTTGTTTTCTCTTCTTCCCTGTGTGTTGTGTGTATTTGTGTGTGTGTGTGTGTGTGTGTTTATTTGTGTGTTTGTATACGTTTGTTTGGTTGTATGTATTTGTCTTTGTTTGTCTTTATAAAACTCCCTTTATCCCTATCAAATACATTTCACCTACCTACCTACCTACAGTAGCGCGTATTCAGGTCAGCCACTTGCAACACTGTTGCCATGATTCCCCTAGTGTCTAGTACAGATACATCACTCAAGCTGGAAATTTTGTGACTATAAATATAGACTTGGTTTTTCCCACAGGTTGTAGCTATAAAAAGATACTAGATTGTTATAAACAGGAACGTCACAGAAGGTGAAGCTATAAATATATAGTGGGGTTTTCCAAAGAAATTTCAGATCTGTTGTAGGTATAAAATATATAGTGGGTTTCACAGGAATTTCAACAGGTTATAGCTATAAATATATACATGTTTTTTTTATCCATAATAGTATTTATTTGAGCCTATAAATAGTTACTATGTTTTAACATTTTATTCCAAACCAATGTAATCTAATGTTCGGGAATAGCCTCCTTTAAATGTTGGGACAATTTTGTCATTTTAGCGTTACTTTTAGTCGAATCCGTTTTGGTGATGGTCTTTTCCTTCATTACAGATATTTATAGCATCATTTCAATTATGCAAATTTATGAACACCGCCAACATAATTTCAGGTTTAGGTAATGCTTTATATATAAATATCGGGCTGTACTAGTATATTTTCGTCTCTGTCTCTGTTGTGTTTGGCCCTCTAACACCCTTGTCCCTAAACAGGCCCTATACAATTTCCCCGTTGTCCCTATACAGTCCCAACATATGTTAATCATTACCTTGTTCCGCCATAGTCCTATCCATGTCAAAATTCCCCATGTTAAATTTCCCTTGTCCCTATACAGTCCCAACCTATGTTAAGCTTTCTCTTGTCCCGCTATAGTCCTGCCCTTGTTAAATTTCCCCATGTTCCAGGGCGATTTTCCTTATATGTTCTCATTTGCCCTATTGTATCAATATATGTATATGTGTTGTAAGTGTTATATATTTGTATGTCTATTCCTCTCCTGTATTTGTCTCTCCCTCGGGTAGCATGTTTTCAGGTCAGCCACTTGCATCATTGTTGCCAGTGTTCCGCCCAATTGAGGTCAGCCACTTGCAAAATTGTTGCCAGAGTTCCGCCCATTTGAGGTCAGCCGATTACAAGATTTTTGCCAGTGCCCATTACCATAACGTCAATTCCTATTGAGTCTAAACAGGCCCATGTTCAATTCCAGTTTGAGGCTATAATGCCGGGACCCTTTTTAACACAGAAGTCTACGTGACGCTATAAATCTTGAGGCTATGGTGCCGGGACCCTTTTTAACATACAAGTCTACATGAGGCTATAAATCTTGTGGCTATAGTGACGGGACGTTTTCTTAACACAGAAGTCTACGTGAGACTAAAGTGACCCACTTTACTCACGTTTCAATACAAGCAAACCAGGTCAAGATGTTAGATCGAAAATATTCAATTAAAATTTATTGGTGAGTTTAAAGAATATTTATCTAGGATCTCGTTTTAACAAAGCACCGTACATGTTGATTAAATTAACATGAAATAAAAAGCGAAACACTTTATCTGTTTACAAAGTAATTATGATCGCAGTACCTAAATGGTTCTAATTTGAAACGAGCATAACTTCAAAATGATCATAACGTCTATGACTACTTCAGCGCAGACAGGAAATTGTTTTTTTAAAGACATTACGTTGATTAAAACAAGGCGACATATACACATTTCATCTTCAACGGCAAGCAAAGTGTTTGATTGAAACCACTGTTTTACAAACACAATCCGTAGACGTATCTGATGAAAAGCAACACCAACAATAATTAAACACAATCAACACCAACAATAATTAAACACAATCAACAACAACAATAATTAAACACAATCAACGAGTAAGAAAAGATTAGATAATCAATGGCTTGCACCGTCATAGAAAATTAAAGTGGAGAACTTCCATCAACAGTGGAAATATTATTTACCTCCCAAGTAGAAAGAAAATTAAAGGGTTAGACAGAAGTTATAAATTTTACAATATTATCTGTTCAATAGGTTGTCAAACGCTATATAACAAAAACAGATTCGAGAGCAGAAAAAGACATTTGTTAAACACTACGCCCGATCAAACGTTTTGAAGAGTTTTGAAAGTACAATACATGCATATATACTTATTCTTATAAGTAGCAAGATAAAATATGCCAGAAACTGCAAACATTAATGATTATGCATACATTTTCAGGACAGACTCACGTTTAGCTTAATTCGTTTAAGTAGTATCGTTCACCGTCATGAGATACAAGTTTATAGTCCTTTTCGTTTCACTAATAAAAGATGGACTTCGAGATAAATACTTATTTTGGTTTATAATCGTCTCTTTAGGCGTAGTCATTAGTATTAATTAGTGTCTGCGAGGAATATTGCATTATATAAACTAGTCTGACGAAATGCCCTTGAGACTTATCTGCTCTAATCTATCATAACACGATTTAATAATGGACATGAAATGAAAGTACAATCAAAAATCAATGTACACAATACGCACCAAATCATAATTATGAACGAATTTTAGTCATCATAGTATCGATTTTGTCCTTACAAGAGGATGTGAATTGAATTAGGAAGATATACTTATAACGATTACTTCATATTATGTATGGTAAGTTAAAACTTTAATTAAGAGTTATGTTGCATTTCTTGACAATGGAACTAATGTCAAAATATCACTGATCTTACAGAAGAGAAAAATTTATCTTTAACAAAATTAATTTAGCAATTCATGTTCGGTCTATGGATTTAGAATTATGTATTATTTGAGAATAACATCGTCAATATCACTCAGGTTGAACATATTCTTTTTGCAGAATGTCTAACCTGCATGTAGTTCTTTATCGTGAGTATTATACATGTGATAATCTAGCTTGGTTCTGGCAATGAATAAATGCAGAAAGCAGTTATGCTTTTTGTTCGACAATTTTATTATATTAAATCAAAATCATTTTCCCTTCACTTTACAGAGGAAATTTCGTTTACAATAAGTCATTACGTATACAATTTGCTAAAGTCAGCCTTCTGCCCTATTTATTTTCATTTCACAGTGTCACGGGCTCTCGTTCTCACTATTCATTTCTCCCTTGTTCCATCCTTTTCATTTTTTTCTTCTTTCGTTTTTGTTTTGTTCTCTTGATATCTTCTCCTCCTTTCCATTATGATTTTTCGTTCTTTCTTTATTGCCATTCTTTCATTTTCGTTTCTTTCTTGTTCACCACAACATCTGATACCTACAATAAGAAGAAAACACATCGACCGTAATTTTCGTTTCCTTAAAGTTCAATCTTGGATTTTTAATGTAGCTATGCTTTATGCTGCCATCGGGTGTCTTTGAATTTTAGGGGTGGGGGTGGGTGAGGGGTGATCATGGGTATTGCAAGTGGTAATTAAATGGCAAAGATTAGCTAGATAATAAAATATATGTAGATTGACAGTACAAATGTTGGTTCAAAATGCTCGAAGGAAAAAGGTCCCACGCAAGCTATATATTAGCGTGTATGTTAGCATCGGTTTAGAAATTTAAAATACAAGATATATTACTGTTTCGGAAAGCACCCTTGTGTGCTGAACACTGTAGTAACGATCACCAAGAAAGGCGAGACCGAAACAATTTTTCAGTAAGTGCTTCATGCTAAAGGGTGTTGTTTCAGTGACATATGAGCAATAGGGGTTACTCGTATATCATGGAAAGTGAATGTTTGCATATTTTCAGTCTGTCCTCTTCTCGCACTAGATAAGCAGTCTTCACAATTTAAATATTTCACGCATTCAGGTGTGCCGACTAGCCCAAATAGAGCATTTTCTGCTACAAATCGAATGCGGCAAGCGGTCCTGCTACATCTTTTAAGTAGATGACCACGATTCGTGTGCATGAATCCACGCCACACGATTCATCGTGTAAATCAGTTCAAGGTTTTTCTTTCCAGCTTATTTCTTTTCTGCTTTTCCATTGGTTTTTATTGTATATTCACCCGTGCTCACCCACCAACTATGGAGTCTCAAGCGCCAGGGATTCACAGGGGATACTCGGCAAGTAACGATTCCTCCCTGTCGACCCGTTAAGCCACCTCCTTCTATGACATCTTCTGAGAAGGGAATAAGATAAAAGGGCAAATGGCACAACAATGAGGACACTTAAGGGGTAACGGTGATATCAAGAGACATACAATGAACAAATAATGAGAAAGCTAGAAATGCAAATTAGGATGACTTCCAAGATCCTGGCGTGTCCAGCTGATTTGCTGCAACCGGGCCCATCAGGACCACACGCCTATTAAGAAATATAAGCCAAAGTAGTGTGTTGAATCGTGGAGTTACTAAGAGGTCTCACTTTTACTAGACTACCATGATGATCTCCAGGTTCAATACTGGTCGCAAACCAATACTAACACACTGCCATTACTCTATTGCTTCTATCGACATACATACAGCAAGTATGCATGCAGAATAGCGTACAACCTTTAACCCGCAAGGATAGATATTGTATGTTGTGTGATGGTTTGTAGATGACAGGGTTTTGGTAACGGCACACAATGTAATGATAGTATAATGGTATAATGTGGGCTACGGATAGTAGCTGTCTGGTTCTTGGTAAGTACACACGGCGTGTGGGAAATTAATGTGATGTGTTGTATTCTATATAAACATGTTAGCAATACTGTTTTCCTTGTCTCGGGACTGCCTAAGAGATCTCCGTGCAGCTACTTACCGAATGCATCGCAAGAGCGACACATACAGAGATAAAGAGAATGACCTAGTCGGTCACCAAGCGGCGAGGTGAGGCCACAAATGCCACGAATGCCACTGGAGCAGAGATCTATTACAGATCTGGAGCATCGGACTTGAGACAGATACAGATGGGTTTCACTCCAACATAAATATCTGTCCAAAGAACGTCAGAAGGAGATACGTACGGTAGTGTACTAGAGAGATTCCGAAACACTATTCACTTGTATCTCTTTTTATGTTGCATGTGCCATATATCCAATTTCACCGACACCGACATTCTGATTGTTCTTCCATCCGATATCAGGACGCGAGCAATACGAGACTGAGTTTCGCTCAACAAACGATATTTTTCAATTCACTACCAGACCACAAGAACGTTATTGGATTCACTGATTGGAAACTAATTCGCGTTTTTAATATGTGTGTGTGTGTGTGTGTGAGTGAGTGAGTGTGTGTGTTATTTGGATTTTTAATGTAAGTTACATGTCATCAGTGTGGCAGTTTATAGTGATGCCTCGCAGTGGGAAATCTTTTCGCAGACATGTAACATCATGTCCCACCCAGTCATATTATCCTGACACCAGACCGACCAGTCCTAACACTAACATTTTAATGCTCTGCGCCTTGCGAGACAGCTGTTTGTGCTATTTTTACAAGTGTTTGTTATGACTCGGCCAGGATTCGAACCCACGACCTCCCGCATCCGCGGTCCGTTTTTAGTAGATAATATAGATCAATGATGACACGGTTTTACTCTGAATACCTCTTTTCAAATATGATTATGCAGGGAATCAGAACAGAAAGAAGCATTTTATCTTTGAAATTATATCACTAGTTTTAAGTTCTATGCTGATTCGTTAAATACATTATGTGAACATGTGACTCAAAGGTAAGCATAGTTTTAATTTATTACCTTTTTTGTCTCCAGCATAATATGTCAAGGTCTTTGGCAAGACATTTTCCTTGCATCGGTACAATATAACATTCAAGGTATTGCTTTGCCTGTAAATCAAAACTAGAAAAAAAATTCAATATGAAAAACACTACTTCATGGCAAATTAGAAATGACCACTCCTTGTCACGAATCTGTCAAGTATCAAATGAACCTTAATTATAAAAGGAGAATGTTCGATCCTAAAGAAGTAGCAACGAGCTCTGTTGAAAATAGTAGCTTCCGCAATATTCACTCATAAAATTCACCAAGTTTTTGATTAAAGAAAAGCTCGTTGTAAAACAGATTATTGAAAAATTTGGCCCTTGATCTTTGGTTACGTACTCAAAACGTTTCGACAATTACGGATTAGAGATAGTTAATTAGGCCTTCCGCTGATGTGTTGATGCGAACATGTATTGTTCCTGCCAATGAGTTATGATCAACGACTTTATATCGTACTCACCCATTTGTGCATTTCATAAGAAACCCTTGTTTCCGACACGGTGTTGCCTGCCATTGTAGGTACTTTACAAAGGGCGACCGCACATAAGAACAATTGCCTCCCCCACCCCCATTTCACCTCCTAACATGTTTTGGCATATATCTGTAAATTTGAATAGCTGACAACTATACATTTGTCCCCATCCAACCGCGAAAAAAATTTTACGGGCGCGCCTGTATTTCATAGTATTATGTCAGGCAGAATGAACAAGTTCATAGGTTTAAAATGACTTTTTAAGGCAAAGCTGCTAGTTGCTATAAATTGCTGCATTGTTTTGGATATGAAATTCTTTGATTAAAATGGAAGCAGCCTGTATGATTCTAAACAAAGTAAATTTAAGGGATAAACGTAAATCCATTGCACTTAATTGAACTGACTGACTATGAGACGTCTGCAACTATACTATGGTTTAACAAAGACGTGAGTGAAATCCAAACACATTACTATTTTCCCCATCAATTATGGAATTAAATAGCTCGATATAAATGTAGACATTTTCAAAATTGTCTTGAGTGAATAGTATTTGAAAGTATCGCGATAATATTGCAGACAGAAGTAATCCGAACAATAACAAGAATCAAGTCAATCTTATTTTTGTACATAATGTTTGAATTGTTTTGCTTTAATCTTTAATTTGATTAAGGTTAGTCCAAAACAATATCTTTATACAATGTTGCCTACGTGATTCCAGAACTGTTATGCATTAGTTACTGGTGCAATTTTGGGGCCGCACTACATCTGTCGAATGTGGGAACTTCCATCTTGCGCCTGTTTAACGATAGCCTACAGCGACTATGCATTAAAGGGTCACAAATTGATTCCATCTATGCCACTTAACGTCCCAATGTGGCTAAATCCCGAAGCGATAATATCTGATAAATTGGGCTCTAATTGCTTGTAAGATATGCAATTGCCTCGATGGTATGCTGCCATCCACTTTGAAGCCAAAGACATTATATAGTATTGGAACTATGAGGGGTTTTCTTGGTAGCCCTAGAGGTTTTGTCTTTTTAGCCCTCGCGGTTTTGTTTGGCTTGCCCTCGTTTTCAAGGAACAATATTTACATGGTTTGTAATCTAAAAATAGACACATATGCAGTCACCAGCATGCATAACTAGCCACTTCAGACATGTTCATCCGAACACGTTTTACAACTTGCATACCTTCTACATAAACATTCCAGATATTCAAGCTCAAACGGTTTCATCCACTTCTATGTAAGTCCAATACTGCACAGATATGCATAAATAACAATATATGTGATAAACTTTATCAAACACTTTTATTCTGAAAATGTTTCAAACAGTACACACACACACACACACAAATGGGCAGAGGGAAACAAGCAAACCCATATTGCGCATCTATATCGGTCACATGTCTGGCCTACGCAGTTTCATTAAAATTCTCAAGTGGTGTAGGAGTACAATTAAAGACAGTGAAGCGTAATCAGTCCAACATTATTTAGTATAATTATAAACGATCTGGAAAAATCTGTCTACCGCAACCAACCCGACCTATCGCAATTCGTTAATGATAGCGCCATATGGAAAACTGGCAACCCAACAAGCAGAGAAACGAATATACAACTGCAAAAAGGGGTAAACGATATAGGAAATTGGGCTGTTAAATGGGGATTTAAGTTGTCACCTCTAAAAACAGTAGGCATAATCTTCGATCCGGGAGGTGGCCACCTCCCACCACCTCCTAAATTAACCCTAGATGGGACACCCATACAATTCGAAAAACAAGCAACTTTCCTAGGCATGGTATTCAACCACGAACTCACATGTGCAGCCCACTTTCAAGAACTCGTAACAAAGTGCAACCGTGACATCAACCTCCTCCGAAACCTTAGAGGTGTAAACTGGCTGGCTGACCAAGAAAGCACTCGTTACTCTTTACAGAACGCGTATCAGGGCTAAATTGGATTACGGCTGCCAGGTCTACGGATCGGCGAGCACGACATTACCCAGGAAACTGGACACAGTCCAATCAAAAGCTCTAAGGGGGAGTCCTAAATATTACCCACGCACAAGATATATTTATAATAACAGGAGAACCCCCGCTAGAACTTATGCGGAAGGAATTGATGCTGCGATGATAAGCGACCCGAATATCAATACACCAATCCAACCATTTTACGGTACAAGCCCTCGCAGCATGCGACAAACCATTAGTCACAAAAGTGAAAAATTTAAAAAATACCTAGTGGGAAAATGATTACAGATCTAAAAAGAAAACTTCAAATCTCGAATATCAACCAGGAAAAACACTGTACTACCCAGATCCCCTTTGGACCTTCCCCACACCACAAATCGACCTTAGCCAACGTAAATTAGGAAACAAACAAAACGATCCGATAGGACTAAGGGCATAAATGCTAACGTACACAGACAACACTTACGAGACATACACGCAAAATTTCACAGACGGATCAAAAACAAAAAAAAAAGAACAATTAAAACGGCAGCAGGGATAGTGATCCCAAACTTAGATATCACCTTTGGAAAAAGACTACCCGACCAGTGTGCAATTTACACTATAGAATTCATGGCAATACTAATGGCATTAACCTACGTAAAAACATATCCAACAACTAGCACGGTCATTCTAAGCGACTCGTACAGTGTACTGTAATCTTTGGCAACGGACCAATCCAAGAGAAGACCTAATATGGTTAACCATGCAAGATCTCTACGCAAATTCGTATGGATGCCCTCACACATCCAAATCCGGGCAACGACAAAGCAGACGCAGAAGCAAAAAACTCCACAAATGAACCCACGGCCAAAAACATAGCCTACAGCTTCACTGAAATCAATAGTATTATCCTAAAAAAGAACAATGCCATGTGGCAAGAACAATGGGACAAATCAGACGCTAATAGCGAAATACACACATACAGAGAATAAAGTAAGTAGAAAAGTCAAATATCTGACATTCAAAAGCCCATACGACATAACAATAATAAATCGAATAAGAGCAGGTAAAACCCTATTGGCAGGATGCCCAGGGAAACACATAAATTGTAGATCACCTACAAACTGCCCTTACTGCCCAACTCCAGAAACAATATAGCATGTGCTAAATATATGCCCCAACTAGAACCAGGAAAGAGCCGAACTAAACATCCAACAGGAACTAATAGGAGAACGGTCCACGTACCCGGAGTTACTAGTGGCAAAAAGCAATAACATAGGAAAGACCTATAACAACATTCTGGCATTCATTAACAAAATAGGCAAAAGGGGACAAATATAGCTTAATGTAGTGTTAGAAATAAAGATGTGTCTTGTAAACAAGTACATCTAAAAACTGAATTAAAAAAAAATATAATTAACTTCATACATGAATCTGACCCACTAAATAAATACCGTACAATCATTTACACCTAGGAGACAGGCTAACAAACTAAATGCAAGCAACAATAACATCAGATTCGTTGACAGGTCATAGCGACTCGCGTGTTCAGCAAAGATATATGTCTTATCAAAATAGATTTAGCCTGAAAATAACATCACAAACGTAACTATATTCACAAATTAGGATATAAATAAGATCAGATGTCTTTGACTCGTCTTAGCGGCCCGAGCAATCGGCAAAGATATTTGTCTTAACAAATTGGTCTTAGCCTGTAAATAAAATAGCAAACAAAAAACAATGAAAGCTAAATTAAACAAATGAACAGTTAACTAGCCAAATGATAACGGGAGAAAACAAACAACCCCGTTCTAGAAGCAGACATCTCATAGAAAGCGTGGCAATATTAAAGAACATCAGGAGACAAGAAGACGACCAAACACATCAACGGGCACGGGAAAAGAAGAAAAGAACTGAAATAAAGAAGAGCAGGAAAATATACAGCAAGAAGTAAAGGAGGCCTAAATGAAGAGAAGAAAGAACAGACCACCTGACAGAAACCTCCTGAAGACTTGGGGAAAAGAAAATAATCGAAACGGTTTCTTGCCACAAATATTTTTTTTAAAAACCCACCCCACCCCATGTCTGAAAAGAATTGCCATCCCGAAACAAAAACAAGGTTAATACCAACAATCCTCCCTCAACCCAACCCACACATCTATGCGAGAAAGTGTGCGTGAATGTGTGTTGTCGGAATATATGTAAAAACTAACAGAAACACGAATATATATATATATATATATATATATATATATATATATATATATATATATATATATATATATATATATATATACAGCTTCCACACAAATATAGCACACACACCTACCCATTCACTCCCTCCCCCCCCCCCCTTGAAAAAAACAGATAGCACACACACAAGTTTACCACACATGGCTTTCACTCCGACCCACGAAAGCCCTCTTTAGACCAAAAACCTGCTGGCCCTGAAAATGGTCTCAATTCCCACTTGAGAAATATCTACCCAGATTGAGATCTCAGAAGAAAAAAAAAGGGCTACTTAAGCCTACACGATGTGACCAACATTTCGAAAACTTCATGTACGCACACTACGCGAAATTAAAAGAACTAACGTAAGATAGGAAAATTCACAACTCAGAAATATCTGAATCGAATGTGACAATTACATGTTTGGCAAAATAATATAGGAACAGTCCAATACAAATAGCAAACTGGGCATTCATTTGAAACACGAATTTTAAAACCACTGCTACTAGTGTACATGGTGACAGCCTGGAATGGGAGAGGACGGGGATGCAGTCCACCTTCGGGAAACAACGATGGAGGAGGTCGCTGTGACGGTGTCCTTAGCGTGGCCTTTGGGGCTCCTCTGCTTCCGGTTGCTTGCTTGGCAGGCATGGTAATAATAGCGGTGAATCGCAAAAATCAAATAGTACACAAGCGTGTACAAATTTACCAGTCGTACATACAAAATGGTGCACGCGAATTTAATCCAAAGTACAAGCCACGTAGAGCTGAATTCTAAACAAGGCACTTTTATACATTTGGTCAAACATTTCCCATACAAAAGGTCACAGGAAAACGCAATATTGCATTGTACAGCTCAACTC
This sequence comes from Sinohyriopsis cumingii, assembly GCA_028554795.2. Lineage (NCBI taxonomy): Eukaryota > Metazoa > Mollusca > Bivalvia > Unionida > Unionidae > Sinohyriopsis > Sinohyriopsis cumingii. Next base: position 70,583,339 of record CM068831.1, on the reverse strand, counting down.
ACCAGATGCCTAGATTAGTTAAAATGCATTGCAGCCTTTCCCTGTATTTAGGAAAGAAGTGATGACAATCAAATGACTTCTCATAATACTTTGTGCAGTTTCTAACAAATTTAACTAAACGTTAGTTACATTGAAAGGTCAAACTTTGTTGCACATGTACATGAATGAGTTATTTAACCCACAATGTCTCAAGACAATTTATCAAACAAGTTATGAGAAAATATTCTAACAAAAATTTGTGAAAATAAGTCTTTAAACAAATAGCTCCTCTTCAACAATGAATTAAGAAAACATCAAAACAAGCAGGCTATTCTATAAAATCGTTTTAGCACCAATGGAGATCAAGCGACGCAAGATTTTCCTTAAAACTGTTCTTCCTAAAACACCCCTTATTTAAAAATGCTTCAATTAAAAAACACAAAAGTGTTGTAGGTGATAAAAGTAAAACCTTATTTTAGGAATGTTCAGGAAGCATACAATTTTACATTCTTTTATAATAAAAATTAAATTAAAAAACATTTTTATTAGTGGTGTACCAATATACCATTTACTGCACATTTGAGAAATTTGACTAGAGTATACGTCCTATGAACACGTTGAATGCAAGCATGAAAAACGTTCACGCATCCAAAAAACTAGAAACGTAACAAAAAAAGAACAAAACGGATTTAATGATAACTAACATAAGTTGTTATCCCTATTCTTATTGACACACTTCTTTGATGTTGATTTTACCTACCACATTTCTTATCAGGTGATTCTTGTTTTTCTTTTTTGGAGGCGATTCGGGTGTTACTGATATAAAGGACGATATGTGCTATAAGAAAATGACACTGACATTGTCCTGGTTAAATGTTGTGAGACACTCACCCTAATGAACTCCCAGATCATCGACCATTCATTGCTGATGACGTATAAAAATTTCGATGCAAATTCTCCTGCCTATATGTGGGTGGAATATTTGTGCCTAATAGTCCACAAAGTGGATTCATGACTAGTTAAGTTCAAGGGAATTATTGGAATTACCGCCTTGCTAATTGCTTCGACAAATTGCAACAAATAATCTTTTACAGAACGTCTCCAATTTCTAATAGACTTAACAATGTGTTTGCCTTTGTATCGACGTATTTGCACTGGCAAGTCATATCTGCCCATCCCGCAACTACAAACCACTTTGTTACCCATGTTCCGTTCCAATGGCCTTTATCTGAAAATATGGAAATGACGTTGCGTTTCACATACAGGCATAGCCCAAAGGTACGAAATATCAATCAGGCGTTGATGGTGGTAAGTGAGTATATGTAGGATAAACAATTAAAGAGGTAAACAGATCCTGGTTTTATTGTTTCTGTGTTTGTTACTTGCTTGCTTGATTGATTGTATGTTTATTTGTTTGCTTGTTTGTCTGTTTGTTTGTTTGTTTGTATTATTTGCATTATTGTAGAAATGTTGAAAATGAATGCTTTTTATTTCAGTCACTATTTGTTAACTGGAATCATTTGCCTCACCACCTTTTTACAAATTAGCGGTAGATGGTTGACTTTATTTTTTCCCATACGGGTCACCATTTATTTTTAAACTGAGCACTGCCCGGATGTATAGTGTGCTATTACACCATCTTTTTTTTTGTTAACGGTCAGTGCCGTTCATTTACTTTATTTAGATTACTCTTAACGCATTTTGACATGCGTAGATGCCAAAAGTCAGTGCAAAATAGGTACGTAAATGGATAAATTAATGAGTATATGTATCAAGAATTTGAAATAGAAACAAATTCTGATTGTAAAATTAGTCTATTCTCTCGCACTAATTTAACAGTGTCTTATCGATATTTGTCACAGAATTCAATGGCACTAAAAGTGTGCATATTTTGAAACCTGTTGAGGTTTGGTATATTTTTGAGCACATTCTAATATAACATTTGTTGAAATAGGCTTGCCAGGTGGTGTAACTAAACACTGGTTTTAATGATGTCACTTGCGAGAAGCATTTCTTTCCTTACTGCAAGAATCGGAAACACTTTTGAATCTTTGCGTTCAATAAAAGTAACATTAGAACAACAGTCTTTACGGGTATTACGACGAAAAGCTTTAACTATATGTGGTGAGATCAACAAATTCTTCAAGAATCCTCAAATTCTTGTTAAGAACTAAATTGTCGTTCAGTCCGAAGTTCGCAGATGGCTATACGGCCTCTCAAATACTCGTTCGGGAAGTCTTTCGATAGGATGTGTTGCAAATAGAAACCAGCATGTGTTTGTATGACAATCAAAGCGCTCTCAACGAGGTTGTCAGCTTTTTATCAAGACACTTCATGGGATGGACACTCCTACTAAATTGCACAAAATTAATTGAATTTAGATAAACTGAAATTGTGCAGCGGCACAAAATTACTTGACACATCTCAGTTATTTCCTGATATGTTTTAAAAGCATTTCTAATGACTTGTTTGTCACCAAAAGTACACTTTGAAAGGAGACGTATGAATCAATTCGTTGCAGTCTATTATATGTTTCTGACCTACACGTCTGTAAGGTTACGTAAATGCTGCATAAAGGAGTAGGAAAGACATTGCTCTTCAAAGAGACGCCACCACGCAGAAAGGAAAGATTGATACGCATGTGTGTGTATGTGCTCAAAGTACAGAAATGTAGACAACGCATTTAGGATTCTTCTGGAATTTGTAGACCTAATGGTTTGAAATTGTTCGTTATTCGGCAATAAACAATAATATCGTAGGAAATATTTTCTTCTCAATTTTCTTATAACATTAACAAACAAGCAAAGCTTATTAACGTACAAGCAAAATGTATATCCTTTCTCGACAACTCTTATTTTCACCTGGTTCATTGAGGACCATAATAACCAATTTATATATTAAAGTTATGTATTACGGCATATACGAATTAAGAGGGGGATGCGGTAGAGGGTTACACGTGCCACGGCCCTCCCCCTACGTAAGTCATGAAGACCGTGCTGGGTGCCATGGATTAAATTACATGCCTTTAAACAGACCATATGTATGTCTAATCAGTATAATACGGAGCCTAATATGGCCATTATAATTATAAACATATCAAGGACACTTTATGGATTGCTTTTAGTGCTCATTTGTAGATCTAAAAGCCGCAGTCATGCTTTTCAGTGCACAACTGACCTAACTCAACTTAGTCCAAATTTAGGAGGCACTACATGTATCACGTCCAATTACTCTTCCAATGCTAAATAGTCCTTGTTACAAGGAATACTACTCTAGCTTAATTGATTACGTCACAGGGGATATCCGATATTCTTTATACTAATCTAACACTCAATCTCTTATTTCTCTATGAGGAATTATAAGTCTCAGTTGATTAGTAAATCATAGATCATCTAATACATTTTACTTAAAATGACCCAATTTGTATTCCCATTATACAAGTTACTCCTTACTGCGTCGCTATTTATCTTCGCATTCGTTCTAAACTCCAAATTATCTCTTTTCGTCAATATTCGTGTCCAAAATTTTAAAATCGAATAATAAGCTACGGAAATTGTCCTACTCAAATAATACGTTGTAGGAAACGTGATGTTTTAATTTGGGAGGGAGGATAAAAAATGGAAAAAACATAGGTAGAAATTTTTATACCACGCAAAGAATTTATTTAAACTGGGCTAAAGGGGGCGGAGGGCGGGGGACTCCTCAACCCCTGCGGATTCCCATGGTAAGAAGTTTGCTTTGCAAATAAATGCTTGTATAAAATATCCTATTCAAATGATATATTGCAGAAAACGTCATCATTAAAATTTAAGTTGTAGACAATGCCCCTGTTTATCACACGCACACACACGCGTATATATATATATATATATATATATATATATATATATATATATATATATATATATATATATATATATATATATAGAGAGAGAGAGAGAGAGAGAGAGAGAGAGAGAGAGAGAGAGAGACAGACAGACAGACAGACAGACAGACAGACATTACAGACAGATATATACTGTTGGAATTCATTCGGAACATTCTATACTTTGGGACATGTGACATGACATTTAGAATTATTTGCTATTTAACTCACAAGTCTGTAAGCGTCATTGAAGTTTTCACTTTGTATTATAGGCAAATAAATTATATATTGAATATTACTTAAATTGTTAGTTTCACCATTTTCTCTTTTCTGTTACATGGTTAAAGATCATAGTGTCTTAACAAATATATAGAGTTAGAGGAAAGTGAAACAATTATTATAATTTAGAATATGGTAAAATGTGACAATCCTATACTCATTATTCCCACTATGAAAACAAAGTCATATGGACAGCGTTCTTTTGCATACCAGGGCCCAGCAACGTGGAATGAATTGCCCACTGAACTTAGAAAGACACAGTGATCACATTCAAGCGGGCTCTCAAACCTCACTTATTTCGACTGCAAGAACAAACTTAAAGACCTAATAATGTTTCCTACCTTAAATATTCTCAGCATGTTTTTTAATGTTTTCTAATTTCATGATGTTTGTTTTTGTAATCATATCATTATATGTTTTTTATGTTATAGGTGTTGTCTAATGTTGTAAAGCGCTTAGAGCTTCTAAAGGTTAGGCGCTATACAAAGTCCTCATTATTATTATTATTATCATCATCATCATCATCATCATCATCATCATCATTATTATTATTATTATTATTATTATTATTATTATTATTATTATTATTATATTAGCGTGACAATTAATGAATAACATTATCGCACTAACAGAAAGCGCTAATAAAACAAACAGCGTGAGACAATATTAATTTTTACTTAAAAGACGAATCTCAGAGACAATCACGAATCAGCAGGCAAAATGTAAATGCCCATCCTATCATACACGCATGGTATGAAGAAAATAAGTAAAATAGAAACGAATGTATTCATCTGGAGAAGAGACCATGTCATTAACCATATGCCTCCGACAAGGTTCATAAAATGCTTCCTGAAAACACAAAAAGCAGCATTTTTTTGCATCCGTACAAACTAAATCAATGAATGAGATGCACACAGTGACTGTCAAAACATAGATGGGCTGCATTAATCTATGAAGCTTTAACGACACAATATTGACCAATCTTGAAGCTGAATTCGTTCCTAATGCCTTAGACAAAGATTTACACAGTTTACCCTGCGTGAAACGGCAATTTTATATGTCAAAATAATTTGTGACATTATTGCCAGATGATTCTTGAAAAACCAACAACTTAAAGATGACATCCCGTGTTAAACTGAGATGCTTTCAGTTATAGTCGGACGAATATGTATGACGTTGGGTTGATCCGTTTAAAAAATATATTTCCTTTGATCAAGAACATTTTGCACACAAAACACTAACTTAAAAAAGTTCAATTTTATATCCATTCATAGTTCTAATACAACTTCACAATCAACTTTCTTTGCATAACTATTCGTTTCTCTTGGCGCCATGGTGGGCGAGCTACGTATAAAGGCTATGCATATAAAGGCCTACTCTGGGCAATCCCAAGGGTGTCCGCTGTACACAAGTCTGAAATTTATGATAACATATGCAAAGGTTTTACCCCATTGCTTACTGAATGTTAGTATTATTATTTGTTTTCTTTTATTTCATTTTGAAATCCTGTTTGACAGCATTTGTTGAAGAAACCTAAAATATTTTATCATGAATGCAGTTTTGAAGGTAATCTGAATAAAGGGCACATTGCAGTTTTTCGAAGAAGAATTTATCTAAGGCAGTCGGAAAAAAATGTTCTTTGGAAATCACTAAATGATACGTGCTTCTTAAAACAATTAATTTGTTGCAGGTCACGTGGTGTTTGATATAAAAGTATTTGAAAAAGCCTCAAACGAAATATTCTCAGAAAAGATCAAACTGTTTAAGGTTTGGAAACCTCTGTGATACCAGGATACTGGCTATTTTAAACTGGAGCTTAGTTTGGGGTTTATTCTGAAAACTGACATCGAAAGCTTGGGTTGGGTTTGTTGGTGCTTTACGGCACAGCAGCTTAAGTAGGTGATTTAGTTCCGAGTAAAGTGCCATGTCCAATGACAGACCACGTTATCTGACCCAGGCTAGTCCAGTGGTAAGATTCGAACCCGCATCATTTTGGTAGTCAGTCAGGAAAGCTAACCACTGAGCCACCTATTGAAAAGGTGTATTAACAACGTTGTTACGTAAAAACTAAAACTTCATGATCTAATCTTCGCTGCTTCGTTACAGGTGTGTATGGGACGTAAAGGCTGCAGTGAGAGAATATTATTAAACCGATTTAATGCTGTTTGGAATTTCAGAAAATGCCTAATAGTAGACTTTATTTAAAATATGCGTTCAACGGATATAATGCCATAAATCATTGGAACAGAAAGGAAAACGTTTTAAACGTTCTTTAATCTTACGAATTTTGAGAAAAGCCTATTCTAATCAAGGTGCAGCCGGGAAATTAGTTTTCATTAATTAACTCAAGGAGAGATGTAGTGATATCGACATAAAAACCTGGGTCAGCAAAATAAATTAATTAGACATAACTAAATTAAATAAACAAATATAGAATAAGAAAGTCATAAGGCGTGACTGTGGCAAAGAACCGTGCTTAGATCTGATCAAAAACCCTTTATACATAAACATATTTTGTAAATGTACAAGCCGGGGGGTTTATATTTTAATCTCAAAGGACATATTTTTCGTAAATCGGATATAATCGGACCTCTGCTATATATAGATCCTAATAATTTAGTTATGTCTATATATATATAGCGAATGACTCATAATTTTGAGTCGTCGAACGTGTTTGCAAATTTGATTTCATGTAAGCTTTCTTCGAGTCATATATTTTTGCTTTTATACATTTTTGTTTTATGTGAAGTGTGAATATTTATTCAAAGTGGGCCTACATATATATATATATATATATATATATATATATATATATATATATATATATACGGTGTGATATGTACTTGTTCTTTTCAAAATGTAAATTCTGAACACTTATATTATTACCGTTAAAATATTTGACAAAAGCGAGGAAAAGATCATTGGACTCTCATCCTAAAATAATAATAATAATAATAATAATAATAATAATAATAATAATAATAATAATAATAGTAATAATAATAATAAGAAGAAGAAGACGAATAATAATAATAATAATAATAATAATAAACTATCTTTAACATTAGGTCATGGCTAACACATCTGCCATGTGGTCCTCAGTTTTTGCAATCAGCTAGTTTTAAAAAGTATATATATAATACACAAAATAAAAATAGTTCGCCCTCTACCATTGAGAAAATACAATATCTTATATTGGTGTTTCTAGCAGATGATGAATAAAGCATATTATAGAAATCCCCTTAATGTGACCTAGATAATGGTTACGACCATATAAATATATATGTGTGTGTGTGTGTGTGTGTGTGTGTGAATGCTTAAATTATCGTGGCTGAGTATCGATGTGTTAATGCTACCTAATGACCAACAAAGTAAATAAAAACCCATGGACTTTATGTTAACTATGTGAGTGTTTATGTAAAACTTTAAACTTCGATAACTACCCTACCATGATCATGTAACCCTTATAATTCCAATTTTCCTCGTTTCTCAAATCATATAATTAGACTTCAAGAAAGCGCTCATTTTTAGGTAGTTCGTAGTTTTCTTTAATTGTCCTCGCCAGGATATATATCACACTACAATGGAGTCGTCGACTCTCACATAGTAATATAACGTAAAGTTTTAGAGCGGGTTATGACGGTGAAGTAAAGAACTTGGTAGATCTAAAAAAAAAAAAAAATAATGGGGTTGTACAGGAATAAACCAGGCTATTCCGTTTTTTTTTCCCAACATTACACTTGCCTGTGACATATGTTGTTTAAACTTTCGTTGTTGGCATTCCGATGTTTCAAAAGCAAATCATGTCCATTTTTAGTGACATTCCTGCTCGTCGTATGACCATGACATTTAATGACAGCTTCTAGAGCATATTGTCCATACAAAATGCAATCATGTCTGAAGATTGTCTTGTAAAACCTGCCGCATGCGTTCTTTGTAAAACGTGTGTGTGCAAGAACTATTCGATTACATTGTTTTAACTTCTATTGCCCGATTTTAATATTGGGTTGCAAATTTTTATTGGATATCAGGAGTGGGTGGATGTTGGCTTAGTTTGTTATTATTACGGTGTAACGCATTGTTATAGATCAATCTTCACATAAAATGACATGATAACGTTGATTCAAAAGTAGTCGGCAGGCTTTATCGAGGTATAAACATTATAGATGATCGTTTATCTCCAAACAGATTGCAGAAAACTCTGTCCAATAATAACTCGATACACACACATTATATATATATATCTATATATATACAATAAGGTTCTGAAAGTGAATATATTTCATCAACATAGCAATACTTTTTATGTAGAACAATAAAACAATAAATAAAATCAATTTCAATGACCATGCAGATTCAAAATCTATCTTTTTCTTTTCTTTCAAATTTAAAAAAAATATCGGTTCGTATTTTTTATTCATACATGAAATTTAAACAACAGAATGTTCATTGAACTAGTGGAGACCTGCTTTGCAAGAATAAGTTCAAGCTAAAAAATTGAAATGCATTTCATTCTATTCCCATCCCGTCAATTACCCATGGCGATGAATATGCACAAAAATAATAAATAGTATTGAATCCTTATTTGTAAATATGACCAATGAGGTTTCTAAAATAAAAATCTTAAAGCCCATTGCTTAATACATTTTAAATGCATTATATGGTCCCTCTAAAAAAAAAAAAAAACTCGAAGTGGAAATCTAGGTTCCGATAGATCACAAGCATTATTAAATCGAAATGCGTGTCTTGTATTAACTTCCTACAACAGCAGGTGTTTCGGAGATAATTGCCATATGCGCTGACTTAATGGAATTAACTAACGTCAAATACTCCCAACAAATCGTTTCCTCTTTTTGAATGTATTGCCATCGATTTCCGTACAAAACAGGAGCACATTCCTCGTCCTGTCTGTCGTTTGCCTGAACAATACTGTCTCCTTCTAAGCATCGATATTTCTGTTGCTGCGCAGACACCGTATAACATCGAGTGGGTGTCTCATCACTGTCTGCCTCTCTTTCATTGCATAATTTGAATCCAGCGTCAGTAGCAACAGCCAATCGAGAACAAGTCTTTTCCGTGAGCTAGAAATATATATAAGTGCAAGATCACTGCCTAGAGGAAGAACTAACATAGTTCAAAATAGTGGCGAGAAGACAACACTCTTACATTCGTTCTTTCTAAATTAACTCAAAAACTTTGACAGGTGAAAAAGGAAACGAAGCCGTAACTGTAATTTCGAGAGAAAAAACTAAATACACCTACAAAACAATGAAGATTCTTGTAGCAGTCACCTGTCTTCTAGAGATCGGTCTTCTCGTAGCTCTTCCTTACAAGGTAAGATATAAGTTATTTCTCTCTTCCTTATTTAATAGTTAAAACAGCTAAATATATCTCCTTGTCAGTATATACGAATAGATAATACAAATTAGTCATAATGGTTGACAATGAGATAAGTTCTATGTAATTTTATTTAAACAGTATCAAGCCATTTGCTTTTAGATACATGCGAATAATGTTTTTTCGCCACATTATTTTACAGAGAAAGCGTGATTCTAAACAAAATCTGACGAAATCGCATTTTTATTTCCTTTTTGTCAATATCACATTCAATGTTGAGAACAGAGACAACAGAAACAAAATGTATGTTTAGATCGAGAATGTTGTTAACCTTTTATTTCGGATGGAATATACAATTTTGCTACTTGTCAGCAATAATCAAAGACCGGATACCAAGCACCATGTTCCGCTCAGTGAGATTTTTAAAGTTTTTTTTTAATGCAATAATCGTACAATATATCAGACAAAGAACAACATTTCTTTGATAATAATTTTACAAGTGATGTTAGTAATATGGTTATAAAGATTATTTTCAAAAAGGAGACAAATAAGTACTGAGTGACAATTTCGTAAATGAAAAATCGGTAATGATTTCAGGGGATTTCAAAAATATATATTTACTTTGTTTTATTTTGTGTTTATTAAGTTCAAGTCGTCCAAAAACATAATAGTACAAATTACGTTACACTTATTTTCTTTTAATAAATGGACGCATTGAGACAAATATAGCAAGTGACTGTACTATTTGCTATTTGTATCGGCGAATTTTCGAAATTGAAACTTTAAAAGGAAATAAAGTTTGTCTTTATCTGGATATTATTGTATATTTTCTCACTTTGATACCTGTCCGATCTATATATAAAGCTGAAGCAAAATAAGATACTCTTGTGTAAATGAAATTCGTATTTACCAAAGGATTTCAATCAAAAAAAATTTGGGCCACACTTTGCAAAATGATAAAAGTATCAAAGCCCTATACTCATTTCTTTTTTAAATTACAGACCAATGGCAATGGTTGCCAAACAACGGGGTTTTCTCTATTTTATACACTTCTTTGTTACTTTTGTTATTTTTGTCAGTCTTTTTAACAATTATGTGTGTTTAAATATGTCGTTACCGTTTTACCGTGTCCTACATAATCACATCTGGTAAAATATATATGCTTGGAACGGTTTATTTAAAATCATCTGAGACTTTCTCAGAACAGAGCTATGGCGGTGGAGACTAAGGACCGTCAAATTATCACGAAAGGAAACGTTCTGCAGAACATAAGATAAATGTAAGATAGTAAACACAGAAACCCCGATGAGTCAGAAAACTCTTTGTATGATTAATCGTAACATGTTTTTATGATGAAAAGTTTCCTCATAATATTTGACGTACAATAAGTGGAATGAATGAAAGCCTAATTATTTAATATAAGCCCTGAAAAAAAGCTCGCAAATCAGGGGCGGATGCAAGAATATTGTTTGGGGATGACGGCATAAACAAATAGCCATTGGGTCTGTGGGATGAAACCCCCTGGCCAGGACTCAGGAGGAAAACACATGTAGACCTGGAAATTGGACATTCGGTAAAATAACACATTTGTGACCAAAAATAACGTGCTGGGTTCTCACACATTATTATTTGCTTTATAATAATTATTAATGCTTCTTGATCACAGCAAATATTCGTCTGCTATTGTTTCCTTGCTTGCAACAAGATATTTTAATCTTTTTGGTGATGTCTTATTAAGGTCACTTTACAATTGCATTATAGTTCGTTATTATGTTAATGTGGCGTTTCATCGACCTCTGTCACATTATATAAATATAGACAGACAATGAGGTGTATATTAAGTTTAATGAACCCGTAGACCTAAAACAACCAGTAAACACAGAAGAAAGTGCCATTTCAGCAGCATGACTCTTTAAAAAAAAGTTATGACGTGTCTTAAAAGTCGGTGATATCAGGATCATACGAAATGAAAACTATACATATCATTTGTCGTTTTATCAGCCAATACAACATCACCAATCCCATGAATTGTGTAATGTAATGCATATTACGCACGTTAAATACCACTGCAAGAAATCATAAATAACATCATTTTTCACATCTCAGGGCTTTATTGAATAGCATCAGTGTTGTCGGGAACTGATGAAAGAGATGTTACTTTAGAACTCATTTAATGTGAAATTTATTACACTGATTGAATTATTTGAACTCTTACATCATTACTCATTTCTCATGAAATATATCGTTTCTCATTAAAGTTATTTTTGTGGTAGAATTATTTGAGCTCTTACATCAGTACTCATTTCAAATGAAACTAATTAAACTCGTTGACTTATTTGAGGTCATACATCAGTACTTATTTCTCATAAATTTATTACACTGGTTGAATTATTAGAGCTTTTGCATCAGTACTCATTCGCATACAATTTATTACACTGGTTGAAGTATTAGAGCTCTTATATCAGTACTCATTATCATAACATTTATTACACTGGTTGAAGTATTAGAGCTCTTATATCAGTATTCATTATCATAACATTTATTACACTGGTTGAATCATTAGAGCTCTTATATCAGTATTCATTATCATAACATTTATTACACTGGTTGAAGTATTAGAGCTCTTATATCAGTATTCATTATCATAACATTTATTACACTGGTTGAATCATTAGAGCTCTTATATCAGTATTCATTATCATAACATTTATTACACAGGCAGGCCGTGTTTGTTGTTTTAAATCGTTATTGTGAAATGGAAGGCAATGTTTAGAGTAGTTACGGCAAGAACCAGTCACAATGTGTTATGTTAGTGATATGTATTATGTCGATAACGTATGAACTCATGGTCTCTGTCACTTATATGTGTTATATGCACTCGTGAGTAACATATATACTAGCATAATGACCTAGTAATTAATTCGCATATAACACTGATTAAGTGGCATCATTTTTGGTGATGTGTGCCTGGTCGTGATGGAGTATGGGCTGGTGTGTGTAGGGAAGGCAATGGGCGTCCTTTACCCGCAGACCGGGGTTTGAATCTCCGTAGAGTGCTAATTAAAATTATCTAACCTGCATGATATTATTTGGATTCAATATGACTGCTCCTACTATTATCAAACATTTTCCTCTAGAATCCAGGGAGAGCACTTTCCGTTCTGTCTGGTGTATATTAAAAATTCTCTCTCTCTCTCTCGCTCTCTCTCTCTCTCTCTCTTTATATTTGTGTGTGTGTGTGTGTGTGTGTGTGTGTGTGTGTGTGTGTTATGGCACGTCAGAACTATACTGGCTAAAATGCCAGTCAAAGCGTACGCTGAAAAAATGTAACTGAACTCATTCTTTCGACAATTCAATGTTAAGCTTGAATGGGCAACTTTGCATTTTAAAGATCGGTCCAAGATGTTTTGAATTTACGCGACATAAGACATTACGCGATACCTGGAGAAAATTAATTTGTAACCATATTTGATTCAAACGGAGTGATAACTGCCGGTGAATTACATTGAATCCATGGCCTTAAGTTACAAGGTTTAAAGAATTATCTAAGAGAAAAACCTACAAATTGTAATAAGGTCACTCCAGCCGGGCAAACAACAAAGAGCTAAATAGCGTCAGTATCATTGAGACTGTTAATATTTCCAAGAAATTCAGTCTTGTTGGGAATCCTGTACGTTTAATTCTCCAATTAACAGGTTCCAACATTTCATTTCGACAGTCCTGATAAAATCAGAAGGTGCTTTTTGTGTGTTGTTTTAATGACACTTTTAACACACATCTTGACATCGACTAAATATCATGACGAGAAAATGGGTGTCTAGTGCTTTTGCCAAACACACGCCGATGCACCATACAAAAGATGGCCATAGTGATTAAAAGTCCGATCTCTACCATCTGAGTCCTAAAGCGGGTCCGTGAAATGGACGAAATTGAATAATTTTCATTATATTTCATGTCAACTGTGCTGGACTTCGTGAAACCGTTGGTATGTAAATACCAAACTTTGTACAAAGACAGATCCAAGGACGGTCAGCATGAATCAATGTTATAATGGAATTATTTATCTCGACCTCTACTTTTCACAAAGGAATTAAAACTGTGTCTACATGTCTCTGACTGGCTGATTCTTTCCTATCAAAGGAAACTTCTGAATTGAGTGTGTGTAATTTATATTTTTAACGTAGTTTCAAGAATTTTTCAGTCACACCGCTACGATGTCTGCAGTGTGAAAGTTTATAGTGATGTCTAGCACTGGGGCATCATACTGCAGACATACAGCATTATCCTGACACCGGACTGACAAGTCCTAACAATAACCATTTAATGCATAGCGCCAAGCGAAGCATCTGTTAGTGCCATTTGATAAGTTTTTAGTATGACTCGGCTGGAGTGTGAACCCGCGACCTAACGTATTGAAGGCGGACGCTCTAACCTCTACGCCACCGGAGCGGTCTTCTTAATTGATATCTGCGAACAATTAACCATTTTGAGGTTATTCTGATGGTAATGACGCAGGCAGAAGCTGTCCGAATTTACACGTTCCGACAATCACTTACACTGAAATAAAATATTTAAACCATCTTGTGGTGCATTTGGATTTTTCACTTTATAATACTGAACAAGCAAATAAAACAAAAGCAACAGAAACATTACAAACAAACACAGATTTTATTTAATATGAGGAATTAAATATCGATTCTTCCCTTAGAATCGATCGCACTGTTCACAGAGACTAGTAAGGACAAATGTAAAGCTGCGGTCCCTCCCAACACATTTAAATCCTAAGTCAATTTTCAATGTACAGGAAGAAAACTTTACTGAAACATTTGTAAAAAAATGAAATTTGCTTTTCATCTAAATTTCTTACATAACATCTTTACAAATGATATAACATTTGATACAGAAACACTAAAAGTGAGTGTCCTCAAGGTGTATTTGAGTGAATACAAATGGGTGTCACTATTACCTCAAGTATTATATTTGAATGTATGACAAGAGTTGAATGAGTTCCAGCTATTGCGAGCCTTTGCGATCAAAAGCTGTACATTATCCAACGAGTTTCATTACTTTAATATTAAATCACTACCCATTTGTGATTATGTTTATCACATATTATTTTTTTCCAATTGAATTGGAAATGAAGAAGAAATAATTTCCTTCATTCTGATCCAGACGTTTTACCTTTCATTTTTTGCGCGTAAAATAATAGTCCAAAACTATTGTCAATGTTTGGGGCAGTTTTATAAACCAATGAACACAATTTTACAAAACATGAATAGGAGGTGTTGTCCTCTGTGCATACGAAAGGGGAATGAAAGTTTAAGAAAATTGTCATGTGAATGCATGGCATGAATGTGAAGAGAAGGAGAAAAACGATTCAACTACTTCTGCGAAGATGGTAAATAATTATCACCCGTTTCATTGTACGTGTATGGATAAACCATGATTTCCTTTGAGGACATTCTTGTTTCAATAGTACAACTTCAATCGTTTTCATCGACAAAGTAATATTTATTGGATAATCAGGCCGCAAGAACGCCATATGACAGGGTATATACACCCAGTGCAATACAGCGGAATATCTGCTGATGACGTACATTGATGGTCATGCATCACTCATACAACTTAAGTACGGCATAACAATCTAAACAAGTTCGATTTCTCAGTTACTTGAGGCCATAATTATTCCAGCATCAACAATAGGTTATACACGCAATTCAATGGCAGCGAAAAATAGTCCACAGCTTCGTGTAAATGTAATCACAATATAAACTTATCTCTTTTAGCCGTCCTCTGGTATCAAAATCGATCATCAAATACCCTCAGGTCCCCAAAAGATTTAAGATGTTTGAAAACTCTGGAATAAAACCAATGAAACGCACTATTGTACTTAGGTAAGGCTTTCAAAATAAACAAACTAAAGGACAACATATATATTAACTCTTACCCAGAATGCCAAATATTTAATTATAAAAGATCGCTATCTAAAAACAAATAGTTTAGACGGCAAATCATGACAAAGCGAAAGAGATGCCGAACAAACTGAGGTTGGCTTCAAGTTGTAGTTTACCCTATACCTCCAGGGGATTTCATAAAAAAAATTGGTCCTAGGACCACAAATAGTTTAGCTTTAATCCAACTGCGAATTGTGTTTATTATTTCACATTGATATGATTAATCAGAACTCATTTCTAAGATATAGGTCATTATTTAGCGCCACGTACGACAAAATAAAATCAGAGTCTAGAACGCAGACTTATTACATTGACAGAAAGCGTTGAAAGGTATATTTCAAGGGCTTCTTATGTGGAGAAATTTCTATACTAATCTGTATTACCAGAATCGTCCCGTGTATATGGTTAAGTAACTAATAACTAGATAATTGCTCAGTTTCTGAAACTATTTTCCCAGCTCAGATTCCACATAATCAAACAAATTATCATTAAAATATCAAATCTTTTTACGAAAACGTAAATCCAGAAAGCACTGAGGTTTGTTGTAGCATATATTAATTTACAGCAGTCATTCCAACTCAAAATAAAACATTTGAATAAATATATATTGCATCCGTACATTTCTAAACCTATTCAAAATTCCATTACAATTTTTTTATAGATTTTTTTTCTCAGTTGCTCTGATGGAACATAAAACAACCAGACACATCCCTAATTGATTTGGTACAAGATATATTTAATGTTAATTGAAATTCTGCAATCAAATTAAATATGATCTATTTTTTTCTTTTTAATAGACTCGCAGGCTTACAGTTTCAGCCTAAATGCCAATTTTACAGAGCAAAGCAGGTCTAAAACCCATTGATGATTGTTGCAGGCAAAATTAACATCTGTCTCAAGTAACGTTGATTTAATAAGAGTTGCTGCTAAGTTAATTTATTTCACTTTTACACAGGGATTTCGAGCATTTCGTGTGATTTCTCTGACTGACAAGTCGTACGTTGCTCGACCTAAACATAACTTGACAATCTCGATTACAGTTACGAACAAATGAGTTTGTTGATTTTTATTTGTTTTTCTATGAAACAAATCCATTACAATCATCACGATTGCTTGCACATGTGCATGTGTGTTTTGATGATATTTCTGACTTACCAATGTTCAACTGTATATACAACTTACCTGCCGATTGCACTCCTGCTGATTTCTTCTGTCATAATCCTCCTGAACCTATTCTACCTTTAACTACAAATATTGTTGTATTACAACATGAAGTACTCCTAAACCAATTATACCTCCTTCTGTCCATCATCCATCTAAAATGACAACTTTTTGTATTTTATCCCATGCACAACTTGAAATAATCCTAAACCTCTTCTACCTCCTTCTGATCGTATCTTCCTGTATGCAATAGTCATGCTTATGTACCATATCAATACACTGTTTAATGCATACAATCTCTTTCTTGAAATATCGCCCACTATCACCCCCACCGATCCTCCCCAACTAAAAGGCCAAGTAAACTATTAAGAAGAAAACCAATGATATTGTTTTCTTTTTTCTAAATTCTTAAAGAATTTCCAATAGTACAATATTTTTACCGTTTATGCCGTTTTAATTTCATTATTCAATGCACACACACACGTGCGCGTGCGCACATGCACGCACACACGCACGCACGCACACACAGACAGACATAATACATACATACATACATACATACATACATACATACATACATACATACATGTACTCATACTTATAAAAATAGTCGTAGCAGTAACATCGTTGGGCGCCCAGCATTAGGAGGTTAGTGTTGAGACTGGTCGACCTGGTGTCAGGATAATGTGACTGGGTGGGGCACGATGCTGCATGATGCCCTAGACATACATATCACTATAAACTGCCATCACACCCGACAGCGACTGAAAGTACGCGCAGAAGCTTTGAAATACAATATTGACGAAATTTGCCCTAAATATTTTCTCCGTATCAAAACTGTTTGAAAGAATGCTATACTTTCGGAAGTCTATTAGACCTAAATCACAAGTGACATGGAAACAATGACATTCGCTTGTCTGACATACAATCTGACATTCGATCAAAATCGCTCATTGTTTTCAATCTTCAGTCTTCAAATGAAGCTTTTGCTTTAATAATGGCAGATAATAAAATGCTGCAATTTAATGCGCGAGATCAGCAAGTAAAGTTGTATCCAACGGATTAGAAACTTATGTAATTATAGATTAGATATACCCTAGTTAATTAATATGTCAATAATTTTCCAAACGTGGCAAAAAATCACACGTGGTAATTGATGCATATAAGAAAAACTCTCTGCATTTATATTCTGTAAAAATCGGATCTTAACGCAAGAAACTTGGGGAAACAGAGATAACACGTAGCTTGCAAAGAAGAACAAACGGGCTAAACCTCTCCGATTTGTTCTTCTTATAAGTCAGAAATTAGGTGAATAGAAATGGACAGAAGCTGAGAAACTGAAAGGACTAAGAAGACGTGAAAAACGCAAGACATTAGGGAATACGACTTAATTACATGTAACATGCCTTCTTGACGGTATAATATATATTTCGTTAAAAATCTTAAGGAAAACCAATAATATGATTAAATATTTAAACAAATATATTTCCTAAAATTATTAAGAGACCATTCCATTCGAAATATTATTTTCAGATGCAGCCTATAGTAGACAACGCATACACACGAGGAAAGGATGCGCCCCAAGTGAAATAAAATAATACAGAATTAAGCAACTGACTTAAATAACAGATAACACGTTTGATCCCGTGCCTCTTTGTTCTTCCAATCTCATCCTTTTAATATCTAAACATAATGACGACAAATAGCAATAAACATGTTAATTTTCTTTAACCTTATATAGGGCTTCAATTCATTAAGCGAATCACTAACTTCAACGTGAGTTATATATTGTATGACGCTATCTCTGCGTATAAAGAAAGTAACATTTTCCAGACAAACATAATTGAACCATTCAGGGATACGTATATCATGTAGGAATATCACTTTCATTGCTGAAATAAAGACTGCGGCCCATCCTATAACGCATTGAACCAGTCTAAGGGTTCATTTTCTATACACGGGAAGATGATATTTGTTTTTATTGTTTTGATTTTTTTGTTTGTTTCCTTTTTGTCATAAACACACATCTCTCTCTCTCTCTGTAAATGTACATACATACATACATACATACATACATACATACATACACACACACACACACGCATATATATATATATATATATATATATATATATATATATATATATATATATATATATATATACCAGATATAAAAGTGCGGTATAGGTCTGAAAATGATTAATTGATTTGTTAATTGACATATTAATAGACATATCCACTGATTGATTGACTCATTAATCAGATTTCAAGTTAAAGCTGGATAGTCAGACAATTAATGCAATTACCAGTGCAATAATACAAAGATACAGTAATCGACGGTCCTCGACGTGAATTTACATCGGTGCCTTATACCAAAAGCATACTGCCTGATAAATACATTTTAAAATTTTCTGTGAAACGGGGACAAATATCTCACTGCTGCCAAAAGTTATGAAATATAAAGAGTCTTCATGCCCTTAGAGTCTGTAGTGTAGAAACAATATTTGTTGCGTGTATGACTGACTTGGCAACGTCAGATACTACTTCTGTTAGATCACCATGTCTTGAGTATATACAGTCCTTTATGGGTGTGTGTGTACGTATGTGTTTGTGTGTTTGTATTTGAGCTTTATGAAGGTACACAAATTCTACGCTATGTACAGTTTATTATACTGTTTTCAGCCTCCTAATTTAACACGAGTTATGAAACATTCTTAAACTTGTTGAGGGTAAATGTTTTTACGTACACCTTATTTTAACTGTTGTGCGCTAATGACTGATGATTTGTGTATCACACATAAAAATGAAGAGAGAGAGAGAGAGAGAGAGAATGAAAAAGAAACGAAAATAAAACACGATACAAAAGGCAGCACGTCCTACCACTCAGCGGAAGACACTCGCTTGCAGCAAAAACAAAATGCATTGTCTCTAGAATTAAAAATCAGCATTTTGCTCTGTCAAAGAAATTGATTGAACCATGATTATCTTCAAGTCACTATCAAGCATGTACAAGTCACGGTCCACTTAACATTTACAAAGGCATTAATTCCAGTGTTTATGGAAGCAAGGCTTCAGAATACCGTAGTTTAAGGGTCGACAACCTATTTTACGTAGCGTGACACTTTTTCCCCCGGATTAATTCCAAAATGAACCAGCGTGTGTCACTAGTAAGAGAGTAACACTGTTTAAATCGAGATTACTGGCAGACCTTCACTTGCCACGATAAACCTCTTGACGTGGGAACGCGTACCGTGGGTTGCCGACCCCTGCTGCAGTAAAAGTCCTTGACAACGAATGGACACATACTAACCATGGAGTCAACTGGAACATAGTTACAAAGGAAGAATGTACGTTACGCGTGTTCTATCGATGCTAAAAATACGGTTACATGTCTATTCCCATTTTGTGTTTCAAAATTGGATTTTTGGAAG
This sequence comes from Sinohyriopsis cumingii, assembly GCA_028554795.2. Lineage (NCBI taxonomy): Eukaryota > Metazoa > Mollusca > Bivalvia > Unionida > Unionidae > Sinohyriopsis > Sinohyriopsis cumingii. The sequence goes on along the minus strand of CM068831.1, from coordinate 70,563,333 downwards.
AAGTGTCTAGACAGTTGTTTAAACCTTTCCCATGCCCATATTCCTAAATATATTGATTTTATATATTCCGTTTTTCAAACTCGTTTAAATTCAAGCTCTACGATTGAAACCAACCCTTTCGATTGTTCAGGATTTAAAAAAAAAAACAAGTCAAAATGCAATGCTTTACAGTTGTTGTTGTGGTGGTGGTTAACGCCATTTTGCAGCACACGATAGCTATACATGGCGGCCAGTATTAATGGCGAAGGAAGAACCCGGGGCCCCTAAATGCTTAACAGACACACACACACAGATTATATATATATATATATATATATATATATATATATATATATATATATATATATATATATATATATATATATATATATATTTGTGTGTGTGTGTGTGTGTGATTGAACCCTTTCAATTGTTCAGGAACAAAACAACAATTAAATACGATATCCCTTGTCAGAGCAATTGTATATGTACGTGACTGTTCCATAAATGCTATTATCGACACAAATGTCATTTTCTCCACATCTGTCGTGAGCCGCATAGGAAATGTCTCCACAAATTTGTCCAAGTGCTAATTTAATGACCGGGCGTGACCATGTCATTCGATAGTGGCTAATGAGAGTTAAAAGAGGACAGAGGACATCATGGCCAAACGACGTACTTAAAATGTCTCACAGAATCACGTCTAATGGTACTTGGAACAAAAAATATGCGAGATTACCTTTACTGTGATTCATGTTGCCTTTTTAAGTTTCAACAACCAATCATTTTAAGATAACGCTGCTTGGTTCAAATATAGTTTGGGAATAGTAACGAAAACCTATATTCTACAGAAATACATCGGAGATTTATCCATATAAATAGATCCAAAATAAGATTTTAATCTGTCTGCTCCATTCCTGTACTGAAATTCGTTTCCTACTTCTCAAATACCTAATCGTGTGCTTTTTCCTCTTCTTCTACTACTACTAATACCACTATTACCAAAATTGCTTCTTCTTTTTGGCTATGTATTTATTTTACACGCCTCGTTAGATGCATATGCTTCATTCATTACTGTGACGATGTGCCGTTAAGTACTGTACATACAAGCATAGATATTCACTTGACCGTGTCCCTGAATTATTTTTAGAATTTTTTACAAGTCAGATAGGAGAGGATTGTAATCTGAAATGAAGACATTTACGATATGATCACTAAGAAAGCCAGTCATAAAAAAGGAAATAAAACTAGGGTCTTAGGCAGCCTATTCAATTAATTTATCACTTCTTTCCAAGAACGCAATCGGCTTTATCGGATTTCAGATAAGTTGTGTATGCCGCGGGTCTTCTTCTGATCTGCAATTACTCATACATTAGGTGCTGTAGGAGATTAATCACCACGAAAAACAAGATACGATGCAGTCATCTGTTTCTTTCAAATGAACAATGTTTGACAGTTTTGTTCCTTCTAACTTCTATGTTTGTCTGATTCCTTGTGTCCGACCATTATACCATTCTCTAATGAATCTAGCTAAAGCAATATAGCTAGGGTCTTGACGTGAACTGCTGAGAAGAGGCTTTTTCTCAGTCTTGTGTGGTGCAAGAGCATTTGCACTTAAAACATTATTATTTTAGAAAATGCCTTGTTAAAATAATTAACTCGCTGAAATTATTTAGTGACTAATCAGTTTTAAGACATTAAAGTGATATCCTGTTTCCTTGTTACTCCATTCAATTGAATTTTTAAAAGTGTTTTTGTACATGTAACCATAAAAGGGACACTTAACAAGTGCGAGGCATGTGTAATATCTACTCAAATGCCAATTATTCACGAGCAGGAGAAATAATCCTAATTTCAGTTTCCGTGCATTACTCTGAGAATTTTGTGTTTTCATTCTGTTTTATTTCTTTTGGTTTTTTTTTAACCAAAACATATTGCTCATTTGAACATATAATGTTAGGTAAGGATAAAACTATTGATTATTCTTTGCTTGCTTTAAAATCGTTTTATAGTGCTTAACTTTAAAACATTTTTTTCTCTCTAAAATTCAACATTTTTCGAAAAGGTCAAGTATCTAGCTATCAAATGTACAAATTTTTACTTTTCAGTGAATCTCAAGATATCTGTAAACGAATTGTTTTCAGTATATTTTTAACAATATAATCAAGGAAAGAGCTGTACTCTATATTTTGAAATACCTTAGCGCTGATTGCACGCAGTTTTACATTGTAGATCTTTATATCGTGTAGTGTACTTGTTTCTTTCAAAATGAGCTTTACTGGATTGCAAAGGGCATATTTTTGTCATAAATATTTTTTGCGACAAATCTACTTGATAAACCTCGAGTTATCTATCTTAAATAACAGTCGGGTACTGTTATATTTGTCTTCATTTCTCATTACAGAAACAGAAATTAGAATTGCTCAAAAGAAAATCCAGAAGTACAGATGGCTCCATTCGTAAGTATGTCAACAAAACAATGAGTAGTAATCGAATAAATATATCATTTCAGTTTCATAATTTCAAGGCATCAAAATTATTATTCTACAAAAATATAATGTCTTTGGGCAACAAAAAAGCTTTGCTAGTTGATCCATCACCAATTACGGAAAATCCATGTATGTTTATATATATATATATATATATATATATATATATATATATATATATATATATATATATATATATATATATATATATATATATTTACACAGGGACCCAAAATTTAATAAACCCTCACTCACAATACAGTTTACGTCATCTGTGTATAAGAAACTAATAAAACAGTGCTTCCTTTTTCTAGCATAATTAAATAATTGTAATGAATAAAACCACTGTCATCAGTGTGCTTGAACTGCACCTATACAACGGCTAAAATATTCCATGACACGCAGAGCAATGAGTAGACAACATTGATTTGCACGTACCAAAGTCACCAAATAGAAACTCTGGGTGACTGAATGGTCTAAAGTGCTCTTCGTTATCAATCACTGCCATCTCACCAATGTCCGCTTGGGTTTGAGGCTCAGATTTGGCATATGTGGATATGTGAGAATGGCTTTCCAATTGCTTCACGTAGGTCGGTGGCTCTTACCAGGGTTTTCCCCAAATTCTTCCTCCACAATTTATCCTGGCCGCCACATATAAGATAACCTGTATTTAAAATGGCGTTACCCAAAATACAAAACCTCTTCTTCAGAGGTTATTTTTATTATCCTGTTCCTCGTTTCGAACAGTGGTGATTATTTTAGTGATAAATGTCGCTTTATGTAGAACATGTTATAAATGACAGAATAGGTAATCTTTCAGGATTATCTTGTCCACGTCAGATCATTCTCTTTAACCTTTTTTACCGTCTTTCATGCATGCTATTGCATGAACCTATCTGCTCCGTTTTAATTATTCTGTTCCCATGTGGTCATTTATAAAATGGTTCTTTGCACTTGCAAACATGTTGCTAAGCTCATTAGAATATACATCTACAAACAAACCCAATATAATTAAGTATATCAGCTTGTTTTAAGATTTTAACGTCAGTCTGGCCATCCTATCAAAGGAACTATATATTCAAACTTTTATAAGCTGCACAGCGAAGATATTTCTTTTGATATTTTCAGACGACGCCTAGAGGAGTGTTCATGTTTGACCTGGTAAGATAAGGTTTCATATCATTGTCCAGTTACCAAGGCGAGGGTTCATAATGACCATAACGCGTGCTTTTACGGGAAATTTACCAGTGAATGACAACTGTTGCATTTAGCGATATCACTTTTACGTTACTTCAAAGGATTTTAACTGAAATGGTTTGGTGCTTCAAAATATACCAACACATAAGGAGTGCGGGTGGAGGGAGAGCACAGGAAGCCCACACTAATACTATTTGCGCAACATTTTGATTACGAAATGTGCGAAACAAATCCAAAGAACAATACTAAGAAATTACATCCTCTGAGTTGTACATTTTGTGATTTATCTCTGCAAACCCAAGATACCTGAACACATTTGGTTGATTAGATCGCTTGAGAGTGTAAATTAAACGACCAGCATATGCATAATTGTAACAAAATAAATTCCACACACTGCCATCAGCAAAATGTCAGTTTAATTTTAAATACGCGTGTACTGTACCAATAGCTTCAAAACACGTTTAAGCAGTAACACAACAGTGATAAAGGGCATTACCATGGAAACAGTTTGACATCGGAAAATCATTGCTCAGAATGTTTATATGTCCCATACTCATCTTATTGACTAGTGGGACCGTAATATTTTGTGAACATTGTCTTAAATGTTACTCTATTACTATAGTTTCAATAAGCTATATATATATAAGTCTTGGTCAGCATCAAATGCAAATCATGGACAAACAAGACAAAAAAAGAAAAAACAGAAGAAAGTGTTGATATAGCGCCTAATTGGTACGGTGATAACATGGCAACCAAGTTTATACTTACCCACAGTGGGATTTGCATTAGCATCATATATTTTAAAACATAGCATTATGTGACCGTAAATTATATCCCAGATAATTAAGTGCAACTCTATCAACAATAACCAGCCATAATTAATAATAATAATAATAATAATAATAATAATAATAATAATAATAACAACAATGGAAATGTGTGACATAAGACAGTTAATCCTCACGAAGAAAACATTCGGAGTCTAACGCACATTGCGAAACACAAGGGACATCCAAGTCCAAGTCTGAGCAATGTTAACGATAATCACTTAAAAGACCAAGCTGGTACATCTGGATCTTTTCTAGATAAAAGGTGCAAAGTATGTCAGCATATAATAAAGACAAATTCATTCTCTATCAAAGTGACGAGTAAAAATTTGACCATACATGGTCAAAAAAAAAACAAGCAAAACAGACAATGTAATTTATCCCATTAGACGTAAGATTTAGGGCCTGCATTACTTCTCCTGACCATACTTTCAGTGAAATTATATTGAAGGCTATTTCCCACCATAGCAACTGAATTTCCGAAACCAGGCGCGAATAGGAATCCTTCTGAATACCTTGCCCAAGGACACTGAAACCATGCAAATCAAAGCAAGAAGAATCCAAACTGACACACCATGCATACACTATAAAAAATTTTTTATCTGTTAAGAGCCCATATTTTCCAATTAGATAATTCATTCGCATAGTTTATTATTCATTCACTCACTTACCTATGTATGTATTCTTTGCTGATATTATTGTTACTGTCGTTAATAAAGACAAGCTAATTATCCGGGATATAATGTAAAGAGACATCAATTTATATTAAGAAACAGATTGCGCTCTGAATCGTACTTTTTGTGCGTGAATTGAAACGTCCATTTTTAAAACGACGATTCATCTAGATCCATAAGTAGGTAAAGTGTCATAAATTCAACTGTTTTTTGTTGTTGTTGTTGTTGTTTATTTTTCTTGTTCGTCTCTGTTTTGCAATTGCCTTTACTAAAGAAATAGCGAGAGATGATAGCGATAAGGCTTGTTTAAAAACTAGTTTTAGCACTGTTCGTAGTTACTGTCTTACTAGTGTCTTATTTATACTGTTATGATAATCTCTGACACACTCGTTCCCTTGCTTGTGCACCTGAAATGACAGTTATTCACCATATTAGAAGATATATACATAGATATGTAGGTTTGTGTGTGTTTTGTAATTCACAAACTTCACAAACCCCAGCAGTATTTGTTTCTTCTCAATTGCAGAAAATCGTCCGCAGACATTCAGTTAAAATCGAAGCTTATTATAACAGTTGCCATCATCCGAGTTTAGTTTATGATCGTGGGTACCTGCCGAAACGAACCTCTTTTAGGCTTTAGCTGGAACGTTATACCCAGACTTTAGAGCGAATCGTGGCAAATTTAATTTTGGATCATTTGAAACCTAACTGCAATCGAGGCAAGCTGATCCTATTCGAGCTTTGATTGAATGCTTAGATTTTTGTAGCGATAGATGAAAGGTTAGGATCATATCGATGACCAGACAAGTTTAATTTGTTGCAGAGAGTTTATTTACCTACAGCATGATGTACCATACGACCGCCAAATAGGTGTGATGTTTGTCACTACTGGTTGGATATTGTTAGATAAGAATGGTACGCTTTATCAATAGGAGCTTATGTGTAATATATAATATGTACCTTTCTTTTAGCTACTGGTCTGATTCGGAACTCGACTTTTGAGAAATAAATTGATGTATGACCTTGCTCTAGATATTGTTTCCAGGTCCAGCATGTCGGACATACTTTAATAGTTTCTTTTCTTTCGCTATATTTCAGCATGTGTGCATATGGTCAGTTCTGCGGGGGAATACTGGTACCAGTCGCCAGGAAGAAACGATGTCTGTGGCCTCTATCTAATTGGACAGCCAGATCAACTAATTGAAATAGAATTCACACAATTTGATATAAGTTGCGAATCAGGGGGTCTTCTAGCGGTAAGTATTCGGAATCCCTTTGTGATGCACACATAAATGTTTACATCTCATTTGCAGGTTGCTTTAAATTCAAATGTTGAAGAAGTTAAGAAATACAGTAAGCCATGAAACAATGGAAAATGATGGATAATTTTTAATTAAACTTTCAAAGACAACATAATTGTATGAACGGTCAACACGCAACAGCAATACGTACCGTGTAAATTGATAAAACTAGACCCATTGACAGGTTGCAAGAGTACATTGTTTGTCTTATTTAAATACTTGCTAAACATGGCAATCTGACGACGTCAAATATCCCCACGTATAGCCATGTTTCTAAAATTTACGTTATCACCATACGAATATCTCGCGCATAACAATGTTTCTAATTTTACGTTATCACTGCACAAGTATCCCACGGATAACCATGGTTCTCATTTTCACGTTATCACTAAACGAATATCCCACGCATAGTTATGTTTCTCAATTTCACGTTATCACAACACAAGTATCCCACGCATAGCAACATTCTCAATTTAACCTGTTCACTACACGAGTATCCCACGCATAGCAATGTTTCTCAATTTCACGTTATCACTAATTGAACTAATGAACAATTTATTATTCCATGCTAATGTTGCCCTTACGAAAATCACTATTATTTGTTCTCCGATTTTTCCTGGTTATTCGCGAACTAGTAAAGAACATTACGTATATTCAACAGAAACAGTACTAAAGCCCAAACAAAAATAATATGTTTATTGAGGTTAGCCTGTTGGCCATTGCTTAGGATGGCAAAACAAACGGCTGCGCTACAAATCCAAGACAATTCATTCAAATATACATAATTTCAGAAAATAACCAATGCTGTGTTATAGTTTGTGTCCAAATTATCGCCTAACTTATGCAAATAGCCCTGGTGGAATCTTAATTCTAACTAATCGATTGAATTTCATCATCATTTTAGAAAAACGATGAAAATAAATTTGTATCGTCAGACTTTGACTAGCAAAAAAGGGAATGATAAACCCGTCGTTGGAATAATTAAACATATTAGATGCATTCGTACTAATTATTTGCATGCACCTAAATGCAGTACGTACATAAATCAATTCTTTTTTCCATTGAAAATAACGCACTGCAGGAAGATATAACTGCTTCCTATTTAAGGTTAAAAATGTAATATTTAGATAAGATATCTTTCCTGCAAACACACCTGCAGCACACATTAATTTGTCACATAGCGTTTAATTTATTTGAAACTTCCTTTCTATGCAAAGGTAACTTGATTACACCGTTGTCACTCTAAACGTATTTCACAGTAGGTAGACACAAGTGATTAATTTTTTCCAACAATATTTATTGTGACAGATTAGAAGTACTAGTTTAAGCAATTTTGGGGTGTCTAACTTCCAAAAGAACATTCTAAGTGTACATTTAAACCAGGAATTGCTACATTAGTCAGTTGTCAACATTTAAAATTTTTGAATATATACCAATATTGAATAAAACTGTATCTTAGTTATGAATTGCGTTATGTGCAGACGTGTATTATACATAAGGCACATGTATCAGAAGTGTATTATACATAAGGCACATGTATCAGAAGTGTATTATACATAAGGCACATGTATCAGAAGTGTATTATACATATGGCACATGTATCAGAAGTGTATTATACATAAGGCGCATGTATCAGAAGTGTATTATACATAAGGCACATGTATCAGAGATGATTATTACCTGGTCAGTATTCCAAGTGAATTCTTGTGTATGGATCTTACATTTGCTGTCTATAATTTCATGCCATTCCATTTACATCATTGTCCTGTGAGAGAAACTGACAAATGTAATAACCCTCGTGATAAATGTAATATCCTTGTAATAACTGTAGTACAGTTTGCCATCTTTACTCTGTATCATAGCACTAACGGATCAATGGGGTGTTTTTGCGTCCTTTTATTTTTCATAAAAGAAAATCATTAATATTGTTCCGATTGTTTTTCCAGTAGGGTTGCTATCCAATGAAGAATGTTTCTTGCTTTAAACATAAAGCAGCATTAGGGCATACACAGAATAAATAACGTTTATGTTTTAAAAACAAAGTTCAAAAAGGTCACCTACGCTGAAGCTACCAGTGAATCAGCAACGCACCATTAGAACCGCATATTGCCTGTACACAAAGTGAGTAACACTATCTTTTGACACCAATGTACAAGTAATTACATTTTATGTAAACACGGTTATTTGGAAATTTGGTCCTAAGAAGTTTATATGCTTCATTGTTATTTATTTCCTTGACATTTCTTGAAGTAATATTTGACGTTCTTGATTAATTATATATTTAACGTATATCCTGCATATACACTTAGCTCTAACAGCTGAATGAAAATATACAAAGTTAAATATGCTGCTACAACATAATTAGACAACATGCGGTTGGGTCGATTCTTCCAATTAGATGGGACGACGGTATATTTTCAGGCCAAGGAAACATACCTAGAATAATATTTCTTCTGTCTTAACAATAATCTGGAACTCGGAAATATATTGGCAATTTCCTAGAAAAGAGTTTGATTCGCTCATTCCAAAAAACACAGAAAGACCTGATAAGATATATAGTGGGCATTATCTATAGAGATGAGTTTGATTTCCTCGTTCGAAATAACACAGAAAGACCTGATAAGATATATAGTGGACATTATCTATAGAAATGAGTTTGATTTCCTCGTTCGAAATAACACAGAAAGACCTGATAAGATATATAGTGGGCATTATCTATAGAAATGAGTTTGATTTCCTCGTTCGAAATAACACAGAAAGACCTGATAAGATATATAGTGGTAATTATCTATAGAAAACCGTTTCAATTGCTTGTTCGAAATGCCACAGAAAGACTTGATAAGATAGATATTGGTCATTTTCTATAGAAAACTATTTTCTTTGCTCATTACAAATAACACAGAAAGACCTGATAAGATATATAGTGGTCATTATCTATAGAAAACCGTTTCATTTGCTTGTTTGAAATACCACAGAAAGACTTGATAAGACATATATTGGTCATTTTCTATAGAAAACTATTTCCTTTGCTCATTACAAATAACAGAAAGACCTGATAAGATATATAGTGGTCATTATCTATAGAAAACCGTTTCATTTGCTTGTTCGAAATACCACAGAAAGACTTGATAAGACAGATATTGGTCATTTTCTATAGAAAACTATTTCCTTTGCTCATTACAAATAACACAGAAAGACCTGATAAGATATATAGTGGTCATTATCTATAGAAAACCGTTTCAATTGCTTGTTTGAAATACCACAGAAAGACGTGATAAGACAGATATTGGTCATTTTCTATAGAAAACTATTTCCTTTGCTCATTACAAATAACACAGAAAGACCTGATAAGATATATAGTGGTCATTATCTATAGAAAACCGTTTCATTTGCTTGTTTGAAATACCACAGAAAGACGTGATAAGACATATATTGGTTTCTATAGAAAACTATATCCTTTGCTCATTACAAATAACAGAAAGACCTGATAAGATATATAGTGGTCATTATCTATAGAAAACCGTTTCATTTGCTTGTTTGAAATACCACAGAAAGACGTGATAAGACATATATTGGTCATTTTCTATAGAAAACTATTTCCTTTGCTCATTACAAATAACAGAAAGACCTGATAAGATATATAGTGGTCATTATCTATAGAAAACCGTTTCAATTGCTTGTTTGAAATACCACAGAAAGACGTGATAAGACAGATATTGGTCATTTTCTATAGAAAACTATTTCCTTTGCTCATTACAAATAACACAGAAAGACCTGATAAGATATATAGTGGTCATTATCTATAGAAAACCGTTTCAATTGCTTGTTTGAAATACCACAGAAAGACGTGATAAGACAGATATTGGTCATTTTCTATAGAAAACTATTTCCTTTGCTCATTACAAATAACACAGAAAGACCTGATAAGATATATAGTGGTCATTATCTATAGAAAACCGTTTCAATTGCTTGTTTGAAATACCACAGAAAGACGTGATAAGACAGATATTGGTCATTTTCTATAAAAAAAACTATTTCCTTTGCTCATTACAAATAACACAGAAAGACCTGATAAGATATATAGTGGTCATTATCTATAGAAAACCGTTTCATTTGCTTGTTTGAAATACCACAGAAAGACGTGATAAGACATATATTGGTTTCTATAGAAAACTATTTCCTTTGCTCATTACAAATAACAGAAAGACCTGATAAGATATATAGTGGTCATTATCTATAGAAAACCGTTTCATTTGCTTGTTTGAAATACCACAGAAAGACGTGATAAGACATATATTGGTCATTTTCTATAGAAAACTATTTCCTTTGCTCATTACAAATAACAGAAAGCCCTGATAAGATATATAGTGGTCATTATCCGTGGAAAACCGTTACATTTGCTTGTTCGAAATACCACAGAAAGACTTGATAAGACATATAGTGGGCATTATTTATAGAAACCCGTTTCATTTGCTCGTTCGAAATAACACAGAAAGACCTGATAAGACATTTAGTGGGCATTATCTATAGAAATGATTTTGATTTTCTTGTTCGAAATAACACAGAAAGACTTGATAAGACAGATATTGATCATTTTCTATAGAAAACTATTTCCTTTGCTCATTACAAATAACACAGAAAGACCTGATAAGATATATAGTGGTCATTATCTATAGAAAACCGTTTCATTTGCTTGTTCGAAATAACACAGAACGACTTGATAAGACATATATTGGTCATTTTCTATAGAAAACCGTTTCATTTGCTCGTTCGAAATAACACAGAAAGACCTGATACGACATATAGTGGGCATTATCTATAGAAATGATTTTGATTTTCTCGTTCGAAATAACACAGAAAGACCTGATAAGATATATAGCGGTCATTATCTATAGAAAACCCTTTCATTTGCTTGTTCGAAATAACAAAGAAAGACCTGATAAGACATATATTGGTCATTTTCTATAGAAAACTGTTTTATTTTCTCATTCTAAATAACACTGAGAGTACGGATAAGACATATAGTGGCCATTTCCTATAGAAAACAGTTTGAGTTGCTCATTCCATATAACACAGAGAGACCTGATAAGATATACAGAGGTCATTTTCTATAGAAAATAGATTCATTTGATCATTGCAAATAACAAAGAGAGGAGAGACCTTATAATACATATAGTGTTCATTTGCTCCAGAAAGTTTGATTTCCAAATAACATAGAGATACATGACAAGCAATATATATAGTGGCCATTTCCTAAAGAAGGATGGATTTGCTCATTCCAAGTAACAGAGAGACCTGATAGGATATAAAGTAGCTATTTCTTATAGAAAAGAGTTGTATTTGCTCATTCCAAGTCAAGAGACTTGATAAGATAAAAAGTGGCTATTTCCTACAGAAAAGAGTTGTATTTGCTCATTCCAAATAACAGTGAGACTTGATAAGATATAAAGTGGCTATTTCCTACAGAAAAGAGTTGTATTTGCTCATTCCAAATAACAGAGAGAATTGATAAGATATAAAGTGGCTATTTTCTACAGGAAAGTGTTGTATTTGCTCATTCCAAATAACACAGAGAGCCCAGATAATATACAGTTATTAGCCATAGGGGCATTACATTCCTAATGTTAAACTAATCTACAATTTGAGTATCTTCTACCACTCGGAAATCAATCTCAAATTTTGTTTATAACACTCATTTTGTTTATAACACTCATTTTGTTTATAACACTCATTTTGTTTATAACACTCATTTTGTTTTTCAATTGTGTATGGCATAACTAATGCTGTTAATATATATGCAGTGTTGTATCAATAAATGGGTTCATTGTTATGAAAACTCCTGATATTTAACCGTAGTTGAATGCAAGTGATACACTTTCTCCAAAAATAATTAATAAACGATAAGAAGTACTATATGTTGAAATAGTTTTGGGGTTTATAACTTTGCAAGCAACAAGCTGAGGGAAAAGTTTGGATAACTATTGTGATTTTTCATTGTGTGAAACCTTTTATATTGAAAAATAGACCTAGGTTGAATGAAGCTGGTCTTTTTCTGAGAAATGTATTAGACCGACTTCATTTAAGTCTGGGAAGCTTCATTGTGTTTAAAGAAAATAAACATATTTTTTGTAATTTGTCTGCTATGGTATAACATGACACCCCAGTTAGACCGCTGTCTAGTGAGACCAATAGTACTCTGAAGCAAAACACTCTGGAGCAATTAACGCTAGAGCAAATGCAACCAAGATTTGCACTTGTGCTTCAGTGTTGCTACAGGTACAACACGTGCAAATGTAACGAACACGAACAACAATTGTCATGGGATCATGGAATCAATATACTGAGTCAGATAGTCTGTATTTTATCTTGTTACTTACTGTCCCTACCAACGTTATTAACGTGCATCTTTGGAATATTTCGGAGATTTGCCTTCCAGTGAAGAACGTTAATTGCATTCACCAACACAGCAACATCAAATCCTCGGAAGAAAACAAAATGTTTTCTGAGTTCAGCCTAAAGAGAAAAAAACATGTTTGTTGAGTTCAGCCTCTAGGCCCTTGGGAATGATGACAAATGTGTGATTTTGCCGGATGAGCAAAGATCACTTGCACTAAACATTCCAGTAATTTCATTCAAATGCAGCTGTTGACATGACCACTAAGCGAGGTTATATTACCACTAAGCGAGATTACATGACCACTAAGAGAGAATACATTACCACTAAGCGAGGTCACATTACCACGAAATGAGGTTACATTACCACTAGGAGAGATTACATTACCACTAAACGAGGTTACATTACCACTAAGGGAGATTACATTGCCACTAAGAGAGTTTACATTACCTCTAAACGAGGTTACATTACCACTAAGAGAGATTACATTACCACTAAACGAGGTTACATTACCACTAAGAGAGTTTACATTACCACTGAGCGAGGTTACATTACCACTAAGAGAGGTTACATTACCACTAAGCGAGGTTACATTACCACTGAACGACGTTACATTACTACTTTAACGACGCGATATTATCACTAGGAGAGGTTACATTACCACTGAACGAGGTTATATTACCACAAAACCAAGTTACATGGTTACTGTCTGTTAAGTGTCATCTCGTGCTCAAATTATTGAAGTATTGCATCACGGATGGAACTCTACGTCTTCCGCAATATAATGCAAATGGTCGCAGACTATTTCCTTTGAACGTTTTAACTTGAGATGTCATCAAGTTAAAAATGATTGCTTGATCTCTCTACAGTGATGAAAGTTAAAGACGGTGAAGGAGAATGGGTTCAAAGATTTACTTGCCTTTTCATGACAGTAACTGAACACGCCTGCTTTCATATATCACTATCCAGTCATGCCACCATAAAGGAAGATAAGAACGTTAAATGGATTTTATGTAACCAAATTATTCTCATCACAAAATATGCGTGTTTCTAAAGAGAACACCTTGATATTCTGAGAATTTATGGCTGTCTTCTAGCTTAATTTTCATGTTTCAGTAGGTGTTAAGTTTTAATGTTCATGTCACGATATTTTATTTCTAGTAACTTATTCTACATTATCACCGCTCCGGTGGCCTAACTGGTTAGAGCGACCACCTCGGATACTAGAGGTCGCAGGTTCGAACCCCGGCCGAGTCATACCAGAGACTTATAAAAAAAATGGCACTATCAGCTGCTGCAGGACTGGTCGGCCTGGTTTCAGGATAATGTGAATGGATGAGACATGATACTACATGTCTTGCGGCATGATACCTCAGTGCTAGGCATCACTATAAACTGCCACACTGCAGACATCATATCGATATGACTTGAAAATTGTTAAAGCTACGTTAAAAATCACACACACACACACACACATATATATATATTGTATCCCTTATGATGAAGCCATGTTAGCAGTTACGGTATATGTGGTATCAGTAGACGAATTGACTTCAATACACAAAACTTTCACTCATTGTTTCCTCTTTTGAAACTGTGCCAGCAACAATTGTTATTGAACACTCATGATCACGAAAACATGCTTTGAGGTTTTCGACGTATTTTGTCCCATGAGTGAAATATCAAATCGCACAGGGTCGCTTTATTCAAACAGATTTATTCATTCAATACCTTGACAATACGTTTGTAAAACGGGTGATAAAATGGAATGGCTACGCTCTTGCGTTATACAGCCAGTACAGAACGAAAATATGTACAAATCGGCAATCATGGCATGCAGTGATCATTAGATTATCTAGTGGTTATTTTCATGTCAGAAATAATCGACAAAAATATGGATCTAAGAGGACGTCGTTTGTTCCAATGTTTCCAGCAGTCTCTCTGGGAACAAGTGGCACATTGTCCAGACCATTACAAATATGAGTTTGCAGCATCAATTTATGAAGTTTTAGGTAAACAGATTCTCTCGGGAATAAACCGGTAGATGAGCTTTGTCACCATTAATGTAAAGTAGGCATATGCCATCTTAGCATTCAACAATGTCATTACTAGTAACAAGATCTTATAAACGTTGAGTTTATGCTCTTGTGCGAACCCATGGCAGAAAGCAAACTACGTAATAAACCATCAATTTTCCATCAGTTTGTCTTGTTTATAGGCCCCCAAGGAAACAACATCCAGTTTAAACAACTTAAAATGGAGTTAGTTTGTGATTCTGCCTCAGATGGGTGGGGATAACTACACGACAATCATCGCCACCAAAACAGAATAATGAAAAACAAATATAATACATTACACTTGATCTCGTCGTCGTGTCCACTTGAATCTACTTTCCTCTAGAGTTATTTTTGTTGCTCTAACATAAATCTCAAAGGAAATATATCATGTCATCCACAAATGGTTTTTTAAAATCAAAATCGGGTAAATATGATAGATACAGTTCCATACAAACTCAATGTCAATACCATGCATACTCATGAATAAGTGCCACTACCATTCATACTCATGAATAAGTGCCACTACCATGCATACTCATGAATAAGTGCCATTACCATGCATACTCATGAATAAGTGCCACTACCATGCATACTCATGAATAAGTGCCACTACCATGCACACTCATGAATAAGTGCCATTACCATGCATACTCATGAATAAGTGCCACTACCATGCACACTCATGAATAAGTGCCACTACCATGCACACTCATGAATAAGTGCCATTACCATGCACACTCATGAATAAGTGCCATTACCATGCACACTCATGAATAAGTGCCACTACCATGCATACTCATGAATAAGTGCCACTGCCATGCATACTCATGAATAAGTGCCACTAACATGCACACTCATTAATACGTGCCAGTATCAAACATTATCATGAATAAGGGCCAGTACCATTCATATTCATGAATAAGTGCATCCCCATCTTCTGAATGAATTAAACATGGTGCAAAATTTCAACGAAATCCTCTCCACTTCTCCTCCCCCCCCCCCCCCCGTTGCATAAGGGAATGAATGCAGTGAACTCTGTGCAGTAAGAAAATAAAAAGAAAGAAAAGTGAACTTGCACCAGGTAACCTACAAGAATCTGGGAGTTTGTAACAGATAGATGTACAAGTTCCATCGGATTTTAATACAGTGTTCCCAATACCAATGATACAAAGTTACAATAGCTTGTCAAGACTCGTACGGTACATGTATTTACAAGTTATCTATTTAATGCTTGTTTTTATTTGTTTCATAATGTTTAATAAAATCTATTAATATGGTCTAAAACGTATTATTTAATATTAAAATGTCCGAAGGCCGCTCTCCCTTCCCTTAACCTTTCTGTATTACTTTGTCCGTTGGAAAGGCAACAGAAACATAGGGATGTGCAATGAACAAATGCCTTTATGGTAATTCCCCCTACCCCACCACCGCATCGCTCTCTCTCTCTCTCTCTCGTCAGGACCCCCATAGATACATACCGGCAAATATCCGTTAAAAAACTAGCGTGGTGTTATGCAAAAATGTCTCTTGACCTATGAATCAAGGCAAAATGTAGTCACGCGAAGCAACGAAAAGGGGAAAGTTAGAAACGGAGGTTATTGTAATCTTGCACACAAAAAAAATGAAAATAATTTCGCAGTACATTCTCTAGGGGTCAACGTTACACGTGACCATTACGTTTGTCGTATGGGCTAGACTAGCAATAAAATATTGACTGGAATCTGATCTGTTTATGGCATGAATTTTATTTTTAAAAATATTCGCTCGGTTAACGGTTTGAGACAGATAGAGTGCAATGTTCAGGAAAGGTCAGTAACGGAAATTGACAAGAATCATGACAAACCAGGGAAAGATTTAGGAAATCGTGATCCATTTGAAACAGGTGTCATAAAATTATATTTCCAGAGTAGATACTAATAAACTCGGTCTACAGAGAGTTAATCTGACTTTGATGGAAGTGATACAATTTTTGACGGTTAAAGAAGTAATTCTGATTGACGTTGCTAAACGAGGGAGTATGCTTTCCAAGGCGAGCAAGAATTTACCTTCAGAAAATATAAGGATTTCCTATTAAATTATACAAGGACGCGTGTGTAAAAGTGACAGACAAGAAAGGGAAGAGATTCGACACCATATGGAGGTGGTAGTCTCAGATAAAGCATAAAGAAAACAACCCCATACCTGTCCACATAGTGGAATAAGAGCATTGTCTGCAGCCAAGAGGTTGATAGAGACAGAGGGGTGGGGGGGGAGGAGGAGATAGACAGACAGAGATAGAAACAAACAGATAGGCAGAGATATTGGAGTTCCATCAGTCACTAGATTCTATGATGAAATTTGTTCTATCTGTATTAGAACGGCTGTTTGAATTACGTAGAAATCTTATAAAGAAAATGAACTATTCAAATGTCATATTCAATTTCAGTTGTTGGCGTAATTGATAAAATTGTTACATTTTACATACGTGGGATCGTGTTGTTCTATTCAGTATATCTGCACAGTTTTCTGCTGTTCCATCCCTTACTTTTATATTTTATTGTATTGTTTACTCGACCTGGGCAATAACACCGTGGTCTATCATCTCCTAGATAACGATAACCAGAAAATATAAGGAGTGGAAGATCACACACATCTCCACCACCTCTGTCTGTCTGTCTCTGTCTCCTCCCCGCCCCCCAGATAGAAACAATTGTATGGTTGGTAGCAATGTTAATTACATTATAATAACTACTTAGATGACCTGTAGATACATTTAAATGTTTGAATTATCTCTGACGGTTCCACGTTATGATTAGTTTATATTTCCAACTCGTTTCAGTATGCAGGCTGGTATGTTCAATGATCAAGAAGTTAACCATGCTGCTTTTGTAGCACTTAACTTTCTTCATTTAACCCATCTTTCTTTTCTAAATCATAAGTATGTATTTTATTTATTTAATCAAAAATGCTAATGAAAAGAGAAGTTCAAACACAAAAGAAGCAGCTTATCAATCTGCAAAGGAGACTGCGATTATTTGCAAATAATGACGAACTACATTGTCTAGCGGATGCACTCGAATCGGCCGTGTAGAGTTCATTCATTCTGTCGATACACATTTGTTTGTAATAGATCTTAAATGCGTTGGAAATGCAAGTATTTGTATTTGTATGCTGATAATGATGATTAGGAATTAAGATAGTTCTAAAGAGAATGTTGCACTTATAACTATTTTGAACGTTTTGATAGTTTGGCCCGTTCTTGTTGGTAGAGGCAACCCATCCTAAGCGATTATCCTTGTTGGGAACGCCTTTTTTAAGAACAAATAAAGGCCTTTCCAGCCAGTTTTTGTGCCATTAAACTACGACACGTTAGATTCAAAATTGCGGCTTTAAATAAATTTTGTCTTTCGATTTTCCCAAATTATAAACTGCGTATATATAATTATATTATTTCATTCCTTTTTCCCACCACTAAAATATCTAAAGCAATGTTTATTTCTTTATTCCACAAAAAATTAATTTGAGCAAGGGTCAACTACAAGCTAGGAATAATTCCACTCTTGTTAAATAACATAAACTGAAATACTTCCAGAAAGCCCTTAAATGGTTTGAATGTCTCCATCTACAAGTTTTTTGCATTATTTTATATTGATGATGTCACATTGTAAAGAAACCTCATGTTTTGTTTTTTAACAATTATCGGCCACACTTGAAGTAATAATTTTTATAGTTGCACTCAAAGCACTATCCTAATTATCGAAGATATTTCTGTCTAATACGATAATCTTTTTTGGAAATAAAGTTGAGGTTAACCAATGTACGTCAAAATAAACATTTAATATAACTTAAAGAGAAATATATATTACTTAAGTTTCTTAAAAGGACTTGTACTGATGCCACAGCTGTACTTTGTTAACATTTAAAAGCACCGTATTCATGTCCTAATGTGTATTTGAAATACCATATCAGAATGCTTGAACGGTCACATACATATGGCATCAGAGTGTTTTGACAGTGACAGAAATACCGTGTCAGAGTGTTGCAACGTTCGCATTAATATCTTGTCAAAGTGTTTCAACATTGATATAACAACTGTCAGAGTGTTTTTAGCGGACGCATCAATACCATGACAATGTGTATTAACGATCGCACTAATACCTTTTCGTAGTGTTTTAACGTGACATAAATACCATGTTAGAGTATTTTAATGGTCACATAAATACCATGTCAGAGTATTTTAATGGTCACATTACTACCATGTCAGAATGTTTGATGCTAACATAAATGTTGTGTCATGGTGTTTCAACCTTAATAGAAATACCATGCTAGAGTGCTGTAGCAGTCGCATTAATACCTTGTCAGATTGTTTTAACGGTGACATAATAAATACCATGTCACAGTATTATAACAGTCACAACAATACCATGTCAGAGTGTTTTAACGGTGACATAAATACCTTGTCCGAGTGTTTTAAAGGTAACAACAATACTATGTCAGAGTGTTTAAAAGTCACATAAATACTATGTCAGGATGTTTCAACTGTCTTAGAAATACCACGTTAGAACGCTTTAACAGTCACGTTAATATCTTGTCAGAGTGTTTTAGCGTTCACTAAAACATACAGTAAAGATTAATATCATATTTCGTGTTCTTCAGGTGTTCGATGGGTGGGAGCTGAACAATCAATATTACCCTGGAGTGGAAGATCATAACCTTCCAATGATTGAAAGGTACAGAACGTTCTGCGGGACTGAAGCTCCGAATAAGTTGTACATCTCGTCCCAGAACGTGGCACTTATTCAGTTTCAGATACCCCAAGCGGGCGAGGGTTTCAAGGTCAAAGTCAGCTTCAGAATCAACCCACAACGTAAGACTTGGATTATTTAGATTATTTCTCATTGCACGTCTGTGATAGACTGTACATTTCAACCCATGAAAGATGTAGGTTTATGGCTGATAAATTCCCTCAATTATAATATCCAAATATAAGCTAATAAATCCAGAGCAATCCAAACATTAAGTTTCTTAAAGCACACGTTCAAAAACTCTGTATTTATATTAGTCACACGTACTTTGTATCCATCTTGTGTAACGTGTAGAGCAGAGGTGGGCAAACTTTCCAGTGCAAGTGTCCCATACACAAATTTACACCTTGTCGCGGGTCGTATTGTTCACTAAGTAAAATAATTAATATTTGAAATAGCAAAACAAAAGATTTTTCTAAATAACATCTAATTAATTTTCAGTTGTTAATATGTTGTTAATATTTGAAAACTTAAACTTAAACTTTAAAAGAAGCACATTTATTGGATAAACAGAGTAACATAAAGAGAGTCAGTGCGACTGATGACTTGATCCTAGGCCACATGAAAACCCTCGGCGGGCCGCATGAAAGCCTTGGCGGGCCGCATGCGGCACGCACGCCGTAGTTTGCCCACCCCTGGTGTAGAGTGTAGAGTGGCATGCTGTGGCGAAAGTTGGTTCATCTCACCAAACCGTTTAGACCCAATAACTCCAATGGGCAAATATGTACATATTTTAATTTAGAAATTTGGTAAAGATTATTAGATTTTTATTTCCTTTTAAATATATTACACAGTCATTGTGTCTGTCCATTTATGTGTGTCAAATAGTCTACAATGCTCCAAGACGAAACCTTAAGCACAAAACTGTTTTATTACATAATCATCATTTGAAACTTGAGAAAACACAGCCTGCTGAAAAAAACTCAAATTCGTTTTAATTTTAAACACACAGGATGATTTACGATAATGCCGTTTTCAAAAATCCTTGGAAAGAAATGATGTAATTGACAAACGCATTGGTTCTTAGTTGCTGTTAGTGATTGCTGTATGGATATATATGATGTAGACATAAGTATACCTTATAATATATTGTTAGATTTTATTATTATTGTGGTAATTCTGGCAATTGGCAGTTTAGGCTTGTAAGTATAAATATATGAATACAACTATTTCTACATTTTGGCATTGTCATTATCAACTTACAAATTTCATATACATGAAAGGTTAAAATAGATGAATATAATTCATCTTCTTATACAAAAGTCATTGATTTCAGATATTGGTTATATTTCTGTCCGATTTATTAAACATGACCAAGTGATTGATTCAGAGGATATGTCAATTAATCGATCAATATCTTTGCCCATGCTACTATACCTGTTTTGGAAAGACAATTGTAGTAAGGACGAGAAACCGTAGGAATGGCAAGAAAGCTGGCACACTAAAAATGGACGGACAGAAAAACAAGCTACAAACAAACAATCATTGCACCATCCCCGTTTGTTCGTCGTTTCAGCATGTAACGTAATGGCTATGACTACGGAAGGCGTCTTTACAATGAAGAACTTTGGTCTCCGAAGGAATTGCACTGTGTCCATTATCAACCCAGTGAGAATCAAGATGGTAAATGTGGATGTGAGCGTGTCTGGGGAAAGGACATCCATCAAAAGAGAAACAGGTCTTACTAACAAGGTAAAACGACTTACTATATGGTACGATGTTTTATATATACACAGGGAGAGAATTACAAATATACAACAAAATGGTAAGTGCTCTCCCTGGATTCTACCGGAAAATGCTTGATGAAACTAAGCAGAATCATTACTTAATACAAATATAACTATCATAGAGGTTAGAGAGTTTATAATTCATAAGGAATTAAAAATTCTCTCAACTGTAAGATAGTATTGTATATATATATATATATATATATATATATATATATATATATATATATATATATATATATATATATATATATCTCTGTGTGTGTGTGTGTGTGTGTGTGTGTGTGTGTGTGTGTGTTAATCGATTAATTTCCCAGGTTTAAAACGTATTTTATACTGAGACCTAGAAAAATGATATTTTAATGATTGTATCCGTCTATTTAAAGGTGCAATTAAGTGTCAAATTCTACCTGACTGCCACATGCATCTGCGTTAATGAACAATGTGTCCATGGTGAAGATATAACAAAATCTCATAGTTAGACGGCCATAACAGAAAGCAAAGGCAATTACATACATTCTAATATTCCGATAGGTGTACTACAAAGCCAACATGAGATCGTTTATTTGTGAATGCAATACAGCAACGACAATTTAAAATAATATCTCCATTAGTTCCAAAATGCCGGTAATGACAATTATTTTTTGTTACGCCATTGGATCAGTCATGAATTGCTCATGTTTTCCAAAAATCTATCTGCATCTCTTGGATATTTTCAATATAGGTATACAGCTGAGATCGTCAATTAAAAAAATGGATGCTCATTTGCTTCTTTCGAACTTCATGAAAAACTGTGCCTATACCGTGTAGTCAGTATTATGCTGTGTAGTTTAATGTTCTTTTCTTGCGTTCTGAATGCGACCACGAATATTCAAAGCGGACAATATTATAACAATATATGATATTATTATATGCTCATTTTTTCCCCCGTTAACTTTACATTGTCAGAATCGTTCAATATTCCCCGATACTGAACGCGCGCGACAATACACATATAGCATTCACGTGAATAAAGGAACTGCTTTCTATTGTGCAATACAGCGGTTACTATTGATTAGAGACAAATACCGCCACAATATTTAAATCGGTAAACCGCACTATTTATACGGTAATGTACAAACACTTTCCCCAGTATAGGCTGTATAGATAAGTTCTCTGAAAATGTACTTCAGTATTAGTCCTCGTGCAGAGATAAATAATGATTCGCAAGTCAAACTAAATCCTGCGTCAGATGCTGAAGTTGAAACCAGTGTATGTACTGTACAGATGACTTACACTAATTGTTTATGTTATGCACTTATGTCACTATATTTTAGTGGAATCGGCTGTTATTGAATATACACTCAGATTATCATGGATTATATATAAAAACTTTAAAGGGACAACAATACAAAACTTTATTAAAGTCGATTCCTCCACAATTACAAATAGACAAGTATCCACAATTAAGCACCAGTGCGTCATAATATTTGTTTAGGTGTATTTAAAAGAAGAAAAAAACCAGTAAACTTATTGATATTCTTAAAGCACACTCATACAATATAGCCGCGGCATGTACAAAGTCTGTTGTTTCTCTAACCTCGTTAATAATCTTTATATAATTATTTACTTTTTACAGATATATTAGCCTTATTGCACACGTTAAGTGTAAATCAACAACATCTTTGCTTTTTATTCGCAGTGTACGGATTTCGGTGGTGGAGATTACGTACAACTGTTGGATGGATCAGGACTCGACCCAGCCTACATGGAAACAGAAGCTGTGTTTTGTGGCCAGGAATCAAGCACAGGTAAGCCTTGCGCCAGTGAATATTATTATTGCAGCTTTCATGGGGCTTATTGTATTGCCTGACGCACCCCAATCCTCGATAAAAATAAAATAAAATAAAAAATAATAAAGACTGAGTTGCATATTGATAGACATAGGTCCTCTTAGCCATAACGATCAAAAAGGAAACACAATGAAACATGCTGCCACTATTCATTGTTGGGGTTTCTATAACTAAAGTTTCTGTGTTGAGAGGCAGGTTGATAAAAGAACCATCGGATAAGACACAATATAATTATAGTTTGGGGGGAATGTTAGCAAGCGTTACACACACACACACACACATAATTGTGTATTGGTATATTTACAACTGTGAAAATGCCTAAAATTGTGTATGCTGAACACATCTTAGCTTTCAAACGGCATATTCAGCTATGTAAAATTTGGATGCACTCGAATATTTTATTATCCATTTTTGTTTCAAACTACGCAACCATCCATAGTCTTCTCGTACTACATTATTAGCTCTGAAATCGTGACAAAATTGTTATTTGTTAAATTGTTATTGTTTTAAGTGTTGCTCAGCATTCTGCAGCATCCTTGCTGTACACAATGCCGCTAATCTATCATTGTGTTTCTTTTGCAGACAAAACATTTGATGTTGTACTGGGCTGCCAAAACTCGGTGGTCAGAATGGTCTCTAGTGGCAACTTCTACAACTCTCTGACTTTCATCTTCTGGCCGCTTTCCCAGCACGACAAGTTCGCTGCCGGCGCTACACGCCATTGTTAATTTCTTCAAACAGTTCTATATATGTAAGTAGCGCGTGCTCTGTTTGATATAGTATATCATTTTAGGGAAAGGTGGTCTCTGTGTTCGATAATGAATAGAATTTGGTTGTTTGTGATGTTAATGGTTTTTGTTTTTGTTCCAGATATCGAAATTAATATATTATGTTTATAAAACCTTTATCATGCTGAACATAGTTTTTTTTTTATAAAATATGTCAACTGGTGGTCGTTTAGTGGTTTAAACATCCGCCTCGGATGAGGAAAGTCGCGGGTTCGAATCCCGGTCGAGTCATACCGAAGACTTACAAAAATGATACTTGCAGCTGTCTCGCTTGGCGCTCTGCATTGGGAGGTTTGTGTTAGGACTGGTCGGCCTGGTGTCAGGATAATGTGACTGGGTGGGACATGCTGATACATGTCTGTGGCATGATGCCCCAGAACTAGACATCGCTGCCACACTGCAGACATCGTAGTGATATGACTGCTAATTTTTTAAGCTACGGTAAAAATCAAAATCACACACATACACAAGTACGTCAGTTCCAATAAATAATATCTTCTATGTTACGTAATTCACATTTTGTTCTTATGTACAGGTTTATACTTAAACTTACATCATAAGTGCAGTTCCTTAAAAGTAAAAGAAGGGTTCAACTTTAAAAGCATTAGAAGTGATGTGCTGTCGTCTTTCATAAAGCAGCAACAAAATTGTAATTTTTAGTAATTTAAACATGCAACTGAGAGTATGTATGTATATATGTATGTATGTATGTGTGTATGCATGCACGCATGCGTGTGTATGTATGTATGTATGTATGTATGTGTGTGTATATGTGTGTATGTGTGTATGCATGTATGTATGTATGTATCCATGTATGTATGTGTGTATGTATGTATGTATGTGTGTATGCATGTATGTATGTGTATGTATGCTTGCATGTATGTATATATGTATGTATGTATGTATATATGTATGTATGTATCCATGTATGTATATATGTATGTATGTATGTATGTATGTATGTATGTATGTATGTATGTATGTATGCATGTATTTATGTATGTGTGTATGTATGTGTATGTATGCTTGCATGTATGTATGTATGTATCCATGTATGTATGTATATATGTATGTATGTATGTATGTGTATGTATGCTTGCATGTATGTATGTGCTTTTGAGTCTCACTGACTAAATATTGATGGGAACTTAATATAATTTTCAATTTATTGTATCCATTTCAATTGGAAATTAGCTTATGGTCTTTTTTCTTTTTTTCAGGACATATTTCAACGTTTGCATTGGTTTACCAGCTGCTTCGCCTTTCTTTGTCATTTATGATCGGGAGTAGACCGCGATTGATTGATATGCTCATTTGTATATATTGCAGATCTGTATTGCTACCGACCAAAATACGTCTCAAAATTAATTATTTTCCCTAATGACTTATATATATATATATATATATATATATATATATATATATATATATATATATATATATATATATATATATATTGGAGATTAAATAATGAGACCTTACTTCTATAGACAATAGGAAAATAAAAAGAGTCATATCACATAAGGTATTATTGCCTTACAATATATAATATAATATTTAAACTTTATCCTAGCAAATGCAATCGTGAGCCTATCTGACCATTCCAGAGAGAAGGATTGAACAATAGTATTCAAAATAGACACTGGACAGGACAGTATGGAAGATGATTTTATACGTAACTTTAGAGGTGGATCAAGCGTTGGCAAGTTTGAACTTCCTTAATTTTACTAGGTTATCTGGTCAATTAAAATGACGTATTTTTGTATTTAGCTTAAATTTTGTGATAGTGGTAGAATACAAAAGAGAAACACAACGTTACATGCCATATTGTACAAGTTATCGACGTCTAAAATGCACTCAGCAAGCGATAAAATGCCATCTTCGTCAAGAGATTACATTATCAGGTGTAATAAAATGTTTGAAAAGCTGTTCATAGTCTTCTCAGGATGTCTTCTTTGGTTATAATCACTTAGGAGCCACTCAAGTCTTCGCCATTCTCTACCTTGCTTGTCGATATTTGACTAATGGAAGTCTTTCCGGAACTATGAACTAAAATTCTTCAATACAATTCTACTAGAACTCAGAGATTTTGTTTCCATTTTTGACTTTAATGAAAAAAAGACAATGGTTTAAAAACTACTGGAAGCTAGCTAATATTTTCTGTTTCCTTTTCCAAGTTAATTTCATATTTCCATCTTTTAAAGTTATATGGCTTAAATGGTATTTAGAGATGGATTTGGCAGCTAATTAGTCTTCGATTTAGTGCTTGCCCAGAAAATGCAGCAAAAAACGGGATTGTAGAGCCGTTCTTTGAATATGACTCTTCAATTTCTTTTTCAATACAGCTTTCTTCACTTTCCATATGAAAGCGCTAGAATATCCCGGGGTTGCTTGGAGTGGAAAAGACTTCTATTATTAGCAAATCTCTTCGCCAGAAGTTTATGTATTCAGCAAATATATTCTTTGTTATTCTACATCTTGATGTCACATTGTCTAATGATAATACTTGTATACCAATGGACCTCATTTTCTGCCATGCGACTGAATATAAACGGTTACGTGATGAAACACTGGTCCGGAATGCTTAACACATAGGTAAATTCGCGGGACTATTTTTGGTGCCAAAGCCCGTCTCCAGTCTCCGCTTGGTCCAAATTTGTCGATATCAACTCCTTGCACCAACACCACTCAAATTCTTACTTCTCCCACTCCACTCCCTCCACCCCACATTGTGATTTGAGACACAAAATGTGCAACCTCCGATAAAAATCTCCAGTCACAAGTTAAAACGCTATAACCGTACGGCCATTTCTACATTAAAACACTCAACGCTGTTGCGAAACAAAAGAATATTTTAGGCTTAACAAGCAGCTGTGTCGTCCTAAATTACTGCCGCCTTGCTTGAATATGAATTCATTGAATCAATCGGCGGTTGTTAGACAATGTCAAGGTCATATGGCATAAGAACAACAGGTGCTTGCTAATATTACATTTTCGTTTCTTTTTTTCTGTTGTTGTTGTCCAAAGTATATTTGTTCAATAAAAAAATCACTCTCCCTCATCAAGACTTCGCTATAAGATTGACTGTGCAAGCGGAGATCACGGTTGGTATTATCGCACCACGTGCAGACGATCGTGAAATAAACCTATTCGTTGCCTATACCTAGTGGGATTTTTTCTTAATGGAGTCCGCTCATTGGACGACATAAAGGAGAATAATTTGAATTGTAAAGATTAACTGACCATGGCTGGCTATTTATCAAAGTGCAAGTTTGACCTAATCACTCACAAAGTTATCAGACTTAATTTACTTTGTGAATGATTAGGAAAAACTTATACTGCGATAAGCCTATAACCATGATCAATTAATCCAATATTTCAAAAACCTAATATTCGAAGAAGTTTCTTAAGAACGGCTGGATATGAAGACAAAACAATATTGAGAGCTCATTGTTTTTCTTTATTGTAATACATAAGTAAAATAAACAATTTGATGTTTGTACCCACGCAATTAAAATATACAAAATAGCGAAAGTTGTGAGAAAATCAATAATTGTTACATAATTAGGTAAGATTATGTAATACATGACCTACCCAGACTCTAAACAAGAGGAAAATTTAATTTGGGTCAAGGAAGGAACACAGCATTGGTATTTGAATATATTTGTGAAATCAATAGAACCTTTTCAGCAGGGCCGGCGCCAGACTATCTGGCGCCCTAGGCAAGGTTAAATTCTGGCGCCCCCCCCCCCCCCCCCCCCCCCCCCCGTGGCAAACTGAAGGTTTCGTATACGCGTAGTTCCACAGAAAAACTCGTGGCCTATAAAAACACGCGAACGTAATTACGTCCTGAAAGCTTCGTATACGCGCGATTTTCACTCACTAATTTTGCTTGTTCCGGTCAGCCTGGTGTTTCGGTCAGACTGAATCTACCCGATTATTTGCCCCTTTATGAAATAAACCAGGATAAATAACGACCCTCAATAAAACTGAAATTTATTTATTTTTCGAAACTGTTGTTGATATGGAGAAATGCGCCCCCTGAAATTAGCGCCCTAGGCGGCTGCCTAGTTTGCCTATTTGGTAGCGCCGGCCCTGCTTTTCAGACAAATCTAACTGATTACCACGAGACTCTGTCAAAGAACCATACTTTTTTAAACAAAATGTGAATATCTTCAGGAAGATACAGTCAGCAAGGTTGTGTGACAAGATATACACCGAACACATCTGTCTTTAATAATAAATATATAATTAGTAATATATGTTCATAGGCTGGTTACAAGAGTAATAACTTGTCAGAGATTTTATATCGTTCAAGCCGTAAGTATAACTGATGTTGGTAATAGGCAACAGTGTTTACCGCCTAAATCTGATATGATGTATTTGTCATCGTAGAGATTCTTTTTTCACATCCTCTGTAATTGGCAACTTATCATGTATCTCTCTATCTTACACACACACGCGCGCGCACGCCATTTGAGGGCAAACTAGAATTATTATATCTGAATCACAACCTTGTCATTTGAGAGCAAAGTGCAAAATAATTATATCTGTATAAAACACACAACCTTGTCATCTGAGTGCAAACTACAGTAATTATATCTGCATCACACAACCTTGTCATCTGAGAGCAAACTATAATAATTATATATGTATCACACACACAACCTCGTCATCTGAGGTCAAACTACAATAGTTATATCTGCAGCACACACGTGTCATCTGAGGGCAAACTATAATAATTATATATGTAGCACACACACAACCTTGTCATCTGAGGGTTAACTACAATAATTATATATGAATCACACACACGTGTCATCTGAGGGAAAACTACAGTAATTATATCTGTATCACACACACACACACACACACACAACCTTGTCATATGAGAGCAAACTACAATAATTATATCTGTATCACACAAACGTGTCATCTGAGGGCAAACTACAATAATTATATCTGTATCACACACACAACCTTGTCATCTGAGGGCAAACTACAATAATTATATCTGTATCACACACACAACCTTATCTTCTGACGGCAAACTACAATAAGTATATATGTATCACACACGCGTGTCATCTGAGAGAAAACTACAGTAATTATATATGTATCACACACACGTGTCATCTGAGGGAAAACTACAGTAATTACATCTGTATCATAACATAATCTTGTCATCTGAGGGCAAATTGCAATAATTATATGTGTCACACACACGTGTCATCTGAGGGCAAAATATAATAATTATATCTGCTTATTTAACGTTTTTCTAGAAGAAAAAAAGTTTAGCACGTGAATTCGTTTGCAGAAATGCATCTAAAAATTTAAACAAAATTGTTGCCAAAAAAAATAAATAGAATTTGTAAGGTTATAAGTGGCTTAAGCTATGACTGCAATGCATAGGATGATCATAACAGTCAAAACTGCAGACCGGAATATGAGCTTTTGTACGTTACCTGACTCGGGTAGTATGAACAACTTTAAATAATATATTTAACTGGGAAATATAGACAATTATTGGCAAATAATATTTTCATTCTATTTTTCATTCCTATAACTTCACATGTACAAAATATTTTATATTGTCTCAAGGGACAGAACAGGATTTCATTATCATGTCATGCGATGATTAATTGTTTGTCAACAGGATATATACTTAAAGCGAGATAACGGAGCATGGTGTACGTTAAAGCAACAAATCCAAACTGTATTACCTCATAGATACGGACTCCTTTCTGATACGGACATTTGTTGCCATATATATATATATATATATATATATATATATATATATATATATATATATATATATATATATATATATATATGCAATAAACTGACAACAAATAGTGTGAAACTGGTATCTAACTAGCCTGAGCGCTTTCGAATCTTTAATGAGTCTTTTTCAATGGCAAATACAAATCATACACAAGACAATCAAATAAAACAGAAAAACCGTTACGTTTGCAAACCTTTACATGGCTGTTTTTACAGGAAATAAACCTTTAACTTCTTTATGTCTCAGCTAGTTTGTTTCAACTTGTTGATGATACTGTAAAATAGTTGCATTGACCCTTTTTCATAACGACCACAGCGGAATCATTATAGTCAGGCTTAATTATGATGTCTGGTCTACTTTTGAAAGAATGGAGGGCATTTGTTTCTTCTTTTATCAAATTAGAGTATCTGTTAGTATGGTTGATGTGTCTGAAAGTGTCGTTTTCAACTGAGTTCATAAAGGCTTCTAGATTTGGAATTGAACTTTTTGGTGGGTCCAATAACCTTCCTTTCTAAATATTTGTTGGTCGCAGCTTATAATTTCCTCTGACTTTGTATTGGCTTCAAGGCAAAATGAGCTTTGAGTCTTAATCGGCGGCTAAACTCTTCTGTGTCCTTTTTCAACATCCCTCTGTCATATGTCTTAGGACTGGGACAGAAACTCAAACCCTTCGATAAAAGTTGGCAAAAGTTCTTCTAAAAACAAACGTAAGAGGAAAAATCGCCGTACAAGGAAGAATAGTAAAAACTAATTCAACTGTTAATAACTCAATGGTCAATATCTCAAATATTGAACTTACGGAGGCAGAAATAAAACTTTTATCGAAGGGATATAACTTGCGCTTACATAAATTTACATAAAATAACAGATGTCATTATGGCTCATCGATTTCTAGGTCAATACAAATATGTTCCAGTATCAGCAACAAGCTGAAATAAACTAGTCGACACATAATATAGTTAAAGGTTTATTTCGTTTTAAAACAGCCGTGTCAAGTTTTGCAAACACAACCGTTTTTATTTTTTTATTTGTTTCTTTTGTCTTTGTTTTGTATTTGCCTTTGTTAAAGACTCATTAAAGACTCGAAAGCGCTCAGGCAAATTAGATGCTAATTTCGCACTGTTCGTTGTTAGTTTATTGCATTTATTTTAATGGTGGTTGCTGAAGAGTGTGCTAAAAAGCAAAGGTTGATGACAGTAATCTTACCAAAGGGGGGGGGGGGCGGTTGCTTTTGAGTGTACTAAAAATGAAGGTTCCTGACAGTAATCACAATGCATCTTCAATTTAGATGCACGTTTCTGATATATAATACAAAGAAAATTGTATTTTCCATTGCAAATACCGATATCTTTAATCATGGTCTGTGAGATCCTAACCATGTTAGAGAACAAAGGATCTTGCAAAACATTTTGATATTTTAGTGTCTGTGTAAGAATTCGTTCACGTAATAAAATTTTTATTGAATTTTTCGGCACATTATTAAATAATATTGTTTTTTTATTATTATTCATATTATTCGGTTTTACCTCAGCTCCACCGTGGTAATGGAGATACCTTCCTCAACAAAAGTCCCTAAATTTATTTGTTAGTATAACAATATGAAATCAGCTGCCAAAGCATTCAACATCTGCTCTAGTTTCATGATCCTTTCTCATATTGCTAAATAAAATCAGTATACTGTCGTAAAATCTGTGGTGTGGCTCGCAGCGTGTGGCCCATTACCAATGTTGACAAGTCGGTTCTTAAAGAACCGACATTAAAAAAACACAAAAATATGCAAATAAAAATTGTAGAAATTATAAATGAAATGGCTTCCATCTACTGAAGACAGACAAAACTTGGCGATTTCCGGTGGTCAGAGAATTAGTATACGAGTTTTCCGCATCAGTCAACTGAATCCGTTACCACATATTTTCTAACTATGTACACCACTAAAGGGTGGGATGAATATGAATGCATTTCTCTATCAAAGAATTTCATTACACATGTTTTATAACTATACAATTTCCCACTGTATGAGGCATGAATCCCTTCCTCCGACGCTCAGCAGGTATCTTCCACACAATGTGAAGCAAAGGTTGTGAACAATGTCGTGACTTTTATATCCGTGACTAAAGGCCTGAAAGGAAATGTGTATTGGCGGCTGCAGAAGACTTATATATATATATATATATATATATATATATATATATATATATATATATATATATATATATATATATATATATAAGCACACATCACCAAGAAATTACTCAGTCGGTGTTATATGCACTCGTGTGTAGCAGACACACTCGCATGACAACACAGTAGCTAATTATCATGTATATACACAGTCATTCCGGAATCCTATGAAAGAAATCAAGGCATATATGATTAATTATAGAGAATTATAAATATGCACCAGACAGAACGTAAAAGTGCTTTTGCTGGATTCTATAAATATACACCTGACAGAACGGAAAGTGCTATCCCTGGATTCTGTAGAAGAATGTTTGATACTAGTAGGCAGAATTAACATTTTAATACAAATAATACTATCATACAGGTTAGAGAATTTTTAATTTGTACTCTACGGAGATTCGAACCCAGGTCCGCGGGTAAACGGCACCTATTTCCTTGCCTGCACAGACGAGCCCAGGTGATGTGTGCTTTGTCGTGAGGGAATATGGGTTCGTGTGTACAGGCAAGGCATATATATATATATATATATATATATATATATATATATATATATATATATATATATATATATATATATATATATATATATATATATATATATATAACTACGACACAAATATACTGGTCCTATTACAAAATAAAGACAATCTCTCCAATGCTGTTGTATATTCGACAAAATACTTCATTTCTTATTTATGTTCAGTAAATCATCTCATTCTACAAAGCTTTGCCGTGGACGACTTTTCGAATTCGTTTAAACATAGGCTGTGAGGAAAAATCGTTCTATGACAAGTCGCTCTTAGGTTTGTCCAACTTCAGCTTGCTAAACTGTATTAAGTTAGCTTTCGATTGAAATATTTCGTATCTTATAGGTATTTTTGAATTACTATTGATATATTTTAAAAGTCTCTTTACGGAGAAAGTATTCTGAAATTGTAGGAATGCAGTTTGCTGAAATTTCAATATAGTTGCAAAATGGAATTGTCAATTACAATCGACCATCCGTTCTTTCTAGCGCCTGAATATGGCTTCTCGCGTGTGTTTACCAATTACGTTTCCTTATGACATGGAAGTTTCACTGTTGCAAATGATGACCGCATTGACAAATCCAATTAAGTCGTTTCATCGCAGCTGAAATTTTAAGGAAGTCCAACAAAAGAATGACAATATAAACTACCATCAAAATCGTAAATCTGAAATGTCCTTCCAGACAAGGAAACATATACCGTAAGATGAAATCCCTGATGCAGACTCTTTGTAATTATTTTCTTCGTATAAACTTGCCTCGCATTTTGGACACAATAAGGAGATTATTGTCCTAATTAACGGTTTATACACAGGTCGTCTATATGTATATGCGCACGAAATGACATTTGCTCCACATTTATTTAAATGTTGCCTTTTTTCTATCTACCGCCGAATGCTACATGGAAGAGAAGAACAACGTTGTAGTAAAGATCTGTGCATAACAAATGTTTGGACATATCGGGTTTGGAAAAGGCTGTTTTGCATGATATGGCTGTTACATAATTCGCTATCTAATTAATGTACATGTTGCATGGGCATTCGGGTCACTTGCAATGGATCCAAAGTTTATTAATCATGAAACGTTTAAACAAGGTATTTGACCAGTGGGCAGTGGTACATAAGGACCATGGTTTGAACTTTTAACAGGGAACCATGACTAATGTATTTCCATAGATTATATTCGCCTCAGCATAGTCTATTAGCATCTTATATGTTCAGTCAAGGGGATTTGGCACAGTGTAGCTGAAAGGGAGAATAATATAGGTATCAGCCCCCAGCTTAGTACTCACACAGTGTTTAATTATGTTTGTAGGATTATTAAGGGAAAGTGGCTTGACGTTTCTTCTGAACCAGGATATTTTATTTTACCTCAAAGTACTTCTAATTTGTCCGTCAAAATCACCGTAAAATATATTTTTTCAAGACACTAGTGAAAAGAAAGTTTTTGGCAAATAAATCTCATGCCCATCCCAACCCCATTTTTAAAAAAAATTGTTGGTCCCTAACTTACCGCAGGATTGATACAAGGATATCTGAATAGATTGATGTTCCCCTTGTTGTCTCCTACAGCAAGAAGGGAATCAGACAATCGAAGGTCAAGGGCAGTGACATCCACATCATGCAGCTGTTTTCCGCATAATGCCCCAGCAAATGAAGCGTCTACTTTGCATCGATTGGTTGTCCACTCTATTTTACCGCTCAATGTATTTACGTCCACTGCAGACACATTTGAAGATGTCCCTATTATTAACAAAAGATTTATATTTTTTAACTTTCCAGCAAATTAAACTTATTGTATTGATTGGTCGAACTCTGTATTTTTCTGCTCGATTTATTTCTGTCTGTTGCAGACTCATTGCAAGATGTCCTTATGCTTAATTATTGATTTACAGTTCAACTTCATAATTAGGGGCCCCGAGTGCCCGAGTGGTCTATAGCTCTTACAGATACGGATCACTGCCATCTCACCTCTGACTGCGTGGGTTCAAGTCTCGGGCTGGACCAATGTGGGTACGTGGGAAAGCTTGCCAGTAAGTTTTCGTGGGTCGGTGGTTCTTTCTCGGGATTTCCTGGGTTCTTCTTCCACCATTTATGCTGGTCGCCATGTATAGCCTATCCTGTGCTGAAGGATGACGTTAAAACCTACAACGGCAACAACTTCATAATTCTTGAAATAGCATGTACATGATGCTTCTATCAAATTGTATCGTTCACTTATGAGCACGTAGGTTTGTCAGTGACGTCT
The DNA here is from genome assembly GCA_028554795.2 of Sinohyriopsis cumingii. Taxonomy (NCBI): domain Eukaryota; kingdom Metazoa; phylum Mollusca; class Bivalvia; order Unionida; family Unionidae; genus Sinohyriopsis; species Sinohyriopsis cumingii. The sequence goes on along the minus strand of CM068831.1, from coordinate 70,528,542 downwards.
GTTGCGCAATATTAATATAATTCATGTGAAAAACGGCCTTGTTAGGGACGAAACAAAAGAAAATATTCGAAGCAATAATTACTTACTTTTTCTACTGGCTTAAATGCATAGCTCAGTTTTCGCCATACAGTGTAGATCGGAACTATAGGCAGTGGTGCGAGGATAAATTGATAGAATCAAAGACTGGTCTAAAATCTGGTGTTTTATATATATATTTTACTATGGATATCTGGAGACGAACATTTTAACGAAACGTCACATATAAGAGCATCAGTTTTTAGTTAATAAAAAACTTCCGTCCTTCATGACAACTCCAAGACCAGCGGCAGACGACAAAAATGTTCTTTTCGTTTACCTGTCTTAAATCCTTTATGTTAAAAATGCATTGTCCGTGAAGAAAGTCTTGGAGAAATATGCAAACTAATTAGAAAGGATGATTGCAAGGTCATGATGGACCAGTCAGTGATCAGTAAGTTTCAGAACTTAATATACTGATCGAAGGCAATTACAGGTTTACTCCTGACATAACGGTTTGGTAGACAAGTGTTCAGATTCCAACGGTGTGTGTGTGATTTGGATTTTTAATGTAGCTTTAACAATTGTTCAGTCATATCGCTACGATATCTGCAGTGTGGTAGTTTAAAGTGATGTATAGCACTGTGGCATCATGTCGCAGATATATAGCATCATGTCCCACCCAGTCACATTATCCTGACACCAGGCCGACCACACCTAACACTAACCTCTCAAAGCTGAGGGCCTAACGATGCAGCTGTAAGTACCATTTTTAGAAGTCTTTGGTATGACTCGGCCGAAGATCGAACCCACGACATCCCGTATCCGGGGCGGACGCTATAACCAATAGGCCAACGAAACGGTCAGTTTCCACAAGGATGTATTTGCCTCTTGTTTTAGCTCTGTATCTATTAGATACGTGAGATAAAATGAGTTTTATGATCAAACATATCCGCCTCTGTTTAGTAGATGCCTTGTATTGACCAAACGATTGGTTCTTTAGAGCCCAGACGCGTTTTCGTTCTTTAAACAGTCATGAAAGTAGTGATCTCTCTCAATCCCAAATCGACAAAAGACATATCTGCAGCATTTTCATGGAAAAATAAATATATTGCCCCAGTTATCTTAACCATAATTACAGCAAAACAGGATCTAAATATGAGTGGCCATTTCGAAAGAAATTTATGAAACGAGTGGATTTATCTTTGTTCGAGCATTGGCGAGCAAAATATAGTTATTCGACGAGTTTCGTAATTTTCATATGGAAGATTATTTTTATGACATGACGAGTTTCATAAATTTCGTATAGAATGAGCACAACTGTAAGATTAATTTTATGACATGAGTTTCGTAAATTTCATTTGAAATCAGTCTAAATGTAAGATTCCTTTTGTGACACGACGAGTTTCGTAAAATTTTATCTATTGAGCAAAACTGTAAGATTCGTTTACGACATGCCGAAACGACTAATTTTATTGAAAGTAACAGCATTACAGAATAGTATAATACTTTTGGAACGAAACTGGATATTCTATCAGTACGCCTTATCTTTCCACTATTTACATGATATTTTTTTATATTACGTCATTAGGTGCTAAAATTCGTATTACATATTATATATGCACGTTAACCTTCTTAGTAACAGTCTTGCGATAATATAACATTTATTAATTGGTACATTTATTAAAAAATATTATTTTGAACCTAACTTACTGCCTTAATTGCTGATACCGGCTTTCAGCAAGAAGGCACAAATATGTACCAAGCAAAGGGAGTTAGCACATGGATATCTTTTTAACTTTTCAACATTGTAAATGGTGATTGATATAAAAGGCAAATAACACCCCCACAAATTAATCACAATTCCTCAACGTACGACGTTTTGTATAAATCCTTGCGTTTTGTGAAGAAAAGAAAACTATTTACAGTACTGTAGCTCCAACGCAGTTGAAGTACTTCGCAGCAGATACGTGTCATCAACCTTCTCCGATGACCAATCTAGGCCATTGATTGCACCTCCATGACCCTTAGAAATAAAAAGATAGTAAATAATCTCAGAAGGGTTGAACTTAATACAGAAACGTGATGCCCGACTGATGAAATAATTCAGTACCCGGCAACCAGTCTATTTAGTAACCGTTTCAAGACAGACTTATATCAATAATATGAAAACAAACACTTTGTGATATAGAGGAAAACACCCACCCCACACACAATTCAATAGTTTTACTATAAATAATGTTTAAACTTTTTCATTAAATCAGGAGCAGAGGATTAAAGCTTAAGTTAATCTTGTTGATAAAGTATTAAACCTTAATTGTTAACTGCATACGACCATTTGTGATTTGTGCTTACAATCTGAGTAACAAAAATAAGTGCAATCCTTCTAAACATAGTAGTAAGACAACAATATGCACCTCCTGTTTCAGTAAATACATTTTATGAAGTCGATTCTCTTCAATATTTACTTTTTTCTTGCAACAAAGAATGACATTAATTTTTCGACAGCTTGCGACTCAATCTCATTTAATCCGTATTTGGAAATAAAATTGCTTCACTTGTCTATATTTTCCATTTTTATACAATCTAGACAAATATGCAGCAGGGTCGGAAGCTGGTAGGATATGACTTTCCTCTCTGGCAAAGCATCGGAAAAATTATTTACATTGCTGGGTAAAAGATGAAACTATTTAACTAATGCCGTATATAATCGTGTACAAGCTAGACCCATGTAAATCATTTTCGAGCAGGATCCATATAATCGCACACAAGCAGGAGCGACGTAAATCGTGTACAATTAGGATCCATGTATTCGTGTACAAGCAATATTCCCATAAAATCGTGTACAAGCAGGATCCTTGTAAATAGTGTACAAGCAGGATCCATGCATTCGCCTACAAGCAGGATCGATGTAATCGTGTTCAAGCTTGATTCATGTATTCGCGTACAAACCGGATCCATGTAAATCGCATACAAGCAGGATCGACGTAAATCGCGTTCAAGCAGGATCCATGTATTTGAATGTTTGTTATGATCCATATAATCGTGTACAAGCTGGATCCATATTATCCCGTATAAGCTTATTCCATATTATCGTGTTCAAGTTAGGATACATGTAATCATGTACACGTTAGTATCCATACAATCGCGTACGAGAAGGGTAAAAACAATTACATGCAAGTTAGGATCCATATATTCACGAACAAGTTAGGATCCATATAACTGCAAACAAGTAAGGATCCATATATTCACGAATAAATTAGGATCCATATAATCACGTACAAATTAGACCCCAGATAATTGTGAACAAGTTAGAATCCATGTAATCGCGTGCAAGTAGGATTCATATAATAGTGTACAAGAAAGATACAGTTGCAAACATCATAGATCTAGAAAACTGACTGGGGTACTAAATTATCGATATCATATCATGTGCTATATATTTAATTCGTATTGTATAATTTACCTTTGTCCATAATGAGGGTAGGAGTTGGGCCTACCCGACAAATGTCTTTTTTGTGAACAACACATTACAAAGCTTTTGTCCATGAATTTTTTATTATCTTTTAAGATCATTATTACTTGAAGCTGAACATGTTTACTTGTGTGTGATGTGTGGTTTGGACTTTTAACGTAGCGTTAAAAAATTTCAGTCATACTGCTACATTGTCTGCAGCGAGACAGTTTATAGTAATGTCGCACCTGGGCATCATCACGCAGACATGTATCATCATGTCTCACCCAGTCACATTATCCTGACACCAGGCCGACCAGATATATTACTAACCTTTTATTGCTGTCTTTGGTATGACTAAGCCGAAGCTCGAACCCGCGATCTCTCGCATTCGAGGCGGACGCTCAAACCACTGGGCCACCGGAATGTTCCAACATGTTTACTTGGATCTGAGTTCAGGTCGGTTGTATTCCCTTTGGAAAACATGGTGTAACTACTGTTCGCAATGTTCTTTTCCTAACGTTTTAGTAATGGAACTGGTTTGTGGACAACATAGAATGTTGTACACATGACATTTTTACCTTCATCCTCGTCGTATGATTGCGACATAGTTTTTTTGGCAAGGGAGAAGCAAACATGCATTATTTATTCCTATCATAACATCTTATTAGTGGAATCAGATTTTTAATTGTTTTCAGTTTCAATTTAAAATATTCACTGGAACTGCAAATGTGCTGAGTAATACTTTCGGACTAAATCACTATTTTGGGATTAGTGTGAATTCTGTTAGAGACATATGGGATTATATTATCGTGATACATCAAGACTGTTAGCACACCAACACTATTCTTTATTGATGCATCATCACTTTCATGATTGGAATTCATTCGGAACACCACTGGAATTCATTCAGAATGCTCTACTTTTGGACTTGTAATAGAGTTTTAAGACACTTAGGGATTTAATTCACAATACTGAAGGTTCTTTTTATATTTTCACTTTATATTCTTGGGAAATATATTTATTTTCAAATTTTACAAAACCTGTTGATTTTCGATCTTTTCTATTACAACGTCATGTCCCACCCATTCACATTATCCTGACAACAGGCAGACCAGACGTAACACTAACTTGTTAATGCTGAGTGCCAAGCGAGGCAGCGCAAGTACCATTTTTATAAGTCTATGGTATTATGGCTCGATCTTGGTTTGGATTCGCGACCGTTTGCATTAATATATGATAAAAGCTTTGGACGTACACTCAAGTATACTATTTGCAAAACATTCTTTATACATACATACACACACACACACAAGCATATATATATATTAATAATAACTTGTTAATTATACATGTCTGCCCCTTTATCCATTCTTCATTTACATAACAAATATTAACAAATTAAATTTAAATGATTAACAGTTACTTAAATTAAGAGCAATCATCTCACAAAGAACTGTTTTTCTGATGATCTGTTCTTTCGATACCGATAAATGTTAATAGGTTTGTACAGGTCTCGATACTGAAGATCTTTTCATTGGATACCGATATATTTTTAATAGGTTTGTACAAGTCTCGATACTGAGGATCTATTCTATGCAAACCGATAAATGTTAATAGGTTTGTACAAGTCTCGATACTAAGGATCTTTTCTTTGGATACCGATATATGTTAATAGGTCTGTACAAGTCTCGATACTGAAGATCATTACTTTGGATACCGATATATGTTAATAGGTTTGTACAAGTCTCGATACTGAAGATATATTCTTTGGATACCGATATATGTTAATAGGTTTGTACAAGTCTCGAAAATTCTTCAATATTTATATTAAGGTCATTAAATTGCAGTTTCACCAACGACCTGCTTGCTTTAAAAGCTACACCGCTCCTGTGGCCTAGTGGTTTGAGCGTCCGCCTTGGATGCGGGATGTCGCGGGTTCGAACTCTTGCCGAGTCATACCAAAAACTTATAAATATGGTACTAACAGCTGCCTCGCTAAGCGTTCGGCATTAAGAGGTTAGTGTTAGTGCTGGTCGGTCAAGTGTCAGAATAATGTAACTGGGCGGGACATTGTGCTACCAACGAAAGGAAAAGACACAAAAAAAGAAACTCATGAAAACAATAAAGGATTTCGTTCAATATTAGAAGGATAAATAATTATAAAACACCGAGGAAGTGTTGTACCGTCACCACTGTCGAACCTAAAAGCCCTCAAGTGAAATCGTTGAAGATTAAAATGGGTGAAAGTCTCAGACGCATTCATCTTTCCGGTTCAGATGACGCGCAGAATAAGTGATTAATACATTATCGACTGGCATCAAGAACATCCATATTCGATTGACCGCTCAGAAAATTAATTATTCTCATGGCTGTATTGGTAGTATGGGAAATAAAAGCCCTTGACGACTTACGTGCAATTTAGAATGAAGCTCCCAGGCCATAGTTTTGTCTATTTTTGTCCTCAGCGTGTAGATGTACACGGCTCCATCGTGGCCACCAACGGCAATCATATTACCGTCTATCAGAAAGTACAAAACAACAATATAAACAACAATTATGATTTGTATTATGCTATAATTCATTTTTTCTAAGAATAATAAAGGATATGATCTAGCCTATTAGTATCATGATCATCATCATCGTCATCATTATTATTATTACTATTATTATTATTATTATTATTATTACTATTATTATTATCATTATTCTTATTATTATTATTATTATTATTATTATTATTATTATTATTATTATTTACTTTCTTATTTATTATTTACCTTCTTTCTTATGTAATCATTGTTTTATGAGAACCCGAGAATTGTGAAAACCTGTGGTCCATATAAATTGATCTTTATCATTAAAGACAAAATACAATTTAAAATGAATCTGAAAACGAGTCATGCAGTCTTTATACCAATATCTGGTACCACGAGGATCAAAATTAAAAAATTTCGAACCAAAATTGTAAATAAAAATGAGCAATTAAAGACAACGAAATAAATTGAGATCAGTGATCTCGTGCCATACAGAAATAACGTTTTATCGTCCGCATATAATGAGAAGTAAGCAATATTGGAAACAAGATGCAGTTAAAATGGGTTTATGTAAAGCAAATGTGGCAAGAGAATGCCGACTGCTATGTTTTTAGACAGACGTAACATAATATAAAAGATCCTCTAAAATAGCCCTGACGGAATATACATGATCCATAAAACAGTACCGGCCTTAGCAAACGCGGGGCCCAATTTTAATCATTTTGGCAGGGCCCCCCTGGATTAACACGCGGGGCCTTCTGTGAGCACGGAATTTGGAAATAAACTTTTAAAAACGTTTTATATGATATTGAACTTAAAATTTTCTTCTATCGCTCTAAAATTGCATTCTTTCTATAGATATATTTTTTGTAAAATTACTAACGTGCGGGGACGCTGTGAGAGCGGGAGCCGATTGGGATAAATGGGTCCAATCGGCCAAAGGCCGGCCCTGCCACTCAAATAGCCCTGGTTAAACACAAGGATCTGCTATAATAGCCCTTACAGAACATACACCATACATGATCCGTTAAACTATCCTTGACATAATACAGATTATCTTCTCGAATAATTTAATGTCCTTAATCGTATATTTTTGGTTAGAAAATACTCTTGAAATTGTATTAGCGTCAGAAAAATTACAGATGATGTTCATCCGATCAAATCACCGTTAAGTCCACGTCCGGCTTGAAATATTAGACGCACGTGCTTTGTTCAATACATGACATAATTGTTTCACACAACACTTCTACCCAAAATAGCACAGAAAGAGATGAATTGATTGAAATAACAAATTATTCATGGAACGATTTTCGAGATAAATTGGCTTCGTATTTAATTTTTCCGTTGGAAAAAAAAATAATAATGCGACTGACTCGAAGACATGTTCGCTTGAAGCTTTCGTTTAGAACGGAAGACCATAATGTAATGAATTAATTAAAGATTTAGGATTGCGATAATAAACAAAACACACACACACACACACACACACACACACACACACACACACACGTTCACCTGCACAGCAATGTATTACCAATGTTTATAAACAATTCATTCAGTTGGTATATAATAAAAACAATACCGCTTTTCATCTCTTTTATAAACGGCTGTTGTATTGTCATTTCTACTTTTAAAAGTCTCTAGATTTCATTATGAGTGCCATCTCGTTTCTAAGTATACAGTGTCAATGTTTAACACAAATGTCATGATGACGAAACATTTTTCTATGGAGTCTGCAACGTAAATATGCAATACATTAAATTAATATATGTGGGAAAATCGTTGCTCTCACCTGGGGAAAATTTTACAACATCTAGTCTATCCTTGCTGAGCTTCTGGTCCACCTTTTCGTCCCAAAAGTCATTTCTCCATTCTAATATATGCAAGCTGGTGGTAATTAGAATGCGGTAAATTTAAGCAACACATAGAAGTTACGACTAAAATGGAACGTTTTCATGACAAAGAACAAAGAAAACCGAGATCTAAAATTTAAATTTCCCCGTAACATTTCGTTCAAATCGGATCACTTTTATTTTAAATAATTTGAAAATTAAAGAGACAATGAAATTTTTTTTTTACTCGCCACTTTGATATCATACTTTTATTGAAAGCATATTACATTATATATTCGCTTTTAAGTCGGGTTCAATTGCAAAATGAAGTCGCTTTTAAGTCGAGTACAACTGCAAACTGAACAGTCCCAGATCTGACGCTACATGATGTGCAGTTTGTTAGGAGTAATCAATAGAACAAAACAATAAAAACTCTAATCTGCATGCGCATTATGTTTCAGCAGATGAGGACATTTGCTGTTTGATTCGACTTATAAGCGAGCACATGGGTACATTTTGGGTGCCGTGAATAATGCAGTCAAAACTATAAACAGTGTGTGCCTTCTGGTGCAATAATGGTATTATCTAATAACTGCACTTTAATTTTGGAAAAAATATTTTAGTTTGCTCAGGTACAAGAATGCAGGACAGTACACATTGTTTGGAACTGTACATGAATCTAACATATAGTTTCACGTTCCAAATAAACAAGGAATGTGAAAATTAATAAAGTTAGACACTGCATTTAAATTAGAAAGCATCTCTTTCCACGCAAGACTTTTAAAAAAAAAACGTTCTTAAACGTAACAAAATACACTACGGAAAACATTAATAACGCCCACTTAGGTATTGATAAATAATGAACTGATAAAATCGAAAATCTAATGCATTTTATCTCAAATTCACAAACATTTCGATAAAAAGAATTATAAATGACGGAAACTCATATATATTCAAACATGTGAGCATATACAATAGAGACATCATACTCAGCACGCGCGACCCCTGGTGATCAGACTGAGGGAGATAGCTTTCACTGCCAGTCACGAGATCTCAAATGAAGCATATAGAATGATTGATGTTTATCAGTTAAAAACGTCATCAGGTATGTGCTTCCTCTAATCATCATCGAACAGGTTCTTTTCATCTTTGCAAGAATACATATAATCGTGTTCAAATGAAAATGAAGACAGGAAATAAAACAAGAATACTGCAGTAAAATAGTTCTTTGACAATGCTACCCCCTCATACAGCAGTTCTAAAGCACGCAAAGAAGTAACCAAATAATCTGTATTTAAAAATCTGCTCAGTCTTGACAATCCATGAAAATAACGGAGAGTATGGAACGTGACTCACTGTCCATCTTTGCTTCCCAGGGCTAAGAGCTGACCAGTGAAGTCCATGTCTACACATAAGAACTTGAACCCCTGTGAAAATGACAAGAAACATGTAGTCATAACATGATAACATGACTTTTACGGGATTATTTTGTCAGGATGCTTGAACACTAAGATATATTGCTTATTTATCGATCAGAGAAGCCGACTGTCTAAACCATTTCATTTAGGATTATACATTTCAAAGTAGATGGAACAGAATATTGCCAATAATAATAATAATAATAATAATAATTTTGTAGACTTGATACAGCGCCTAATCGTTTGAAGCTCTACGCACTTGATAATATTAGATAACACATACGAACATATACAACGTTAAGATTAGAAAATGAAACACCATAAAGCTACGAAACAAAATCATACTGATAATAAATACCGAGGTAAACATTATTAAGTCTGTTCTTGCTGTTCGAATGGATGAATTTTAAGAGCACTCTTGAATGAGATCAGTTTCCTTGCGTCTAAGATCTATTGGCAATTCGTTCCATGTAGATGGGCCCTGGTGCGCAAAATACCGTTTTCTGTATTACTTCGTGTTAACTGTGGGAACAATGAAAATGCGAGTGTCGGAAGAGGAGCGTAGGCTCCTGGGTAGGGTGTACACACGGGTGAGTTCAGATAGGTACATTGGACTGGACCCCATCAACGAATTGTAACATAATGAACAGATTTGGTGTTTGATCCTGGATCGAACGAGCAACCATTGAAGGATATAGAGCAGAGGAGAGGTTTGTTCGGTTCTTCGTACTCTAACGATGATCTGAGCAGCCGTGTTTTCAACTTTTTAATGTATTTGTAGTAGATACTGCGTCGAATCAGGTAGAAGTGAATTGCAATAGTTCAGTCTAAAAAGTACAAGGGAACACACAAGTGTTTTAATGGCATCAACCGAAAGATAATTAGCGAACGGAGCTAATGCGTGAGGCATCGGATGTCAATCTGTGGCACTTGAGAGCGGCTGCGTGCAAATAATGAAGAAGACGGGTCCGAGAGCAGAGCCTCGTGGAACACCAGAACATATATCAAATTGTCTAGAATGTTTTCCACAATTTGTGTCCTGTGAACTAAGTAGGATTTGAACCATATTAAGAATGTACCGTGAATTACATACTCGGAGACGGTGAAGTAATATATCATGGTCTATTGAGCCAAATGCTGCAGAAAACTCAAGGACGGTGAGGTCTGTACTCTTTACCTTTTCCAAACCAGAGAGACGGTCGTAAAGTACTCTTATAAGGGCAGTTTAAATATTATGGCGAGGACAATATGCAAATTTTACATTGCTTAAATGACTATTTGAATTCAGATGAGATTACAAGTTGGTTTAGAACAACTTCTTCTAAACTTTTTTGACAATGTTTGAGAGGTTAGAAACATGGTGATAGTTCTTTAAATCCTAAGGGTTAAGTGTCTATTTCATCAACAAAGGCTTTACAATAGCAGTTTTGAAGTACGATTGGAATTCTCCGGATGAGAGAGAAGCATTTATAACATAGGTTAGTGAAGGCAATATTGAAGCTAAGTACTCAAGGAACAGTGATGTTGTTGTTGTTGTTGTAGGGTTTAGCGCCATTTTTCAGCACACGATAGGCTATACATGGCGGCCAGAATTAATGGTGGAGGAAGAACCCGGGAAAACCCTGGAAAGAACCACCGACCCACGAGAAGCTACTGGCAAGCTTTCTCACATATCCACATTAGCCGAATCCGAGACTAGAACCCACGCAGACAGAGGTGAGATGGCAGTGATCCGTAACGGATATCGCTTTTGACCACTCGGTCACTCGGGGCCCCGCAACAGTGATGTCGGAGTCAAGCTTATCTATAATGGAGCAAACTTTGCCACGGAAATAATTTGCGAACAAGTTCGAAAGTTCGACTGGACAGAAGGTCGTTGAAAGTGGTCTACATATACTTCTTGACATTTGCTTATTCGTAATCTCGTAGAGCTCTTTGCACCGAGAACATTAGTGATCTTAGTACTGTAGTGGCTTGACTTTGCTGCATTAACTACGTTTGTAAAAATTTTTTTAGAAGCTTCATAGATCTTCTTATGAACAATGAGGCTGGTGGAAAGATAAATCCTCTCGGCTGTATGGTGTTCTCTTTTAGCAGTGCGATGTTGGTCCCTAAACTGGTATACCACTGAGAACAATATTGAATTGATAATCTGCACTTGGTTGTTGGGACATGTTTGTCAAGCGATAAACACAAACACTTGTCAAGTTATACATGATGTCATTCTACATAAACACAGACAGGCATACACGTATATGTACGTATGAAAACTGTATGGTTGAAACTTCTAAAAAAAAGTAAATTTACAATATATTTTAAACTGCATCTCAAGTAATAAAGTGACACAGAAATCCTGTATTTTGATTACCTTTAAATGTTGCTTAAAAATTGATTTGCATGATCCCGAATCATAAAAGCAAATAAGACCATCCAAGCCCGCTGTAACCACATCGGCATGTGTCCAACAACGTGGTAGCACCGTGAGGCCTCGCACATCATCATAGTGACACTATACAATAAAAATAAAAATGATAGAATACCTGGTTTTGCGATTATGCAAAAAGTATAATATAGAGGGGAAAAGTGTGCAAAAATTGTGAAGAATGGACATCAGAACAGAACCAACGAGAACATTTGCAGCATTCATTTTTCAATAGATGCATTAATCAGTGCATTGAATAATGAATTGATTAGATCGTCATCTCCAGCCACGGTCAAAATTAGCTCATCTTCATTGTCTACCCGAGGCTACATGGGACTGGATTTCCTTTTGCTTATGAACATGCATAAGCCAAAATACTCAAACAACAACAACAACAACAACCCCAAACAAACAAGAACCACGTCAATAAAAGTGCCCTTTTAACAATCGATAAATGAATATTTATTGAATATGCAAACAGGGCGAAAAGATCACGTTCTGGTAAAGTAATACTCAGGCTCGCAACGACTGGTTAAGCAGCGTTTCTGCATATTCATTAAAAACGAGGAAACCTCTTCGCACTCAGCAACGGGTCACAAAAGAACATTATGTTCAGCCTTTTGTATGCCACTAAGTGTTTAGATATAATAAGATGTACAATTTACCTGTGTTATTGGGATTTCATCCACTGAAACATCTTTAATAGGCGATCCGTTCTGCGTTATGTTGGCGGTCAAAAGCGCATTCATGGTGGTGCCTATGAGAAGCTTGTTGGCATGCATCAGCAACATGCGAACACCGCCATTGGCCTTACCGATCTTGTTTTGAAAAAAAGACAGCTGAGTAATAAATTCTTAATTACAATTATGTCACAAAAGGGTCAGAACAATTCCGACCTACTGATATCCAAATATCCAAAATAGTACACCTATATGGGATTGAACCTAAGTTTTGGGGCATAGAATTATATATATAATCTACCCTTTGCATCTAAAATACAGTAATATACATAATACCCAAATAGTCTTAAATAGACTTGATGATGAATACAGTTTATCATAATTCAATAATATAAGCAATAATCCGAATCGTCTTCCATAATCTTACTATTGTATACCACCTATCATTCAAGAATATACACAATCATTCAGTCTTCTTTAAGCTAGCCCTCGTATTTTATCTATAATACAGTATTAACAACAGTCACCCAAATAGTATGTCATTAGACTGCTACTGAATATCATTACTTCGGTTGTCAATCGTGGTCGATGATGACGCATCTTGCGCCGCCCACAGGGACTATGCATGTGGCTCCTAAGCCCAAAGCCAGACGTACACAGGATGTTACAGATTGGGTAACGGAAGTTTGTATACGTAATGATTTGGGATGTGCGATGTGCCGTTTTTCTCTCGTGGCTGTGGGGGCTTAAGGGCAGACATCCTCAACTAGTTCGACAGCCTTTTCCAATGTGCGTGCACCATTCAGACCGGTCCATTGCCGAAGCTTCGAGCTCACTGCGTTGGATTCCACACCATTTCAGCTTACACTCAAGACTGTTACACTCAAGGTTGTGTTTGTAAGTTTTCCTGGGGCGCCTTCGTTTCCGCTTTCCCTTCTTGAGCTGACCATTCAAGAGCTGTCTCGATATTGTGGTCTCCTCTACCTGAATGACGTGGCCAGACCATCTGAGCTGTGAGTTCAGCAGCAGAGCTTCAATGCTTGGAACACCGGACCTGTTGAAGACTTCTAAGTTGGACCCCTTATCTGGCCATAGGAAGTACATGATTGACCGCTGTGAGCGTACGTGGAACTGCTCTAGCTGTTTCATGTGCCCGCGGTATACGATTCAGGTTTCACAGCCGTAGACCTTGATCTTGGTGGGGATCCGAATGTATTTTTACTGCAGGATTCTGATGCGAAGTCTTCCTATGGCTTGGCTTGCTTTCCGGATCATGGCTGTGATTGAATTGTCCAGAGACACATCTGAACACACAGTGCTTCCCAGGTATGTACGCTCTCCACGTTCTTCAGCAGTTTTCTCTCGATCTGGATGGTGGTTTATGTTGGGTTTGTGTATGAGTACCTATGTTTTATCTAGATTTATTGTCAGATCAAATAGACTGGATGCCTCGGAGAACTTATGTACCATGTTCTGTATATGGTTTTCCGTGTGTGCCATAAGTGCAGAGTCATCTGCAAATAGAGCTTCGAGAAGTAGTCAGAGTTCTTATGTTTGCTTGTCCACTTTATGAGAACGCACTATTGTGTAGGATCAAAACGAAGTAGTATTTCATAAGGAGCGATTGTTCTCAGCAAAAGTGTTGTTTCTCTGGTTTTTTTTTTTTTTTGTTTGTTTGTTTGTTCGACTTCAGATGAAATTCATATAAAGAATATTACGAACATCATGTAGCAATTATTTCGAAAGAACACGTTTTTTATATGAAAGGATGCCGTGTATGTACTGTTTCATAATATATTAGAACTTGACTTTATACTATCTCTATAAAGGTGGGTAATTAAAATATAATTAATTAGAATATAATATCATATCTTCCAGATAAGAGGGTTTCCTTAGACAGAAACGTAATATATACTTCAATGTTAATTTATCGTCATATGCTATAATGTTTAGAGTAGACAAATTAGAGATTGTAACCGTGTGATTAAAATAATTTTATTTTGCATGACATCTATCAAATTCGATAAACAGTATAAGATGTAATTTGCAAAAGCTTGCAAAAATATCAATCATTCAGTCCGTGTCATAACATTGCTATGAAATCGAAGGTATGTAAGTTAGCATATACAGAAACTAAGCAATTACATTACCTGCACAGTGCCATCTGCAGTCATATTTTTATTCCACTGCCAACAATGAATGAGACCATCCCTACCGCCAGATAGAAGGTAGTTGGTGCAACAGAGTACAGTAAACACGGGTCCCTTTAAAGTAAAAATATATTATTTTTTTATAATAATGTAAGCAAACCTCGGTCTCATTAAATTAAAAATAATATTAGTTTGTATCATACAGTAGTAAACATGACTCTCTTGAAAGGAAAATAATAATGTATAATACAATAAACAAACACGGCTCCCTACAAATGAAAAATATTTATGTTTGTATAATATAGTACAGTAACTGCGCGTCCTTGCAAAGATAAATAATCATTGTTTTGACAATATAATACAGCAAAATGCTGGTCCTTTCAAATGAAGAAAACAAAATATTAGTTTGTATCACAAATTACAGTAAACACGAGTCCTTTCAAAGGGAAAATAACATAACTACGAATAATACGAATCATTTCCTCATTTAATAAAGGCAACCGACACATAACACGAATATTAGAACCACACAAAATAGCATATGAATGACATATGTAAACTATAAAATCAATTAAGTAAATTCAGTATTGCATATGATCGGAAATATATCTCAAACAATTACTGGATGCAGAATATTTTTTGTATAATCTTTCAAAATACATGGAACTTTAACTTGCGAGTATTTGTTCGGAACTCTTAATATTTTGGAGAATGCAGCAAATTTTATTTAATTCTAACTGGCAATCTTGTGTTCTAAGTAATGCAAATATTTTTACAAGCCGAAAGATGACATGAGCAATGAATTATTGTAATACTGGACGCAGAAATGCGCATTTTGCGATCACAACGTAATATCTTAACGTATGGAAGAAAGAAAGAAATGAGCATATAGTTACCAATTCAATCTGATTAAAATCACATCGAGCTTCCGACACAAGGGAGATCAGACAGGAACCGATAGGAGACCATGTTCTATTGACATTTCGATTTTTTAATCAAATTACAGTTTATGTATTTATGAAAATGACAAAGATCATTCAGAACACGACGTTAATAATGATAACAATAATGTGCAGATCGGGAATTAATTCGTAAAAATAAGTGGATAGGGAATTCCAATGATGACCATATCATGAACCTTTATCGGTTAAATCCCGAATAAATCAGAACAGAAACCTCATATCAGAACAGAAACCTGAGATCAGAACAGATTGTAATCGAAATATAAACTTTTGTCATAATCGATTACATCCGATTTTAATAGGAACACAAGCCTTTATCGATTACATCCGATTTTGATCATTCTGGTTTTTGTCTCTTTAGAATAAAAATGAAATGGAAATTTAATATACAGTACTTGTCATCACACACTCACGTCATGCCCATGCTTGATGAAATTAGTGATTTTATTTCCTCCGTCTCCCCATATGTAGATGGTTCCGTTTGAATCTCCTGTGATCAGGTCCCCTGCATCATTATGGGCTAGGGTGATCACGAATTTAGCCTTTAGAAAACTCTATAAGGAAATCCAATATATATATATATATATATATATATATATATATATATATATATATATATATATATATATATATATATATATATATATATATATATATATATATATATATATGCAATAAACTGACAACGAACAGTGCAACACCAGTATCTGACTAGCTTGAGCGCTTTCGACTCTTAATGAGTCTTTTCCAAAGGCAAATACAAACCATAAACAAGGCAAAGAAATAAAACAGAACAACCATTGTGTTTGCAAACCTTTACATGAATATTTCTGCAAGAATGAAACTTTTAAATGTATTATGCTTCAACTAGTTTATTTCAAATTGTTGCGGATGCTGAAAAATATTTTGTATTGACCTAGAAAACTATGGGCCACAACGACATCTGATATTTTATGTCAATTTATGTAAGCGCAGATTACAACCCGGATATTTCGTTGTTATGGTAGTAATTATACGCTATTGGGTGACTAATAAACAAATTTAGATAATCATTTAAAAGAAAACGTGTCTGCTGCAAAAAGATAATTGTATTTGTGCATGGCTGTCTTGTTCTATTCTTCTTGGTTTCAATGTTCCAAAGCAGCGTATCCAGTACGATTAATTTTCTTTTCTGGTTTCGGAACTCCAGTTGGGGTTGTGAGCAATATATCGTGTCCTTCTTCATGTCTCATGTTTGATCAACGTTAACAGTAAACACAAAATGCATAGAATCTTGTTCATTGATCTAAAACAGTTATATATGATGAAGAACATGTCAGATATCGGACCTTTAACCGAAATTCCCAAAACCGTTCGGTTATTTCCAGAGTATATTCCGAGTTTCAAAAACTTCACCTATACTAGAAATTAAGCTAAGCCATCAATGATGATTCTAAATTTCATCATGACCAAAAACATCACTCTTTCTCCTCACATAATATGATTACAAGTTGATGAAACGTTTGCAATTATTAGAATAATAAAAGGGAATTTCTTAATGTAAGTGCATGTATACAACTAATTTAGCATTTTTGATTCATCATGCTCATAACGATCGTAGTCTACACTCAAAATTAATGCTAATCATATTATTGAGATCTGATTTGCATTTATTCTGAAATGAATATCTTAGTGAATATCTCAGTGAATAGATCAGGGAATTACTTAATGAATAACTTAGAGAATAGATTAGTGAATATCACAGTGAATAACTCCGTGAATAGCTTAGTTACAGCAGAGGGGAAATGTGTGTCACCTATCTCCTTTTGAATTGTGAAAGATGGAGTGGTGATAATGTTTAGGTCATATGTAAAACTGGATTTTAATACCTCGATCTAGCGATCGATCGATCGAAACATAGCGGTATGTTGCACAATATATCTTTTATCATTTATTTGCGATTAAAATTGCATCCACAACCGTGACTCTTCCATGGGAAAAATTAGTAAGTAAATTAATTAAATAATACATCACTGTTCGTCTATTCGTGTGCTATAATAAGAAATAATAAATGGTAAAAATAATAGATGGTAAATCACACTTGTGTACTGCAATCGCGATTTAGTTGTACCTTCTATACTCCTCTGTTTTCATCCCAATAACAAATATAACAACTTTCACTGGTCATATAGCACACGACATAATGTTTAAGAGCTATGAGACGCACATGATGTTACAATTTTATGAAATACGACGCTACTTCATTACTCACTGGAATGTGTATAAGCAAAATTGTGATATGTAAGTACGATGTCATGCTTAAATTGCTAACCTCGTAATCTGGTTGTGCTGACAGCTGTACAGTTTTACTGTCGGGATAAATCTTGAACCAGGCTATGTGCTCCTTACCAACCGTAACAAGAACCTCTGGATACTTTTTGTTGAAACCAATATCACAGATGAGCTCCGTATTTAACTAGGGAAAAGACTGTACTTTATGTACACAACTTAATTAACGGCAACATAACATATAACACTTACATACAATAATACATTGTGACGAAATTTAAACACCCTTCAATAACCACCCCTAAGACAACGAGAAGAAGAAAAAAAGAAAAAGAAATGGATATAATGCATTACATATACAACCTGTACATTATTATATGAAAGTGAATGAATGTACTGATATAACGTATAAAGTGGTCCATACACGTTTAAACAACAAACCATACTTCGTTCACGTGCATATAATGCACTCGTACGGGACGAGCGATAGGGGCTACCACCCTGGGCACCAATCTTGGGGGTTCGAGAGGTGGTCTCAGGTCGTTTCAGTGCATGGCATGTGGTAAAATCAAATAAATTTACAAGTAAATGTCTTTTCTAGCTTGATTGGAAGCTATTTGTGTTGTAAAAAGACGTTTTCTCCACTCAAATCATATAATTATACAAAACTTTGCCTTAGAAACCCAGTATATTCCACCAAATTTCGAATTCGACAATTAGGTACAGAAAGTACTTCTTGTCAAACGTAAGGTTTGTCATGTTTAAGTTGTTATTTGTCATGTTCAACTTGTCAATAATAGAATGTCTTGTTATCGTTGACAACTTAATTTGTCATGTCTGAAGTGTCAGTAGCGTCTAAGTTATCAATAACATAATTTGTCCGGTCTAAGTGTTCAAGAATATAATTTGTCGTTTCTAAATTGTTAGTAACATCATTTGTCATGTCTGTTTTATCAACAGTCTCATTAGTCACGTCTACATTGTCAAATTCGGACTCCAGGGATACAAACAACATGCCAAATATACCTTTTAATAACGTCAAAAACGACCGCCCCATTTGGGTGCATTTTATAGCTGTTAATTTCCCATAAGAACTTATCAGAGCTCGTTTACCATTCAAACTGGCATGATTTCTGTAGGAAAAGACAAAACTTAACATAACTTGAAATGTACACGTATTTACTTTAGCTTAATATGCTTACTAGTGGCAATTTTGGCAAAGCGAGACTTTTTATGGAAAGCTCGCAAAAAACCCATACAATCGTGTTAACTATTACAATATGCCCTGATATATTTTTTCTAACGTTTCTTCTTCAGAAATATATTCATGGAATGGATTAAATGTAAGCATCTTACAGTAGTTTCACCACATTTGACACCGGTGTTTGTATCCCAGATTGATAACTTCTTGGTAGAGCTGTTATCAACGGCAGCTAATATATCCTGTAAGTAATGAAAATGTTGGACTAAATTACATCAACTAAATGTAAACAATTATATATGACAACAATGCAAAATTATGAAGACATGTACGGGGATATATATATATATATATATATATATATATATATATATATATATATATATATATATATATATATATATATATATATATATATATATCAGTAAGATGACGTTTTATTGAATCATTTCGCGATATACTGTACACATATGACACATTTAAACTAAACAAAAGCAACATGTACGTGCATTAACGTTGGGTAATGAAATCAGTGTCATAAAATTAGGCGTACAACACCAGTATTAAACTTAAACAAATTACACGTTAAGTGTAACATGTCAAATTTATATTGTATTTGTATAACAAGGAGTGACAAGATAACTGGACCCTCAGTCCATTTTGCCTTTTATTATTTAACAGCAATCCATGTATATCTGCAAAATTATTGTAACCAATGGTAATAATCTATGACTTCAGATACCTGTCCTAGTGCAAATGAAACGCAAGCGACGGCCTTTTCAAACTCTCCTATTCCTAGTATATGCATTGTCTGCAACGTATCAGAGCGCCAAACCCGTATATGTGCCTGGATAATAATAATAATAATAATAATAATAATAATGTTATTACTACTCTTACAACTACTACTACTACTACTACTTAGTATTATTATTATTATTATTATTATTATTATTATTATTATTATTGTAGTAGTAGTAGTAGTAACAGCAGCAATAGTACTTGTAGTAGTTGTGTTTGTAAAACATGCATGAAACATTCCACTTCAGCGGACCAGAACCTTTGAAGAAAAATCAACAAATTACGGCATGAAAAATCTAATCGGATCTCATAAGTATGCACACAAATAAGGCAAGACGAAAATCACAACTTTCCCAGTTTTGATAAAAATGCAATAAAGGAATAAGCAAGACGGGAAGATGTGCAAAAGAAAATCTCACTGAATTTATATTTTATAGTATGCTGACAAAGGTTTCAAAAATGTAATGATCTCAAAGAACTCTTTTTAAATTGGATGTGAAGACGAAAATAACATACTTTATCTGCTTTATTGTCAAAACAACCAATTAATCCGTGTCTTTTAGATATATATGACACTGCTGAAAGTTTTTATTTCTATCAATGACGTAAATGGTAAAACAATATCAATTATCAAGTACAAATCAAGACAGGTGGGTTTGTCTTACCAGTTTCTTGGGATCATTTTTGCCGGTAAACTGGCCCGTGGCAATCAATATGCCATTCGAGTGAACAGCGATACTGTAAAAAGGATTCGATACATTTTGGTATTTATCGATATATTTGTATCTGTATTAAGACTACGGCTATCGATATACAAGACAAATGTTTAATGGATTGTCGTAATATCCGAATAACTGAGAAACCACTGCATTGAAAGACATGCATCGCTGTCTCTATTTCCTGAAAAAGGAAAATAAAAGAATTCGTCTAGCAACTAATTTCCATATAATCTAAAATCTTTTTTTCAAATCGTGATGAAAAATAATGCGTGTAACGATAGTTATACACCCATTAAGCAAGGTTAATACTAAACTTCTGAGAGAGAGAGAGAGGCAGACAGACAGACAGAGACTTCTCTACTATTAGACTTCAAATAGTTATTTAAGTCCATCTTAAACGCGCAACCGTTTGTTTACAGCGACAGTTAATGATAGTACCTATTGGCGATTGTACCAATCAAGGGATGTAATCGGAGGAAAAGGGAGATAAGTATTACCATTTTATGTCATCAGTATGTTCTCGGTAATGCCTCTGACGATGTTCCTCCACGTGATGTATCACAGCAATATATGACATAAAATAAACAATCTCTCCACTGTACAGCACGTAAATATTGTTCCTGCAGTCATTGCCTCTGTAACCGTACCTACAAATCATGGAAGGTATATGAGTGGGAGTTTCTTAATTTAAAGATATATTAATAGTTCATATTATTAAGTAGCGTCAAATCTATACTACTCAGATCTTTAGTTATTCTAAGATATTTTACCAGTCTTTTATGGGTTTATCATTCCCATTAGGGGGGTGATGATGATTCGTACCAGCCAAACCATCATCCTCATATGTTCGAAAATTCGTCCCACCCTGCACTCAGGCGAACGGATCCACTAATACGAAATAATAGACAAAAGTAAATTTTAGCAAAACCAGAAGAAAATTTGCGTCAAATAATGTGAGATTATCCCAGAAAGGTTGTTGTTGTTGTTGTGGGGTTTAACGCCATTTTTCAGCACACGATAGGCTATGCACGGTAGCCAGTATTAATGGTGGAGGAAGAACCATATTCATGACATGTTGGTGCAATGTGAGAGTAATGTCCAGAGTAACACCTAGGTTTCGTAATGATTGTGTGAATTTAATGTTGGTGTTGCTGATATTTATTGTTTGAGGTAAAGGATGTGAATGAGAAAACCTTTGTGTTGTAATCAGAATGGCCTCAGTTTTATCATCATTCGTCTGTAGCTTGTTACATGTCATCCATGATTTCACATCAGAAATGCACCTCTCTATACCTTGGATGGTAGCATCAACTTCATTTGGGTGGCTAGATTTGTATATTTGGGTGTCATCAGCGAACAATTGGTGAGATACTGGATGATGATCTATGACACTTGAGAACGACTGAGTGTATAGAATGAAGAGAACAGGTCCAAGAACAGACCCCTGTGGAACACCACAACATAAATCAACTGGGCTAGAGTGTATTCCATTTGCAGATACAATTTGTGTCCTCTTGACCAAGTAGGACTTGAACCACAGTAAGGCTGTATCATGAATGCCAAATACATGCTGGAGACGGTAAAGTAATATATCATGGTCAGTTGTGTCAAATGCTGCAGACAAATCAAGGAGGGTGAGGTCTGTAATCGTTCCGCTATCCAACGCAGAGAGAATGTCATTAACTACTTTTAGAAAAGAAGTTTCAGTACTTTGGCAAGGGCGATATGCTGATTGTACATTGCTAAAAAGACTGTTTGAATTCAGATGAGATACAAGCTGGGATAGAACAACCTTTTCTAGAATTTTTTATATGAATGGGAGATTAGAAACTGGGCGGAAGTTCTTTAATTCGTTATGGTCTACTGTTGGTTTCTTCAGCAGGGGCTTTGCAGTGGCAGTTTTGAAAAATGATGGGAATTCCCATAATGAGAGAGAGGTATTAATAACATCAGTTAGTCAAAATAATACTGAATCTTGAAAGATATTGGTCCTAAACATAGTTGGATGTCACTAAAACCAGATAATATGGACGTTTCTGAGAAACCCTCCCATTTTTATCACGTGGACGAATTAATCCGATGTTGATCGGCGACATACGAGTGTGAACCGATTTAAGTAGAAGGTTGCAACACATGATTGATGACGTCACCTTTGTAAACATTCGACGATAACACCACTCTGTATCGAAGTGTTTTCAGCCCATGATCGCTCTTCAGTGCAGACCTGCCTCTCGTCATTCCATCTCGAACCAATTTGTGCACCACGTTTGAATGTTGTTGGTTTTAGACCAACACTAACGGAATTTGTTCTATGTATCACATCACCACTTTTAGTGCACTCCGGAAAAATATCTAGTAAATTCACTGACTGAACTAAGTGGCGGCATCTCGTAATTCTAAATCGAATATCTGAACGTTGTTTAAAGCTTACTTCCTAATTATTTCAAAGAACAGTTTATATCAGATAATTATTGTAAATAAAAAATTTTCCTCCTTGCAGACGTTCGTTAAGATTGCAAGAATGGCGAAATGATAAACGGCGGCATTGAGTCTTTAAGGTAGAGACGAGGTCGAAGAGAGGCTGAGCTGTAATATCGCCACGCGAGGTTGACTGACTAGCATAATTGGCTCCGAAAATAGGGACATAAACAATTTACAAGACTCAAAAATAAACCACATACAAATACCAATAAAAGCGAGTTAAAATAAATATACATACACTCAGTTCAAACTAATATTGTTTACCGTCGATATTTAATATTTTTCTTTTTTGTCTAAAGAAGGGCAAAATCGGCTGGCTAAGTCTGTAAGTAATTCATTTGTCTGAACAGGAATGAGTAAAAGTTACAACATTTCCGGCATTTGTAAGCATTTTTGCTTCTATACAAGCTTGATTTAAGCAGGAGAGGAATAAATCTGACTAAAAATACAACAACAACAAACAAACAAAAATAAACATCAGCTGCACGGATAAGATTGTGTTTTGGATCATACAAGATTAAGACTTACCGGCATTTGGAAATTTTCGCCGTAGACAAGGTCACCATAGACACGACATATGTGTGAGAAGAATACTTTATTTAAATCAGCTGCGTCTGATCTAATGACACAAGGTCACTGGCTAATAACCATTTTATGTCACCTTGTTTCTAATGTTTATGGTTTTAAATTGCAAATATTCGCTTGAATACAAACCATGTGCCAATCTTCCTGAGCCTCAGTCCGGCTCCACTATGATTGCCTGTAATAATGATCGCTTGAGATAAGAATCTGGCACATATTACACCACAATAAAGCATTAAGTAACAAACTAACTTTCGACTCGGATAAGGTTTGCACTTTTGTCCTATCTTAACTGAACGTGGTGAAAGGCAAGATCATCGGAGACAATGGCAGAACTAGTTTTTGGCAACAATTATAGAAAACTTGCAGCATTGTGAAGAAAATGGTCAGGGATAACCTTTCCAGATTAACTGTGGTACATATTTGAATGCTTCATTACGTGGACATGAAATAATTAATTGAAAGTGTGTCAATGCATGTCCAATCCAACCAATTAACTAACTATAATAAAACTTTAGTCATTATAGTTGACATTCTGTATACAACTTAATACATTCCGCAAATCACCCAATCGACTGGGTGAATATAATATTTTGCAGAAAATAATAACTGTCATAAAATGTTCATGTATTTAAGTTTCATAAAGAATAAGAAACAAGACAAAGTGAAATTAAACCCTAACCATCAAAAGTTAAGTGGGATATTAGGGTCCCACCCTTGACGTTCCACTCCACGGATTCGAAATTTGCAAAGAATTGAGTTTCTTATTTAATCTTTACTTTGCCATGTGGAATCATGTGTTACGTAAGGGAGATTCCATGAATGATTATCTTTGGTAGAGTCACATTTGTGTAAGTATTTAGTGTGTACCAACTTATGTGGATCTTTAGCTGGGCATGAGTACCACAAGGTTAGAAAGCAAAACTATGAATTCAGGCTGAATGCCCAGTTGTGAAAAGCGAAATAAATGTGTATCAAATGCTGGAGATCAGATTTAAATAGTTAATCTATTTCGATTTTCTTCAAGGTTTTCTATTGAAAGATATATTCAGGTTCTTTAATCTCCACCTGAGTCTGTTCGTAGGCAAATTAATTTGTTAGAACAGGTACACAGCGCAAAAAAGATAAATAAATACATTTTGACTATATTTGAAGAATTGTTAATAAAGGGAAAGCTGGATTTAAACGGGCACGGACTAATCCTTGATTAGGTACGGTCAAACCATACGTTGAACAGACAGTGACTTTTATTTTGGACCATAAGAAATTATAATGTCCCAGAAGAGGACAGCTTCAAAGCAAAGACTTAGCCTACCGGAAGAACACATACTTGTGAGGAAGTGAGATTTTGTGAAATTTCTGGAACGTAACGTGAGCATATAACAATTCGCCAGGGCGAACCAATTTTATTCTAGATCTTTTTGTGCTTTCCTGATTCGATGAAGTTACAGATGAATAGAAAAACGTTTTTATTTTGCACAAATATTCAAAATTGTTAACGTTCAGAAATATAATCTATGATTTCACTCTATTTGTTTGCAGTTTTATGTGTCGTATTCCGATTTTTTTTTTTTTAATCCATGGAGAATACCATGGGTGTTAAAACGAAATTTGCAACGTTCGTGTAAAATGGTTAAATTGAATAACTATTCTCATAGAATATTGTGGAGTATCAAAAAGAAATAACCTACACCCAGTGCAGTTTGAGTCTTTGATCCGGAGGGTCGATGGTTGACTTTTTGATAATATCGTCGGGTAGAGTAAACTGCAGTGTCTTGCCTTTAATATTCATTGTCAGGATATGTTCCTCTTTTCCACCACTGGATTCCGTTGAAATCTTCAATGATGGGTTGCTATCTACAGCTTGAAGTTTTGACGATTCTCCATGTTCACATCCATTCTCTTGTCTGTCATCTTTTGATTTGTTGCTTTCCGATTTCTTTTCATTGCTGGAGACATGGGAATCCTTTTCCTCAGAGACGTTTGAAAGATTGGACAGTACTTGATCTTCTGTGTTTGTGTCTGTTTCAAAAGTTTTTGTACTTTCATCCTTTTCTTCGCCTTTATCAGCTGAATTTCGGAAAACAATTTCAATACAAAATGGCTGTAAGGAGAACTAATTAAAGTCGACGATGACAATAAAGATACAATTATCAAGAACAATTAAGCGCTTTCAATCGAATTTGTGAGTACTGACTCAAATACGAGTTTGCATATCATATAACTTGTAAATAAAACTGTCCACTTCACTGACTCAGTTTTAAATAATGCTTAAGAAGCTATTTTCCATCCAGAGGCTGTGGAGATGTTCCAACCTAGCCCTACCAACTACTGAAAATAGGCGGAAAGGAAAATATAGCATCTTACGGACAGGAAAATATTTGCAACGACATATATGGGTTGTTTTTTGTTATTTTGTTGAATTTCAAGGGCAACAATCTTATGCTTCCATAAATATATAACGGCCTTGTCATTTGAAAAAAAGGAAAAAATATAACAAAATATTTTAAAATTTTGAGAATTGACTTTAGAACTTGTCGTCACACAAGATGGACGATTTTTTCAAAAGAAAGCTTGCAGTCGAAACGCACTCTGACGAATGTTATAACTGAAAGGCTTCTGTAGTTTTCGTTTGCATACATGATCGTGATATCTAGGATTTTATCAGCTTTTATGTGGACATTAGTAGGGCAATGACTTAAACTGGTTTCTGACCTTGCTCGAGATTCGTCCCGTTTTTAACCTTATCCTTATTCGGCGAATCTGGTGGTTGCTGTACTTCAGGTTTCATCTCCATCAACGGGATTGCCTTTTGAGGAGTTTGGTTTTCTTTAGAGACTCCATGCCTTTCATTCTCAGCCGCTTTCTTTTTACCTGCAATATGCAATAAAAGTATAATAAATATCAAGACAAAACTAGAACTAGACAAAGAAGCTCACACACACACACACACACACACACACACACACACACGCTGCACTTGTATGTCTATCCTGTATGTATCCTGCTGTATATCCTCGTACATATTTAGTTTCCGACTCTATATCTAGCGTGTCTGTGTCTGCGTGTATGAGTGAACGCCTGTCTTTTATTTGTATGCCTTTCTGTTTGCACATTGATGGGTTTCTGTCAGATAGTGGCTACGTTTTTTCTCTTTCTTCATTTCAGATTCGTACCATTTATATAAAGAAAGATACGGAAGAACAGATGTCATCTTTACTACCATAGAATCATGCCATTAAAAGATTATCCATTACAAAGTGTTTCAATCACATTAGAGACACACAACAAGGTTCCTGATTTTTTTCTGCTAAGTCAACGTCAAGATGTTTTATCGCGTGGCTAAGAATAAAACAATTAATTAGCTTTTATAGCAAAATGCAAAATGAAAAGTTGTCATTTAATCAATAGGAGACAAATCCCATTACTTTGTGCTTTGGAGAATTAGGTTATCTCCCATGCATAGAATCTCTGTATAACCGTTAACAATTATTTTCATCGTCCTGATCAGTCTATTTATAGCCTATATTCCTGACAGTTTAAAGGAAATTCAATATTAGAAGAAAAGAAAGAAAATTGATAGCTAAAAGAATGATTTTTTATATATTGAGAAAAAAAGATGGTTGCGCCCGATGTGGGGCTCGAACCCACGACCCTGCTCTACCGACTGAGCTAACCGGGCTACTGACACGACTATTTGCAGCAATCTCTGTGTCTTGAATAGATGTCCTTGACATTAGCCAAAAGCTAATATTAGAGTAGGTGATGATTCATGGAATGAGAGAATTAGTAAATACGGTATATATTTTCTCTGTTACTCTCTTTGTTATGATTTTTTCAACATCGTCAACAAACCTAGAAATACAACCGTCAACGCTAGATTTAGGCCTGGCCAGAGATAAAGTATTATCTTGCAGAGTAAAGGATGTGAAAATGGCGCGAAAGTCTGTAAATTTTCTCAAGATGAACAATATCTTTCTCACTTTCAACTTATAATTCTAAAACGTGTTTATTATCTTAACACAATGAAACATGAAAAAACGCGATATTTTACAAGCACACGCGAAGATAGAAGATAATGATAAGCTATTTCAATAATATTTTTTTCTTCTTTTTTTCCTTTTCTTTCTTTTAAAATTTGTAATACATGCTTTATAACTTATATTAGGGATTTTGTTTTCAAATAATGTTATTTCTTTATTGGCTAAATGTAGCTATGACGAAAAGGAAACAGAATGAACACTAATGAACAATTTACTCATAAATTAAACATAATTCATAGATTCAATAAATAAATTAAATAAAAGAGTAAAAAAAAAGGTAAAGTCATGTTTTGCCTGAAAGCAACGTATTTCAAAATCGATATATTCATGCCCATTATCGGAAAGGAAAAAATGTATTGAAATACGACTATATGTAGGCGGGGTTTTTATGCATTGAGTTTTTCGGGGGTGGGTGGGTTAGTGGTTGTGGTTGTTTACTGAAGATATTCTTCATGTATAAATTATGAAGGGCAAATGCAGGATTTTTTTCCAACAGTATTTCAATATCCTCACAAGTTACAATATCCAATTGTCCCCGTTTTATTATTAAAACTGCTGCATCTTAAAGGGGGGTGGGGGGTGTGAGTGGCCAAGTGGTGTAAAGCGCTCACCATTCCGGATCACTGTCATCTCACCTCTGTCTGTGTGAGTTATAGTCTCAGGCTCGGCTAACGTGGGTATGTGAGAAAGCGTGCCAGTAGCTTGTAGTGGGTCGGTGGTTCTTCCAGGGATTTTCCAGGGTTCTTCCTCCACCAACTATACCGGCCGCCATGTATACATATATCCTGTGCTGAAAAATGGCGTTAATCCCTATAACAGGGGTGCATAATCTTTATCGGCCAACGGCCATATTGCATTTTCTAAAACCACTCGAGGGTCACAAACACTAATTTCTTTAATATAATTACTGTTCACGGGCCAGATTTCTGTGTTGTTTAATTTTCCCTAAGGGCCGGACAGAACACGTTGGCGGGCCGGGAGTTGTTCACCTCCGCTCTACAACAACAATAATAACAACACCAGCATCTTAACTGAAAAAGTATTCTGGGGATTTAACTAACCACTGCCCTCCTCCCCAACAAAACCAAATCTAACTCCGCAGCTGAACTTCATATACTATTTCGATTTACTTTTGATAGGTTACAGGAGTTTAGGAAGAATTGCAGAAAAGTAGGAGTGACGACAAGAGAGAAGGCTGTAAGTAGGGCGCCACCTCCCAAATTATTCTTTGGTTTTCCTCCGAAATAATTGTTGCTGTCGCATAACTATAAGAAAATCAAGTAAAGGTATCCCAAAAAAAATAAAGTGAAAAGTGCCTTCATAGATATTTCAGTAGACACATGTTCATGAAGGACACTATTGCAGTTCCTTTCCTTCTTTTCTTTATAACTGTGAACCTTTGTATAGAGAAAACAAATTTTATAATACTCTAAGTGTCCATTACTCTGGGCGTCCTTTACTTTGAGTGTCCTTTGTAAGTTTAATAAAACCATAATGAAAATCGTTAAGGCTAGAAAGTGTTGGTAACTGTTTGGTCGTCGATTTAAAAACTCTGGTGTAACTATTTAATACCAGTTTCATTCAAAAACAATACAAAGAGTAAAAACAAATGAAAGGTTATTTACATTATCCATATGACATTTGTACTTACCAAAAGTAATGTTCCAAGAAAAAAAGGGAATAAAAGTGTCTAACAGTATATTATTTATGTATTAGAGAAAGGGTGAAAGACATTTTTTAAAAAGTTATAGTTGCGCCCGATGTGGGGCTCGAACCCACGACCCTGGGATTAAGAGTCCCATGCTCTACCGACTGAGCTAACCGGGCTATTGACACATATGTTGCGTAAGAAGTGTATGCGGAATTTATTATCCTTGGTTATAACTCTTGATATTATATTACTGTGTGCTATTTTTAATATCGATTTAAAATGTAAATTCCGGAACACTCGCAATGTTACGTAACCATCCTTTATTTGCTGTGTTTTTCTTTCTTTTTCCTGTTTAAGTAATCTCACTTTGTTTACCTCAAAGTTATATTAAATGGGCGCATTATGCAGATTCATGTAGTTAATATGAGCTATGCGTGATAGCCGTGAGCAAAACTGTAACCAGTCTATACATGAATGGAAGACTGATTTCGTATCGCAAGGGAAGTATTGTATATAAATGCGGATATACAGTAGAGAAGAAATAAATATCAGCGTTTTGTGACACGGTGAAGTTAATCCAGGAATAACTGAATGACTTCAAAATTTTCATTGTGTCAATCAATGTACGATTGAGAACTAAACAAGCATTAAAATATGGACTTTCATTACGTAACAATTTATATCTTTTTCTTTTTCATCTGCTTCATTTTTACAGTCTCTCTATTTTGGGGTGTTGGGGTGGGGCTATAGTTTCTTAGTCTAGTCTCAGCGAATGCGTAGCCAATGTTTTAAAAGAAACAGTGAAATGCTTCTGTTGCTGCGGTCTCTACAGTAATGTATCTTTTCTAACACAGAAGCGGAGGAAAAAATGAACATTACAAACTTGGATGCTCACGAAGTTCAAAACAGTGCATTAGTGCAAGGTATTCGTCATCGTTATCGAGTACATGTTTTGTCATCTCTGCACACGTAGGATCGGCTACGAAGGTTCACAGAATAGTCGAAGGATTAAAGAAATTGTTTTGTATCCCATTTAGGACCTCTTCGTCAAGCGGAGGCAGGAAGAAACTAGTCCAATAAATCACCCCCACCCCCAATTTGTGTTGATTATGATGGACAATGTGACCGAAAATCAATATCATCACGGGTGAAGTGCTGATTTATGAGCCTAGGAGGAAACTTGCGGAATGAACTGAATCTTCATAGCGGTTTTCGCTATGATGAAAACGTGGTCCTGAAATACAGGCAAGAACATGCCAATTTTAGTTGACACTATTCAGTTCTTTATACTCTAACCATTGTTTTCAGAATTAATTAATAGCCGATATTTACCTAAAGAGGTAGAGTTGTTAGAGTGGGGTTGGTGGGATAGGGTGGCGTGCAGATAGGGATTTTTGGGAGGGCTCATTTGAAAATTTAAAAAATAAAACAATTTTTTTTAAAATAAAATCCGCTATCTCCAACCCAACAAAACAATAGAACAAAGGAGAAGTTATACATTTCATGATCAGACTTAAGAGTCTAAATTGGAAGATGAGTTTGTATACAATTTGATCAGCAGTTATGACCACCTTTAATGATGAAAAAAAGATTTGGTTTCGGGGTTTTGATTTTTTGGGGGGTGGGGGGGTGGTGACACAATTTTGCAGCAAATGGTATCCTATACATGGCGGCCAGTATATTTGGTAAAGTTTTTCAAAAGACAGCTTATTATGTTGCTGTGTTGTAGTTTTATTGTCGTTGTGGGTTTAACGTCAAATTTCGGCACATAAAATGCACAACTTTGCAGGCTGTATATCGGATGACGAAGATTCTTGGGAAAACCAGTGTGTGTGTGTGTGTCTATATATATATATATATATATATATATATATATATATATATATATATATATATATATATATATATATATATATATATATATATATATATATATATATATATATATATATATATATATATATATATATATATATATATATATATATATATATATATATATATATATATATATATATATATATATATATATATATATATGTGTGTGTGTGTGTGTGTGTGTGTGTGTGTGTGTGTGTGTGTGAAACGAAAAGAAAGCAATGAATAGAAAAGTTTACATGACTATGTCTAACCGATGTATGTTCCTCTTGTCAAGTTTAGTTTAGACTAGTTATTTTTCTTTCGCTTATTCAAGCCAGTGCTTTCAGAATAAGGCAATGGCTATTATTTACCAGAGGTAGGCATGTTTTGACTGGTTCCCTTTATCGCTTAGCAGAATTTAAAGAATAGGGAACCAAAGGACCATCTGGAGGAGTAATGTTTGCTTGAGTTTCATTCGGTATGTCAACATATGTCCAACATTAAGAAACATATGTCCAACATTAAGAAACATATGTCCAACATTAAGCGATTCAGCAATCAACCAACATAGACTCTTCAACTTGGTATTCTATACCACCATCGTTTAATATCAGCGAAGACCATTTACGTATACCCATGATCCTTACCTTTTGGTTTGGCGGAAGGATTGGCATTCGACTGCGGTTTCTTTTTAGCTGTTGAAACTGCATCGCTGGGTTTTGTAATTGGCGTCGCAGCAGGTACACATGGTTTAGAAGAGTTGTCATTAACTTTGTTCGTTTCATGTTCCTCGTTTTTAATGTTTATTCCGATCTCGTCCTCCTCATCTGACTTTTCAAGAGAAAGCTGCGAGATTATTTCATACATGAGTACATAAGCATAAAACGTATAGGATAATACATATATCCGGTGGGTACAACATTTTCTTAGAAATTGTATGCAGTCCCTTAACTTATACAATGTTTAAAAATAAATACTGGAAAGTCAGACATAGTACATTACATGGCAATAATAATAATAATAATAATAATAATAATAATAATAATAATAATAATAATATTTTAAGTTCAAGGCTCAATCGATCCAATTAGTACTAGCTATGTAGTTCTCTTGAAGTTCAATACTTTACCAATCCGACTGGTACTTCCTATGTAGTTCACTCGAAGTTCAAAGCTTTAATCATCAGAATAGTACTAGCTAAACAATTCGCTCGAATTCCTTGACTTACTAGTACTAGCTATGTAGTTTACTCGAAGTTCGAGGCTTTAACCATTTGGATAGTATTGACTATTTATGTCACTCGTGTTCCAGGCACATAAAAAGATAATTTGCAAAAAATATGTTTACTTTCCATGAAACAAGCACATTATATGTCATAAAAATGGTGTTTTAATATAATCAGAACATACTTTTTTCCTGAACTTGTTGACGAGAACGTTTCTTGTTTTACTCGACAGCTCATCGAGTGGTGAGGGTTCAACTGGTACTTGGTTCTTCACTTTATTCGGTAGTTCTTTTAAATCGGGACAGGATATCCAGGCATTCTGCTGTGCACGCTCCAGAAAGCTAACAAACTCCGGCCAGCTGCGGATAAAATTAAATTATATTTGAACTTTGAAGTCTCAAACCTGAAGAGTAGATAATTCTTAGTTTTAGACAATGGTAAATTCGAGTTACAAAAGCTACATGTAATGTCCTTCACTGACTTTTCATGCCTATTAGACACTACACGGTGATTTGTTTTAATTACGTTGCTGTGTCAAACATTTCATTTATTGATAAATAGATGCAAAGGTAAGAAATAGTTACTTATGAATCAATGTGGTCTATACGGATTCCTAAGAGGACATGAGGTTAAAAATAGTATTTCTATTCCTCAAAATAATATTTTGTTCAACAGGTAGCTTATTCGTTCTAGCGAATTAACATACCGTTCCCTCAAATTAATGCTCAGATAAAATTTAAAATATGTTCCCTCCGATTCATTATTCCTTACCTCAAATTAATTTTCAGGTAAAATTAACGTAATGTACCCGCCGGTTCATTATTCCTTACCCGACATTATTGCTGATGTCAAATGAGTATTATGTTCCCTCCGATTCATTTTTTGTTCCCTCAGTTATTCTTTCCCTCAAATTAATACTCAGGTCAAATGAATATTATGTTCCCTTTGATTCATTGTTAGTTAGCACAAATTAATGTTGTGTACTAGCGTTTCGTTCTTTAACACTAGGCTCTGACGACAGGACTAGTATGCCAAAATGACAAACTTACATCTGACACTTTGATTTGCACGACAAACTGGAACCCAATAGTACTTACAGAGAAATTAGGCGGAGTACCCGTTTTTGTAAGAGGCGAACTGGAACTGAAAATTGTTATGTCAAGAATTTCCGGCGCTGTCCAAGTAGAAATCGGTGGAATGAACAAGTCAATGAAAACACATTCTTGGAAGGTTCTAGGACGTACAAGTAGATTATGGAATACCGGTGGGGACACATTAGAAACGAAAATGTGAAGATTTCTAGTTTGATACTCACTTCAGTGGCGTTATTAGGGTGTTGTGGGGGTGGGGGATGGGTGTGCGGACCGCACCGGGTGACATGATTAGAGGGGGTGACACCAAAATGACATTACTAGGTATTATGTATGGTCTGTTACAGTTGGAGGTCCATGGGGGTGACACCATGAGTTACCGAACTGGGTGACCCCATGAGTTACCGAACTGGGTGTCACTATCCCTAATGACGCCACTGACTCACTTTGATGGAGGCTTTGTGGACAAAACAACTATACAGTTTCGCTTTATAAGAATGACCCCGTATGCTGATAATAACATAATTTCAGTTATCTTAATTGCCAAGCTTACCCTTTGTTTATGTTGAATTCTTGTTTCATGATGCGGGTTTGATTGCTCTTTATAAATTAATACTTTATCCTATCTTTTTAAAATGCACTGGTATAAGATACATGTTTCTTATTCTCTGTACTTGAAATAATGGGGCTTCCCCCATAGTATCTCATATTTGTGTATATTCAGTCTACATTCTCTTGTCTTCATTAAACATTTCCCAAATTGTATCATTTTTGTTTCCAATTTATATTCAAACACACCTCTGCAAATAAGCAAGAATTTATTCCACAGATCACCGGACAATATAATTTACATTTGCGCTCGTTTTCTTCAGCTCACTTGCGGGTACTCCGTCACACAAAATTTGAATGACTTGCTAGATTCAAACTTTATATGTGGTATGAAGTTTCATATATGTAAACCTGTATTGATCTATACATTGTCTTCCGTTTGTATTATCACGTTCAAGTTGACTCTGGGATTCTGGGTCAATATCGCCAATTAGTTCAGACTTATATTGTTTATGTATATTCGTTGCATATTTGTTTAGTTAACTTGCTCTTATCTAGTATGTATCTTACAGTTCGTATAGGTTCATTTTTCGTCTATATAGAATTTACCGATTGTTCGTACAGTTTAAAGAAGGCAACAGATCTTACGTGCTATTCTGACCATTCTGTTTGCAAAAGGTTACGACTATTTATTTTAAATAATTGTTTAAATGGTTAGAATGGCATTTTCAATTACTGCGTCTCTCACATTTGTTGTTGGCGTTGAAAACACAACAACAACATATGAAGGTACCAGTTTTTGAAGTGCGTTTTGATGATGAAATCTAAATATACTCTTATTATAGAGAATCATTACGTGTTCATCATGTTGTCCTCCCATACCCATCCTACCCATCTCTGTGTCTGTGTTTGAATATCATTTGTAGATCCCACATGTTTCCATTCATACAACACTGTCATTAAATCCTTTGAAAACACGTTTTAGTCAAGACAATTATGTTCGTTCAGCCATTGCTCTTGGCAATTTTGTTTGAACATACAGTACACTGAATGCATTTCGGATTGCTAGTTCTCACAATTTCGTACGTGTGCTTATCATGCTTGCGTTTATTCCAAAGGTATCTTTTATAGCAAGATACTGACTAATGTGACTAATGTGCTTCTTTACTTATCAAGCTGTCTGTAACATGGATACACCCACCCCCTTGAGTTAAAGTGACACAGCATGGAAGGACAAAACCTTACTTGATTTGGTCATTCTTTTGTTCGTCGCATCTTTTGACGAGATTCTTCAAAAGTGCTCCGAAGATTGGTACATTTTGTTCCGAGGAAATCTGCAAAGTCTGACAGCATATATCTGTCATTCAGATGAGTTTTCAACAAAGATTATATGTTAAAACGAGCAAAAACGTTGCTTATTTGAATCAATGGAAGCCACATATGATACAGTTTTATTCTGTAAAGATATATAAAGCTTATAGTGGGATAAAAATGCATTACTAAATTTTCCATCCATAAAAATTCAAACCATGGCACATGTATCTGTGAAATAATACTAAGGGTCTTTTGTTATTTACAGCGGAAGAACAAAGTAAAGCTGCAAGACGTACAGTGTCACTGCATGGTCGGACTTATCCAAATGTTCACAAGACATAGTGATGTTGTATATTCAGACTCATCCATCGCTCACAATAAATATAGTACTGTTGCATATTCAGATTCATTCATATGTTCACAAGACATCTAGTGTTGTTGCATATTCAGATTCAAACAAATGCTCACAAGATATATAGTGTAGTTTTCTATTCAGAAACAACCATATGCTCATGAAGACAAATAGTGTTATTGCATATCCAGACTAAACCAAATGCTTACAAGTCATATAGTGTTTTTGTATATTCAGTGTCATCCAAACGCTCACAAGACATACATGTTTATTACATATTCAGATTCATCCAAATACTTACAATTCATATAGTGTTATTGCATATTCAAACTCATCCAAATGCGCACAAGACATATAGTGTTATTGCATATTCAAACTCACCCAAATGCATATAAGTCCTATAGCGTTTTTGTATATTCCAAGTCATTCAAACGCTCACAAGACATATAGTTTCATTGCATATTCAGATTCATCCTAATACTTACAAGTCATATAGTGTTATGTGTTATTGCATATTCAAACTCATCCAAATGCTCACAAGACATATGATGTTATTTTATATTCAGACACATCCAAATGCACTCAAGACATATAGTAATATTGCATATTCAGACTCATCCAAATGCCTACAATCATCGAGGAGACTTTTCCAGTTTTGCTAGCGTCCTTCTTCTGGAAGGCCTCTCGAAGATCCGCTATATCAACGAATGCCTTGCTTTGAACCAGGAGGCTTTCTATTCGCCATAAAAGGTCCTCGTCTATTTCTTCTTGAGACATTTCTCGCCGCGCAACGATATCGTTACGTTGTCTCATGGCTAGTACACTGTCACGTCCTATAACACACAAAAATGGAATTTGTTCAAACATTAATCCTGCAGTGTGTGTGTGTGTGTGTGTGTACGTCATGGTTTTCTCTCAGAAGTTAAGATCATGAAAGATGTATGTAACAAAGATTCAGCTTAAGCATCCCACTGGAAACCATCTTTTAAAAAGACAAGAGTTATCGGCGACAACGCCGGTTTACTGTTTTGCACAATGATATATCTGACGCTATCTTACGTTTCGAGTAAACAACGGGTTAAGTCACTTAATGGTTTGATTTTTTATGCAGTGTCAGACTGTCTCGTGTTCTAATGAAATGGATCATCGTCCCTGGTATACAAAACGCAGAACTGTAAACTGGTCTATTTCATTCATGTACTAATGAGTAAACATGCGACAAGAAGGAAGCAGCCAGTGAAATCACATTCCGTATTATCGGAGACTGTTTCATATTTGACATGCATATCATGGCCATCATGAGTTCTACTTGGACAAATCACTTAGTATCTAGTCCGGGTTTATATTCTTTGTAAAATATTCAACTCGAGAAATGGTAAGGCTTGCGAATTACAATCCCTAAAGATAAAAAAACAACATTTAGACACCGGAGTCAGAATTCTGCTTTAATTTAACCCCTCCCCTACCCTCCACTCCATTTCTCTCCCCCGGACGCAAGCCAACATGATTGTTCACGCCGTTCAAATGAGATTATACAAGTTTTCTCTTCCAAGAAATTAACGATTGACAAAAGGTGACTTCCACTGATGTGCAGGAAAGTGTTACTTTATGTTGTTGATGGCGTATTTCGGTTATGAAAAACTCATGAAAACAAGGATATCACCCACGGATGAAAATGGAATGTAAGTGGACTGTCGCTGATGGCCTGCGACTATACCGCCAGCCCCACCCCACTCCCCCTCATCGTCTCCCTCCAAATGATGGCTTAGTTTGAAAGAGGCTTGTCTTGCAATTCAATAATAATACACCTTGGCACTACAACTTTGGATAAATTCTAGTCCAAGCATACATGTATATAAATATGCACAAAAAGACTCGTGCAATGAAAGTAGGGCTAACTGTATACATGACCTAAATTTATTATATTTTAATATTACACTTTTTTGATCCATTGAATATTGCCGTAAGTAAGCCACATAAGTCCTAAAGATGGTATAAATTACAGATGGGCAAAAATTTTCATAGTTATTAGATATGCAAATACTTAATGAAAAACGAATATAAGTCATTGTTTGCCTAAATGTGTACAATTTATACTGATACATGTATTTCCTAACTGATACTGATATATTTATATTCATGTCTTCGATTGAGCGCAAATGCATAGATTGTACGCCCTTTATTCGAGTTAGTTTCCTTGGTGTCTTCTATATCATT
This sequence comes from Sinohyriopsis cumingii, assembly GCA_028554795.2. Taxonomy (NCBI): domain Eukaryota; kingdom Metazoa; phylum Mollusca; class Bivalvia; order Unionida; family Unionidae; genus Sinohyriopsis; species Sinohyriopsis cumingii. The sequence goes on along the minus strand of CM068831.1, from coordinate 70,490,718 downwards.
TAAGGCTCTGGTAAGTCGATGTTGTTTGATTTACTGAAATGTTACTTTAGATGGCTATTATTCTGCTCAGTCTGTTTAGCTCTAATAATGAGAAGATCTGACAGGCACCTATTTATGTTAATGTTCTGCCGACCTTTGTCATTTCTGATCTAATTTTAGTAACATGTCAGATGAAGAACAGCATTTACTGTTACAAATGATGTCTTCCGAATGAAGGTTTTAACGTTCATGAAAATGTGCTAACTCTATTTTGATTGGTGAAACTAAAGGTCAAGAGAGCTTAACTCGTGTCGCTATCCGTCAAGTCTCCGTTGTGGCGGAGAACTCGATTTTAATCAGACTGGTATGCTGCAAAGTTTCAGAAAAGGAAGAAAATTGGAACAATTCTGGAAGACATACCTGTTTTAGAATGAGCTTCAGTCATAAACTTGTACAGACGTTCAAAGTCAATTCCCTTGTGATCCGCATACCGCTTGCTAAGCATTTGGAGTATTTTCCCCGTCAATTTGATATAATGTTCCTGGGTGGTTAAATGAGAAAGGAATTACAGAATTAGTTCACTAAATTAAAAATTATTTACTCCAAAAAATCGCGCGATATATATATATATATATATATATATATATATATATATATATATATATATATATATATATATATATATATATATATACATGTCTATGCTTTTTAATTAAGTAACAGAAAAGAGTGAAAGACAACAAGCTTTGTAAAATTTAACAAATAATTTATTTCCTTAGAATACAGAGTGATAATGAGAAGAAAAAAAAAACACTTCCGTTACTGCGAAGCAAATCCTACAATAATCACAGGATTACCGACACAATTCTTAGCAATTTAGAGTCCTGAATACAATTCAGTAAAATTCCCGAAGAGATCCCAAATGAGAAGGCGATGTCGTGTCCGTTATAGCTAGTAGAGTGTTGATGTATCAACAGTCTTTTGTTTTAATCACAGTAATATAATTCAAGGTTTGAATTCAATATAAAGTCCAGTGAGTGTCTTTATCCAAGAATTTTATCAGAGTGCTTTTGTATTTCCAGAAAAAATAATCACCTGAATTCAATAATTTGAAGAAAATACAATTCAGCTCGACTGATCACAACATAATTCAACTTGAAAGTGCTAGATGTTAAAGCACGAATGACCAAGTCCTCACAATCACAAGATTATATAGTTCTCTAATTGACCTCACGTCACATTTATCAATTCCTTTTTTTTTTAAAAAATACCTAATGAAAAAAAAAACCTTCTAGAATGATCCTGATGTTTACAAAATCAAAATCATAACCTGTAAAATTCACTTAGGAAATTACAAAATCCTTACCCAAATAAACATATTTCCTTTTCTATTAATAATAATTCTGATATTAGGCTCATAAACATAGAGACTAATTTAGCCATGTATTAGTTGTTAACATGAAATGAAAAAAACACAAAAACGTCTATCAAGTCAAGCAGAAATGAACTCAAATTTGGACAAGGTTAAGTCCAGCATATAATGTTACATTACAATATCATGTAATGAAATAAAATGAAGAAGAAAATAAAACTAACAAGCAAACAATTAAATTTAATATGACTGGAAAATAAATAAATTATATTTACGTTCAAGAATCATTTCTAGTTACGGGAAGCCATCAGCAGACTGAAACCAAGTAGGTTCCAGATTATCCAAGGGGAGTTGCTCTTACATTGCGGTAGCCCCTCCCCCCCCCCCATATGTCATTGTCATAAATTCGTAAAGTTGTGTTTACATACGTTTTTCAGAGTGTGCATGAATTGCGGCTTCAGGCGGATGAAATATATTAACAAAACTTAGATTAAGCAATCAATAGAAAGTGACATATTTACGGCGTAGTGTTTAAGTTAATATAATTCGTGGTTCAGAGAGCTGGGACACCTGCAAGCTAAGGTCATGTGTGATAGAACGGTCCAATGAGCTCTCCTTTACCGATAACTTTTATCTCACCTCTCCTCGTGTGTGTTCGAGTCGCAGGCTTAGCCAATGTGCATGAGAAGCTTTCCAGTATTTTCAGAGGTTCTTCTTTTGTTTACCTTAGCAGACAAGACTGAAATGAAACTGTACTATATCGTTTGTCTTCAATCACACACCAGTCATTTGAAACACCGTTTATACGTGTATGCACATCAGGACATTTAAATTAATCTACAGCAGAGAATGCCAAAAAAATACGAAGAATAATCATTGTCTCACTGTAAGAAAACATAAAGCTGATGAACATACTGAGAAACCTTACAGAAAGTCATGACAGGAGAGAGCTTAACATCTGTATTTAGAAAGACAAATTTGCTGATGAAGGGTGTATAACTGTCTTTCTCAATGCGGATGTTAAGCTCTCTCCTGCTAATTTAAACGAAATTTGAGACTTGTGCCAATCATTCACGATTCTAGTAGGTGACTTTGTCTTTCAATCAGAAACGCTGGCATAGTTAGCGTGCTTTGTTAGATAGTATGAAATATATGAGAAATGGATCATTTGGTTTTTGAGATTTCACCTGCATCTCTAACACTGACTCGCTCATAAGATCGTAATTCCATCTACTTGTAGAAACCACAAGATATGAAGGGACACTATTCCCGTACCTACTTTTACAGGCAATAATTATAACAGTTTATGACAATAATTGTGACAGCAAATGGCAATAATTGTGACAGTTTAAGACAATAATTGCAACATATAAAGACAATTATTGTGACAGCTGAAGGCTATAATTGTGACAGTTAAAGCTATTATTGTGACAGTTTGTAAGGATGCAAATTTATGTCAGTCTATGAAGAGCGCGTTAACATGGAGCCAGATAACAATTACTTAGATTTATGGGGACAGGTGTTTGTTAAATCGCTATACTCAAATGATTTATGATGTCTGTGTCGGCAGAGGAAGTGATTCTTACTTAAGCCTTCGTTTACTGACCACAATTTAGGCGCCTAGTTATAAAAGGCGGTAAGTAAAATTAATCCTGATTGGTTGCGCTAAAAAAGGGACGTGGTTCCCACACGAAAATATCTAGGAGTTCAATTGCCATCATCGAAATAAATCTAGCCAATCTGCAATTTTCCTCCAAGAATGAAAATATAAGGAACTCCGATAGCAAATTTGGAAGAAATTCTCTCGTAAGATATTGGACAAAGGGACTGGATGTCTGGAAAGTCAACGGACACAAATTCGGCGGTAGAGGCGAACAAAGCTTAAAAGCATAAGGTATCTGTGTCAGTTTAATGTAGTTGGTTGATACCAATATAATGATTTGCTTGAATTTAATTGTTTATATTTGCATGAATTTATCTGTTTAAATCAGTGATCAATTCTCTTGAAATGAGTTTATCTGTGTTTGAGTTCATCTATCTGAATTCGTACAATGGTCTTCTTTATATAAGTTTGACGAATTATTTGAATTTGTCATCTTTATCGTTTTATGAATCTAAGAATTTCAATGCAATATTTTAGTTGATATGAGTTACGAGAGTCCTTGTGAATTCACCGATCTTAGATGATTTCACGTATGATAAAGATTTGAATGTGTGTATTCTCTGAAAATAACGTAATTAAGTCATATCTTGAATTTCATTTATTCATTTGTGTAAGTGAGACGAGGACGAAACTGTTATGTCTCGAGTAATGGGAATGGGAATCAGTGATGAAATAGCCATTAGGAAGTACATTAATCTTATGAAACTAGGTTTGTTTATGGCCTGCCGCATTTAGCTTGACCAGATAGCATTTGATCTGTTAGAATTACGATAGAACGATATCTGACATAACGAGAGAGGAATAATGATCTGTTCCCTGTAGGACAACTGACAGAATATTTAGGTTGCTTCTCTATTTACTTTGGAAGGGGAAATATCTCCACGGACGTATCCACTGAAGTATCCACAGACCTATCCACTGAAGTATCCACGGACGTATCCAGTGAAGTACCAACTGAGGTATCTACATACCTACTTATCCAAGTATCTAGTACTTACGTATCCACCTACCCACACAAAGTTTGAGGGCCAAAACGAGGCGAGACAGTAGGGAGGTGGGGAAAAGGAAAAAAGCGGAAGGACATTGAAAAACCACCACAGTGAAGTTGGAGTGGACCGGAACAAGCAGGTTATAAAGTTGTACAAGACAATGACTTCGATCGTCCACTCGATTATATGATGAACTAATTATATCATTTAAAACAGATCGGCTATTTATATAAATATATTTGTGTTTGAAATTCGGTTAAATATTTATTTGAAAAAGAAGTGTATGTTCTTAATGTAATGTATTATCCCAGTTGTTTACGTAATTGATTAAATTCTTTTGTTTTTCCATGTACGGGGGCTCATATCATTATGTTCTATATATCTGCTCAGATCTCTATTTATTCCATCTGTAATTTCACACTTTCTTTTAAAATTTACTCGATCCGGACAACACTTCCAAGGGGGATCACCCTCCAGATAACGATAGCCAGTTCTTTTGACAGTTGAATGCAACTATTGTGACAGTTAAAGGCAACTATTGTGACAGTTAAAGGCAACTATTGTGACAGTTAAAGGCAACTATTGTGACAGTTGAAGACCGTGGTGATGTAACGTAAAATAGTCTAGTGTCTTTATTACAACTTGTTTTGGTGTTGTAAGTGTCCGAGGCGATTCATGTCTTATCTGCATTGTAATTTCTCTGAATTTATTTTTCTTCAGAATGTCAGTACTTAAAATATTCCAACGCTCTCTGTAATATTTTCAGTGTTTCCCTTTACCCTCATTTGCGCTTCAGAGAACCTCACATCTTAATTTGACCCACATTTTTTGTACCAAAGTTTGTTTTTAGTCACCCTGACCCCCAGTTTCGACACCAATGTGATTTTTGACTCTCAAACTTGCACCCCTAGGGGATATTTTGTCAAAGATTCTCTTGATGATGTCATATGCTTTGTTATTGATAATGTATGGGGTCTGCCTTGAGTTCTATTCCTCAGTCAATGATGATGTCATATGCTTTGTTATTGATAATGTATGGGGTCTGCCTTGAGTTCTATTCCTCAGTCAATGATGATGTCATATGCTTTGTTATTGATAATGTATGGGGACTGCCTTGAGTTCTGTCCCTCTGTCATTGATGATGTCATATGCTTTATTATTGATAATGTATGGGGACTGCCTTGAGTTCTGTCCGTCTGTCATTGATGATGTCATGTGCTTGTTACTGATAATGTATGGGGACTGCCTTGAGTTCTGTCCCTCTGTCACTGATGATGTCATGTGCTTGTTACTGATAATGTATGGGGACTGCCTTGAGTTCTATCCCTCAGTCATTGATGATGTCATATGCTTTGTTATTGATAATGTATGGGGACTGATTTGAACTCTGTCCCTCTGTCACTGATGATGTCATATGCTTTGTTATTGATAATATATGGAGGCTGCCTTGAGTTATATCCCTCAGGCATTGATGATGTCATATGCTTTGTTATTGATAATGTATGGGGACTGATTTGAGTTCTGTCCCTCTGTCACTGATGATGTCATATACTTGCTATTGATAATTTATGGGGGCTGCCTTGAGTTCTTTCTCTCAGTCCTTGATGATGTCATATGCTTTGTTATTGATAAGGTATGGGGACTGCATTGAGTTCTGTCCCTCTGCCATTGATGATGTCATATGCTTTGTTATTGATAATGTATGGGGACTGCCTCGAGTTCTGTCCCTATGTCATTGATGATGTCATATGCTTTGTTATTGATAATGTATGGGGACTGCCATGAGTTTTGTCCCTCTGTCATTGATGATGTCATATGCTTTGTTATTGATAATGTATGGGGACTGCCTTGAGTTCTGTCCCTCAGTCATTGATGATGTCATATGCTTTGTTATTGATAAGGTATGGGGACTGCCTTGAGTTCTGTCCCTATGTCATTGATGATGCCATATGCTTTATTATTGATAATGTATGGGGACTGCCTTGAGTTCTGTCCCTATGTCATTGATGATGTCATATGCTTTGTTATTGATAATGTATGGGGACTGCCTTGAGTTCTGTCCCTCTGTCATTGATAATGTCATATGCTTGTTAATGATAATGTATGGGGTCTGCCTTGAGTTTTATTCCTCAGTCATTGATGATGTCATATGCTTTGTTATTGATAATGTATGGGGACTGATTTGAACTATGTCCCTCTGTCACTGATGATGAGTTATATCCCTCAGGCATTGATGATGTCATATGCTTTGTTATTGATAATGTATGGGGACTGATTTGAGTTCTGTCCCTCTGCCATTGATGATGTCATATGCTTTGTTATTGATAATGTATGGGGACTGATTTGAGTTCTGTCCCTCTGTCACTGATGATGTCATATACTTGCTATTGATAATTTATGGGGGCTGCCTTGAGTTCTGTCCCTCTGTCATTGATGATGTCATATGCTTGTTATTGATAAGGTATGGGGACTGCCTTGAGTTCTGTCCCTCTGCCATTGATGATGTCATATGCTTTGTTATTGATAATGTATGGGGACTGCCTTGAGTTTTGTCCTTCTGTCATTGATGATGTCATATGCTTGTTATTGATAAGGTATGGGGACTGCCTTGAGTTCTGTCCCTCTGCCATTGATGATGTCATATGCTTGTTATTGATAATGTATGGGGACTGCCTTGAGTTCTGTCCCTCTGTCATTGATGATGTCATATGCTTGTTATTGATAAGGTATGGGGACTGCCTTGAGTTCTGTCCCTCTGCCATTGATGATGTCATATGCTTTGTTATTGATAATGCATGGGGACTGCCTTGAGTTTTGTCCTTCTGTCATTGATAATGTCATATGCTTGTTAATGATAATGTATGGGGACTGCATTGAGTTCTGTCCCTATGTCATTGATGATGTCATATGCTTTGTTATTGATAATGTATGGGGACTGCCTTGAGTTCTGTCCCTATGTCATTGATAATGTCATATGCTTGTTATTGATAATGTATGGGGACTGCCTTGAGTTCTTTCTCTCAGTCATTGATGATGTCATATGCTTTGTTATTGATAATGTATGGGGACTGCCTTGAGTTCTGTCCCTCTGTCATTAATGATGTCATATGCTTGTTATTGATAACGTATGGGAGCTGCCTTGAGTTCTATCCCTCAGTCGTTGATGATGTCATATGCTTTGTTATTGATAATGTACAGGGACTGCCTTGAGTTCTGTCCCTCTGCCATTGATGATGTCATATGATTTGTTATTGATAATGTATGGGGACTGCCTTGAGCTCTGTCCATCTGTCATGATATAAAACCAACACAGCTAATCGGTTCATTTCACCTGTTTTTCCAATGGCTCTTCATACTTATGGACATATATTAGACTAGATTTCTGTATCTACATCCTAATCGAGCCATATCTGTTAAATGATCAACTAATCTATGCTGCTATACTTTGGGAAAGAAAGTTTCAAATAAAATAAAGGCATGAAAGGTGACATTTCATTGTCGTTTGACTCTGAGAAATGACTCTTCAGCTTGGTGGATTCTTCATGCCTAATAAACAGGTTTTAAGACTCAGATGTAATGCCATGTTTTGAAGAAGAAAAAATATATTCATGGATGCATTTTAAAATAATGTACTCATGTCGGCATTTGCATGAAAGCAAACGACGATACAAAACTAGCAGCTTAAGATTGTCCAGTTTATGTAAGATAAACACATGCTAGGTGGCGTTATGCGTAACAATGATATTGTATGAAGCAGGGACATGCATCATACAATATGATGAGTAATCTTTTCTGCATTCCATATAAAGATACGAATTTCATAAAGTGTATATATATATATATATATATATATATATATATATATATATATATATATATATATATATATATATATATATGTGTGTATGTATGATGTATGTATATGAAGAATTAAAAGTTTTCAAACCCAAGTTCCGGTCCGAATCCACGACACTTCCTTAAATCAGAAACATACACAAGTAAGACATCACGACTAATTCTTACAAACTTGTCCCATCTAGAAAAGATTTTTGTTTAAATTATAATTTGAATATTGATCAGTATTTATGACAAATTAATTATGATAGTTTTGAAGAAAACCAGCCGACAAATTAAAATTTTAAGAAACGGTAATCTTTTAGATATATTTTGCGCAGAGAAAACATTTCAAGAAGCGTCAGAATGGTTGTTATAGTAATGGACACCATTTGAATTGGTGTGATATCAATGGATGCCGTCTGAACGGGTGTGATAGTAATGGATACCATCTGAATGTATGTTGTAGCAAGGGATACCGTCTGAATGTGTGTGATATGGATGTGTACCATCTGGATATACATTTAGTAGCAATGGGTACCATGAGTAGCTTTGGCTTTCCACCGGACTCACTATTCATAAGCAAATATATGAAGCCGCTAAGAAGAATGTCACACATATAGTCCATGCAGATAAATCAGCCCACTACAGATCATGTAAAGTTCCAGCTGCAAAGAGCTCTTCGAGATTACTAACAAGCTAATGTCGAGGAACAAATCTACACCACTTCCAACTACCTTCTCCCCAGTCGACCTTCTGGACATGTTTGCAAATGTCTTCCGTGACAAAGTACAAACCATTAGAGATAAGCATGACATCACAATTTCAATTGACTCGTCGTCACCATACAGTTGGAATACAGAATTTGGGCATCAACCATTAGCAGCATTTGAACCTGTCTCTATGGATTTCGTATGTACAATCCTGATAAAGAGTGCATCAAAATCATGTAAACTTGATCCAATTCCAACATCACTGCTGCTTGAGTGCTTAGATCCAGTATTGCCTTCACTAACTGATGTTATGAATACCTCTCTCTCATCAGGGGAATTTCCCATCATGTTTGAAAACTGCCATTGTAAAGCATCTGCTGAAGAAACCAACAATAGACCATAACGACTTAACGAACTACCGCCCAGTTTCTAATCTCCAATTCATATTAAAAAATCTTAGAAAAAATTGTCATATCCCAGCTTGTATCTCATCTGAATTCAAACAGTCTTTTTAGCAATGTATAATCTGCATATCGCCCTTGCCACAGTACTGAAACTACTCTTCTAACAGTAGTTAATGACATTCTCTCTGCGTTGGATAGCGGAATGATTACAGACCTCACCCTCCTTGATTTGTCTGCAGCATTTGGCACAATTGACCATGATATATTACTTTACCGTCTCCAGCATGTATTTGGCATTCATGATACAGCCTTACTGTGGTTCAAGTTCTACTTGGTCAACAAGACACAAACTGTGTCTGCAAATGGAATACACTCCAGCCCAGTTGATCTATGTTGTGTTGTTCCGCAGGGGTCTGTTCTTGGACCTGTTCTCTTCATTCTATACAATCATCCGCTCTCAAATGTGATAGATCATTATCCAGTGTCTCACCAAGTGTACGCTGATGACACCCAACTATACAAATCTAGCCACCCAACTGAAGTTGATGCTACCATCCAAGGTGTAGAGAGGTGCATTTCTGATGTTAAATCATGGATGACATGTAACAAGTTGCAGATGTATGATGATAAAACTGAGACAATTCTGATCACAACACCAAGACTTTCCCATTCACATCCATTACCTCAAACAATAAATATCAGCAACACCAACATTGAATTCACACAATCAGTACGAAACCTAGGTGTTACTCTGGACAGTACTCTCACGTTGCACCAACATGTCATGAACATATGCAGGGCTGCATAGCGTGAGCTGAGACACATCAGCTCCATTCACAAATATCTCTTAGTTGATGCCACTAAAACACTTGTGTATTCATTAGTACTTTCAAGACTGGACTATTGTAACTCAATTCTGTCTGGTTCATCTCAACATCTACTCCAGAAACTTCAAACAGTTCAAAACACAGCTGCTCGGATCATACTTAGATTACTACGATCAGAGCACACTTCCCCCGTTGCTCTGTACCCTAAACTGGCTATCCATTCGATCCAGAATCAAACACAAAATTTGTTCTCTGTGCTACGTTTCACTGACGGACTCTAGTCAAACATATCTATCCAACCTTACCGATGTGTACACACCAGCAAGATACTTATGCTCCTCTTCTGACAATCGTATGCTTAGTATTCCCACTATGAAAACAAAGTCATATGGACAGCGTTCTTTTGCAAACCAGCACCCAGCAACGTGGAATGAATTTCCCACTGAACTTAGACACAAAGACACAGTGATCCCATTCAAGAGTGCTTTCAAAACTCACTTATGTCGACTGCAAGAACAAACTTAAAGACCTAATAATGTTTCCTACCTTAATTATTCTCAGCATGCTTTTTATTTTTTCTAATTTCATGGTGTTTGTTTTTGTAATCATATCTTTATATATTGTTTTTTATCTTATAGGTGTTGTCTAATGTTGTAAAACGCTTAGAGCTTCTAAAGATTAGGCTCTATACAAAGTCCTTAGTATTATTATTATTATTATTATTATTATTATCTGAATGTGTGTTCGATAAAAATGGATATTGTCTTAATGGTGAGATCATAATGGATAGTGTTTGAATGAGTGTGATAGTAATGTGTACCGTGTACATCTGTATGATCATATTGGGTACCATCTAAATGTGTGAGATCGTTATGTGTACCGTCTGAATGTATGTTATAGTAATAGACACCGTCTGAATGTATGTTATAGTAATAGACACCGTCTGAATGTATGTTATAGTAATAGACACCGTCTGAATGTATGTTGCAGTAATGGATAATGTCTGAATGTGTGTGCTATTAATGGTTACCATCTGAATTAACGTTTTGTAGCAATGAGTGTCGTCTGAATTTATTTGAGAGTAGTGACGAAGTCTAAATTGTGATATTAAAGGGATACCTTCTCAATGTGTTTGATTTTAATAGGTACTGTCTGAATGGGTGTGATAGTTATTGATATGATCTGAATGTGTGTACTAGTAATGGGTACCGTCTGAATGTGTCTTACGAATAAGTGGTACTAACTGAATTTGTGTGATGTTAATGGGTACCGTTTGAATTTGTGATAATTATGAGCATCGTCTCAATGTGTGTGAAAGTAATGGTTACTGTCTGAAGGTACGTTTTAGTAATTGGTGCCGTCTGAAGATATGTTGCAGTAATGGGTACCGTCCAAATTTGTGTGATGATGATGGGTACTCATTGAATGTATGTTTTAGTAACGGGTACCAGAAGTGCTTGATTTAGCTCCTTATTCGAAATCCTGGAATCGTCGTTGCTGCACTGCCTAAGGCTCATGTGGAAGGCCCTCAGGCGCTGGCGGCTGTACTCTCCCAAACATGTAGCCAGGTCAGTCTTCAGCTTCTCATCCTGACTGGCTCTTTCTTCATCTGGGCTAATTCGTTCTGAAAGACCAAGTAGTTTACCTAAACTCTCGTTAGGCCGACATCGGTAGATGGATAGAGGGTAGACAGATTGATAGTAAGATAGATAGACAGATAACATGAAAAATTATCTAATAGACCTAGAAAGCCATAAATCTCTAAGCCAAACTATATAATAACCATCTCGCTAATTGGTGCATGCTGACAGTTCATGGCGACCTACATATTATCCAACACAGTTAATTCATAGATATGTTGAGCTTGAAAGAGATATATGTGCTGAGAGGTAGACAGACAGTATTTAATACTGTTACTTTTTATTAATCCGTATCTCAGTATCTCATGATTTGAAGAAGAAGAAAGAAGAAAAAAGTACTTCACAATTTTCAACTTACCCAATATTCGGCCACTTGCGATTTTTCTCTTGTCAAATGCGTCTGCGTGTGCTTGTCTCTTCTTTTTCTTTCCGTGAACCTAAAAAGTTGTATGTGATTTTCAGCTTCGCACAAACAAATTATAAAGGTATGAAACTTAACAAAAAAAATGAACAATTAAGTGTCTCTTTCACTGCTAAGTCGATTAGTGATATCCTTAATGAACATTTAAGTGTGTCTTTCACTGCTAATTTTCTGGATTACATAAATTTTGTCATATGTTTTTCTCCTAGTCATACATATATATATATATATATATATATATATATATAGAGAGAGAGAGAGAGAGAGAGAGAGAATATACCTATGTACGCTGTATCAATGTTATACCACGAGATTTATACATTTTCATTACGAAAACGAGGCTATACATATATTTTATTTTTATCACATACATATACGCATATTTGCTCTTTAAACGGAGTTAAGACTGATTACGTGCAAGTGTGTATTACCCGATTGAATGAATGAATTCCTCACATCCCTGCCGAGTGTGTACGCAACAAAATGAAGCTCCGTACATTTTGTGGCTATTCACAATTCCATTTGCATATTGATAAGTTAATTGTTTTCTTCTTTTCTTTTGAGTTTCTATTTTTGTCACATTGATTAAATCATTATAAGACACACTTATGATTTAAGCAATAAATATGGTTTTAATGGAGAACGTTGAATACTACAACACTGAACATTCAGCTATTCACGTACATGCGCATGAAAATAAGTGTGGCGTAGAAGAAAAGGGAAATGAAAACCAACAAGAGGTAATTAAAATATTTATTATATGTAGAGCTGATCTAAGTCGATAAACTCTCTCTGTCTCTCTCTCTCTCTCTCTCTCTCTCAGAAACAGAGAGAAAGAGAGAGAGAGAGAGCGACACAATGACAGCGACAGCGACAGAGAGAGGCGGCCTTTGCAGATTTCCATATTTTATTAATAAATAATAATAATCGATTTTTAGAACACTATAAAAGGTTAGAATACGTTAAAGAAACAACAACCACAACGCATTTAACACATTACAGTATGTGTGCCTTGTAGCCAAGAAATGTACCGTATATTGTCAACAGGCTATTGTAACTCTGTATCGTTGGTTATATAAACGCTGTAGATAAATCCCAACGAAAGTGTACACATATCGTTACGACGAACCATATTCTTGTAGGTTACTTAGTTAATTCAGTTTCAATGTTTTCATCCAGCATAATTCTTTTTCTATCTCTCTCCAGATTTCTGCGTATTTTGTACATTATGCATGAAACGGGGGGGGGGGACGGAAAGCAAAAAAGACTGCGATAAAATAGTCTAGCATATTAAATTCATTCAGAAATTCTCTAGGCATCAACTGTATACAGTTGCAAGAATGTGTATATGCATATTAGTGCACCATGGGCGGATCACAATTTGATGCACCAATATTATTGGTATATCATTTTTTTTATACCAACACTTTAAAAGCTATTTTGTTATTAATGTTTTATCAAATTCCAGTTATCAGAATTTGTCAGAAACAGTCAAAAGAGAAGTTTATTACAGAAAAAAGAAAGCATCCACGACATGTTTATGTTCTGTTTGTATTTATATTTTTGTTGTTGTTTTCTTGTTTGTTTAGTTTTGTTCTTACTGTATCTCCGCTGTGTTTATAGCCAGTCTGATTAACAGCATGTCTTACTCGCTCTTTGCCGCCCTGTAGACGGTCATGACTGGAATGCATTTCTTCGTTGTCTTCGCTTTCCTGAAAAATAATATTTAAATAGAATCAGCTATATCGCCAGTAAAGAAAAATATATATTTTTCATTTTACTCCACAATCTTGCCACGTTCGCCTCTGAGAGCGTAAGACGATTGTCGATTGGCTGTTTATAGAACAATTTGTTTAAAAATGAAACGAAGAACTTCTACTGGCTTACGTAAAATGGATTTAGGTCGCCTATGCACATGGTGCTTTCGCGACCGTAACTGCTACTGGCACCTGTTGCAGTTGCTGCACCGCTACATACACCATTTCGTGTTAATACAAATTCAGCGCAAGAATTTATGTCGATGTTTAATAATAGCTACACAATTTTACACAGGAAGGTGTGCCTCTTTTAACAAAGTCGAATGAAGATAAAATTTACTTTGTTCGTTGACATTATGAAACAAATACAGAACTTAACTTAGCGACGTTGTTCACTGGTTTCAGTGTCACTGTGTTTCTACAATACTTCTGTAACAGGGACGGATCCAAGAATTTTGTTTAGCTAATGATGCTGCGTGTATGGGTGGGTGTTTTTCTACAAGTAGGCAAGGGGTCTGTGGAATTGAGCTCCTGGTGGAGGCATAAGGGAGGAAGACCCCGGAAGTTACTACATTTTAAATCCGTCCATGGCATAAAGTTATCGTCTAACTGATACCGTACTCCAAAAGTCTGCAATTGTTTCGCGCTCATTCATTATTTTTGTTGGGGGTGGGTGGGGGAGTGACACAGTTGCTAATTCCAATGTTAATAGATGAATGTAAATTTGGAAATCGTTCCTCTTTTAGTGTATTTTTCTATTTGTGCTAACAATACCTTTCATGTCCAAACTCATAAATCATATATCATTGTCCATAAGCATACATTATGAAGAAAAAATAAGGAAATCTCAATCTGCATCAGGACTGAATGCGTACTTTGTAATCCCATCCCTGACCTCACCCACCCAGGCCGATCCCTTTTCTCTCTCAGACATTGTCTCTAGTTCCTCCAATTTAGTGTACAAGTGTACTAAATTGTAGCTAGGTAGCAGTTACATAAACACGAGTCACATGGTCTAGTATCTGAAACGTGACAGCTGAGTGTAACACTTTACCTTGGGCCGCACCTGCATTAGTCGTACATGACCATAGCGAACCAGCTATTCACGTGTGAACGAGCGATTCGTAAATAGTCAACATTATATAACAACACCCTCGATTCTGGACTAAATGTAATTCAGAATTCCAAAGAGACTTCTGTTCACACCCCAAAGCACACAATATACCTGTTTACATTTAAAAATAAACTCATTGGGCTTGTTTATTGACGCTGTATTATCCTTATCGACCCACACAGCTATAGACATATCCCGAATGACTTTCAGCAGCCATATTTGTGGTATGCTGGCAGAATTATCATGGAGTTTATATGTTGTTTAAAAGTTAAAAATAAATTAATTGAATCGCAAGATACTGTTACAAGACATACATACATGAAAATATCGCCAATTAAGCTATCTGTTAGTATATATATATATTTGTAATTTATAAGTTGATTTTCCCTCAGTGTGCCTTGTTGAAAATGGTCAATTGTGATAGCCGCATATAAGAGAAACTACCAGGTTGCCCATCCTCGAGTTAAAATTCGCAGCATATCGTCTGGTTGTGACCTTATCGGGAAGCATCTATATTTTATTTTATTTTTTGTTGTGGAGGGTGCTCTCACCTGATTGATCTTCTCAGACCAGTTAGGGGGACCCTCCTGTCCTACTTGTAAATGTTTGTTTATTGTATATTTGGTTGTTTGGTATAATGTGCTTTTTGTTAATTAAAATTTATTTGTATTGTTGTTTTTTTAATTAAAAAATATTATTTTTTCAATCTAAACATTCATTTTTTTTTAGAAGAAGAAAATAATCTTCTGCCAATCCTCCATTCTTCTTCTTCTTCTTTAAGCCGTTGTCTTTTTTCTCTTCTCTTGATTTTGTCACTTTCTCTTTTTGAGTCCAATGTTTCACTTCTTTTTGATAGTTGTTGTGTCGGATCTTGTGGATTTGCTTGTACTCTTATTTGCTTCTGGTTATTAAATATGTCTTTGCTCTATGTCACTTGTCCTGCTGTTGTTGTTCTTGTTGTTACATTTGTCGCTCCAATCTCTGTTGTTGTTGTTATTGTTGTTATTGGGGCTTCTGCTTTCTGGTCAGTTATCTGTTTCTTTTGTATAGTATTTTTCTGCTGTTGCTGTTTCTGTTGTTCTTGTTTTTCCTGTTGTCTTTGTTGGTTCTTCAGTCCAGCATGTTGTTGTTGCGTTTGGTTTCATTGCGGTTGTTGTTGTGAGTTATGTGTTTGTTCTCTCCACAGCTGCGTTGTTGATAGTATTTCTTGTTCATGTTCTGGTTGTTGTTTCCCAAGTTGTTGTTGGTATGATTTATTTGATGTATGTATTTCTCCTTGGTCTTTCTCCCTCTGTTGTTGTTGTTGTTGTTCATGATGATTTGTACTCGGTATTCCCGGTCTTCTCTGACTATTATTTCTGCTTTCTGTGTTGCTTGCTGTGTCGTTCTTTTGGTTATTCGCACATTTATGAGGTGTGTGTCCTGTCTGTTCACATTTGTTGCATTTTCGATGGTAAATACACCCCTTATGCCATATTTTGGCCAAGAAGCCATGTAGAAAAAAATGCTCGTTTCACTCTGGTAGTTTACTCCTTTCTATTTCCAAGATTCTCGTTCCATTGTAGATTGACGTCATTGGGATGGTTGCTAGTCTTGAAGATATCACTTTGATTTTCAGTTTTGACTCGAACTTCTCAACTGTCACTTCCATGGGTATCTCTAGTGGTATGTCTGAAATGTGTAGTTCTCCATTTTTTTTTGTTTTTTTTTTGTTTTTTTTTTTTGATTATGCGTAAGATAGTTGTAGGCTCTTTGATAAAAACTGTTTCTCCCGCAATATTGAATTCTCCAAAAGGTAATATAGGCTCCTCGTGGGCGTACAATATATCATTCGTACCCTTTCCGGTTGACTGAGTATATTCGTTGCAAACATTCCGGGTTTTTGAACTTTTATTGAAACCATTACTGCCATCGTCCCTGGTATTCTTTCTCTAGGTATTCTGGTCATATCTATTTCCTGTGTGCAGTTTCTATTAGTACATTCAGAAAGGATTCTTCATTTATTTCTACCCGTCTTGTCTGGAAATATTTTTCAAGTTCTCTAACTGGCTTGTTCGCTCTCATGGTCGCCATTTTTTCTCGTGGGTCCCGTGCTGCTAATGAAGAATGTATATTACTCGTACCTGTAATCTCTATTTCAGTAAATATTGTACAAGTTGTAAGTTTTTATACTTAACGTATACTGTTTCCCGATCCTTGGTCCATTCTAGAGTAGTATGTTTTCCTGGCTATACGTATCTATAGGTCCACGCGAATAATGTAATGTACAAAACAAAAACGACGAGTATATGTTACAATGGTGTGCATAGCAATAACGTCTTACACGGCACGTGCACCTCAAGAAGCACACCTGGTTCCGAAATGACGGTATTCGTACGATCTGTTTAAAATAATATTTTCTCTTTATGAACTTCATTTTATTCTTCAAATACACAGATTTAATGCATACGAATGCTGCACAAAAGTAAATATTTCTACATGCAAAACATAGATTTGCGGTAGTTTGGGGGCTGTGAGTACTAGACTAAAATCAAACATAAACAAATAGAACCAATTCAGGCGCGGTCCTGTTATCCACGGGTTAATTTAAAATGCATAAGCAAATTTCTAGACATAGACATTTCCACATTCTCAAGCCCCTATCCTAAGACAAAGTATACTCATGTACAATTTTTTATTTGTTTATTTCGAGGATAACAAAGACGCCCTGTAATTTTTCAGAAAAGTGTGTGGAGATGCGATTTGGAATTTTAACGTAGCTTTATCAATTTTTCAGTGATATCGCTACGATGTCTGCACTGCAGTTTATTGTGTTGTCTAGCACTAGGGCATCATGCCGCATACATGTAGGGTCATGCCCCACCCAGTCACATTATCCTGACGTCAGGCCGACCAGTCATAGCATTACATTTTAATGTTGAGCGCAAAGTGAGGTATCTACTAGTACCATTTGTATAAGGCTCTGTTGTGGAATAGGCCGGAGTTCGATCCCGCCACCTGTCGCATCTGAGGCGGACGCTCTAACCATTAGGCTACCTCAGCGGTCCAGAAAAGATTGAGATTTTACAGATTCCATTCAGTGAAGTTACCATCAAAATAAGTAATATAAATCGAGATAAGTATTTTAAATCCCGAAAACAAACAAACCGTTAAACAGTTCTTTAAGAAAAGGGAATACATCAAGAAGTTGATATTAAAAGATACCTTTGTGTTCGGGCAGATTTACAATACAGTTGTAAGATCGTAAGCTATGCTAAATCACTCTGCAAATATTCAACGAACATTGATCGAATTTGAAATAGCGCACGTGGACTCGGCAAGTATTTAAGTTGTTATTGAATCAACCAAATTTGGAATACAAGTCGAATCATTAATATGGATGATAGTATTGGAGAAATGTTGTAAATTGCTATTTAAAATAAGCAAATAGCAGAAAGATGTCCTGCTAGTTTGATAACCTCCAAAGACAGTGTGTCAAGAATAAATTATTAGCTTCCCGTTTAAAATGACTGACTACGAACGGTATTTAATACTTTTTACTGCCATCTTGAAAGTCTAGTTGCTTACATAAATACCGGTCAATTGTGGGAATATGACATATATACGGGGCATAAGACAAAACTATGCAGACTTAAAAGAATGATTGCCTGATTGACCAGGCGCCATGTTATACGAGAGACTGGATACAAGATTTCCCGTTATAAGGTTCTATGATAATCGCATGGATGACCAATGGCAGGCAGATGTTGCTCACATGCGAGGATGTGACAAATGCAACGACAGATATAGTACATTTTGCGATGATAGATGTCTTCTCAAAAGACGCAAATGATGAGGAGGTAGAATCGAGAAAGGAAGATGACACGCATTACTATTTCGGGAAAATCTTCGAAGACCGAAAGCATGGAAACACACATTGTTATGAGTGAAAAGAGTTTCTGAAAAGGAAATATAAAGTTTTCATATAAAGGAAGAAACTACACCTTTTTAACTTCCTCAGACAAATCAGCACATGTAATGGCAAGATTTCAAAGACCTCTAAAGACTGCAATGTGGAAGCATTTCACTCATTATGCCGTCAGAAAAGGACTGATGACTCTTTACTAAAGCAAATTTACAGCATATATATCACTATAAACTGCCACACTGCAGACAAGGGAGTGATATGACTAAAATTGTTAAAGTTGTTCATAACTCAACAACATACAAACATACACACAACTAATACGTTTAAAAGTCCTAAAATAAAAATTTGTAGAGCAAAGTTTCGAAATACCAAATCATATGTGCTAGGGTGTAACTTCCAAAATATAAAGAGATAAAATTCAAGATCAAGCAATGAACTTTAGACGATACAGTTAATTACAAACGGAAGAGATATTGAGTTCATACTTAATTTACAAAAAGTATCTCTCTACGTCAAACAACCTGACATATGCAACACCAATCTGATTTTTAACTGCATATTAGCGAGGAGAGCACTTTACCCGTGCAATGTATAATATACATTTTATTTTTATGATCAAGAAACAAAAATAATGAGGAAGTGTGATGTGATGTGGAGTTTTAACGTAACTTTAACAATTTTTCAGTCATATCGCTACGATGTCTGCAATGCGGCAGTTTATAGTGATGTCTTGCACTGGGGCATCATGCCGCAGACATGTAGCATGATGTCCCACCCAGTCACATTATTCTGACACCAGGCCGACCAATCCTAACACTAACCTCTTAATGCTGAGCGCTAAGCGAACCAGCTGTTAGTACCATTTGTGTAAGTCTTTGGTATGACTCAGCCGGGGATGGAACCCACGACCTGCCGCATCCGAGGTGGACGCTCTAACCACTAGGCCACCGGAGCGGTTAAAAGAATGAAGACACTGATAGAACTAAAAGTAAAATGCTAAACTGCATTCTTTGGACTCATTGTGGGTTTTGTATATATATTAGTTACAAGCTGACGTAGCATATAAAGATAACAGATACCAACGTAAGATAGTCTCGTAAGCAAGCAAAAGATATCGCAAGAAGTGAAATATCTTCAACACACTATTGTTGCACGTATAGTCTTTAAAACATTACACGCAGACTGTTACAGACACCGGTACGAAGCTAACTATCAATATGCTGCTTTCATCTGGTAATTTTCTTCGTGTCGCTTGTCGGTGAAAGAAGATGCTAACAATCTGCATATAACACATGTCATCATATCATACGGGTTCAGTGATTTGTTTTCAAGTTGAATGAGCACAAAATCTTCATGGCACACAACTATGTATGTTTATCTATTTCAGTAAGTACAAACATGACTAATCCATGCATAACAGAACTAATCCATGCATAATGGGTCGTACCTTGAGACATTAAGATGCTGGTACTCATACTGATTTGGCACATAAAAAAAAGTTTAGAATACCACTAAAACATATAGATACCAACAGATGAGTATTAACTATTTCCTTGCAATAATAATTGGAATTATAGAGCCAATACACTTGCAAAAGCATATGAAGTGATAGACGGAGAAAATGAAGAATATAAACGGGATACTATTTGTCTGGTTTACAATAATCATGCCTGTGACTTAACAACACAATAGGTTTATTACAGGAAGAGAAACTGGCTTCCTTTCTTATACTAATACACCACTAGGGAGAGATTGGGGGACACGACATACATTTTTTAAATTAAAACCTCACGCTTGTTTCTCCTAAGGTGAATTGAAAGCGTGGTTTGATAATGCCAACAAGAGTGGAGAAATCAACCCAGAAACGTTCCTAACAGAACATTACAAAAATTATGAACAACTATAGAAATTCTTCCAAGCGTCTCTTATTCCCAGGATTTCAAGAACTTACAAAACCACTATTTTTATGAACATTAAAAGCACACGTCAAAAAAAAAACATAGAAGTGTTAATATAGTTTAATGGCAATCGTAGTATCTGGCTTGACATGTAAAGTACACACTACAAAATAGCGTTGTAACAACCGTAATGTAGCCAACTTACAACCATGTCTCAAGTTACGTAACAGCAGAAAAGAAAAAGTAGATGCTGTCAGAATGTATTTTAATTTCGTATCTGATGTTTGTCTCTGTGTAACGAAAAAGAATCAGATAAGTACAGTTATGGTTTAGACATCAATACATTATTTGAAAGATCATTCTAACATGAACATTTGCGGAGTAACTAATGTGACCAAACAGAAGGCAACTTGTCTAACTATACTAACTTTAGGTGGTAGACAGTTTGTCAAATCTGTACGGGTGATCGTGCAAACATATGAATTCAGTCATCAAAGATTCTAGAGAAAATACGATGGTTTGTGTAGTCGTCTTCTATTGCAAGGTCAAGAAAGCTATGAAAACCAAGTTTGAGGAGATTGAAGCAACTTGTAAAAAGAACACACGAAACATACTTTAGATGAGACTATAATCTTCTTTTCAATAAAACAAAGTAGTATGCATCAGTATAAATGCTTAATGAATGTGTATCAATAGTACATCGTCTTATTCAGTCATTATATGTATCTTTAATTTTGTATCAGAGTTCGTCCACGTACAATGTGGGATAAGTTTGACACTGCAAATCCACGATTGCTTAGTTTTCTTGTTTTCAGACTGACTTGCAGTAAGTCTGCATCTTTTAGTTGTCCGTGTTAAACCATAAATATGTGTAACTGTCCTTTTGCAGTCTTAGGTCTTTTTATCCATGGGCGCAGTCAAATCACGAGTTTGAGTGCATCTTACAATCCCCAAGGATAGGATTCGTTGTATTTTCATTATGGTGAATTGGGATTGATGTTCTCTTTCTTATGTCAAATTAGCCACTATGTCGATGAATCACTTCAGTTAAACTGTATGTTAATCTGCTCGGTAGAGATTTATGGTGCACCAAATGTTTCAATGTCAACTCACTTTCTTTGGTATATATTTGCTGTCATATTATCCCAACGCAGATCCATCTAAGCTAATCCTTGCCGTACCTGAACGAATTAATCGACTTGAGCGCACGGTAGTGCATAGCAATATACCAATAATTATATCCGAGGTGGATGTTTTGCCACTGTTTTTCAAGGTTTTTCTCTTACTTATTTTTAAACTCTAGTTGGTAATAGTCCATTATTTTCCTCGTTTGTTGATTTTCTCTGGAATCGTATCAGTAATCTTCGTCTTATGTGAATCTTTACTTTCTTGTGTTTTATCTGTAGCTGTTGCTACATCATTCCTAATCTTCTTTTTTGAGTCTTTGTTTTCACCTCTTTTTGTGTTTATTCTTTCCGGATGAGGGTTGGGATAGTGGTGTGCCATTCCGCAATAATGTTACTTGGTCCGGGCGCAAGATTTATTTTACACATTGTGCCCCTTTCTCTCAAAATTTAATGCATTTTCTGTGGTATTTTGGAGATAAATGGCTTGATATTTCTCTATCATGAGAATTCTCGCTCCTATATATATATATATATACATATATATATATATATATATATATATATATATATATATATATATATATATATATATATATATATATATATATATATCAAAGACGTCGACATTTTGCGTTATTAATGTTGACGTTAAACTTCCGTTAGAACCTTTCTAGCATTACTTCGAGTGGTATCTCGACTGGTATTCCTGTGATATGTATATCGGTAAATTTCACTGTGATCGGAAGTCTCTTTGAAGTCTCTGCTACATTTAGTGTTCTCCTTTTGACTTCTGCAGCGTGTTCTTTAAATAAAGGATGTTCTCTATTCGGATGTAATACAAATGTTCCCCTCTAGAACGTGAAATGGCTTGGATATCTTATGATGTTAGGTATCTCATTAAGGTGTCCAATACGAGAGTCTTTCTTCCAGTTGCTACATGTCAGATATCCATTCCCTAATTTCCTAATCTCCTATTCACCACAAGGAATTTTCGGATGGTATTTACCATGAGCCAGGTCTTCTTAATGTTTATAACACAGCTACAGGAATTTTCGGATGGTATTTACATGAGCCAGGTATTCTTAATGTTTATAACACAGCTACAGGAATTTTCGGATGGTATTTACCATGAGCCAGGTCTTCTTAATGTTTATAACACAGCTATAGGAATTTTCGGATGGTATTTACCATGAGCCAGGTCTTCTTAATGTTTATAACACAGCTACAGACAAATAATAAACTGACAGTAAATACGGCTAACCATTTCAACTTCCAATGAGTTTGCTAATTGCCACAAAGTGATGAATTCTGGGCGCAACCATCCTTAACCAGAAAATTCAAGAAATCGGAAAACTAAACCATTTTAACAATCTACCGGTTGATCTCGTTCCCAGCTGCAGCTTTGGCGACACAGAAGAAGAAAAAAACACACAATGTAAATCTAAAAATAGAAAATCACTCAAAAACCATTCCAGGTTCAAAATTTCAAAACTATGGTCTTCAGAATGTTTATTTAGAATAGTTTTGAAAAGCAAATATGAATGGAGGAACTTTAAATTTGTCTATTAATATTTCTGAGGAATCAAAATTGGTTTAGTGCATTTGAGAATAAATTTGACAAACGTTTGCAAAATAAAGTGAGACGCATCACAGAAAGCAAGCATATTTTTGATTATGACACAGAGTTATAAGAACTACATATTGTTACAATGTTGATGAGACTCATTCGTCGCTGGAGAACAATCAGGGCATTGTATGCTTGTTTTGATTTTAAAATATCGCGATTATAGAAAATAAGGAGAATAAATCAGACCAATAGTGTTTGAAATTTTCTTGTTAACAAATATCGAACTGACTATTACAAATCTAGTCTGCATGTATGAAAGGGGCCGAATCTTAGTTTTCTTAAAAATAAATGCTTAAACTAATACCGTTAAGTTCAATGCACCGGTAACGTCTTGTCATGAAAACATAAATGAAAAGAATTTGAATGTAATTTAAATTAATGAGCTTTCTGTATAACATTTAATCTATTCAATTTTTGTTACTATGTGAACCTTGCCCAGATATTAGCTTGGAAGTAGAGGGTGTGTATTTAATAAGTAGGGCGTATGAGAACAGGTCACTTACTTATCCAAAACTTATAGTTCATCAGTGAAGTAAGGAACAATCCACTTGCATGTGACTGCAGTTAATATCCACTCATATGTCCCGTACAAAACGTTTGAAAAATTCAAAGATAGAGTAAAGGCAATGCAGACAGGCCGATGACAAAGCATATGGTTAACCCGAGTTTCAGTTATCTACGCCAAATGGGGATGTTTAGGTGACTTCAACACTATCTTTCATAAAACGCCAAATGTCTCATTTATTTTTCTAAAGCATACTTTACAAAAATTAAAATAATACTTGACTAAAAATGAGAAATATTTAATAAATAGAAAACCACATAAGTGTATTGTTCCTAGGAGGAAAAAAAATCACTTGATATGGCAAGATGGCCTCCACATATTCCTACGCTGTATCAAACGCATTCTTTCCACACATATGTAGTTTACTCTATGCGCCGTTTAAACGCATCATTTTATCTGGTGGTACGTACCACATTACTTCTTCACTGTACCGGTTCTACATTAGATTCCGTCAGTAAGGAATGTATGTAAATTCCCGAATATTCCTGTAACGACTTTAATGATATCAGCAGCATGACACAATTGTCCAGTTGATTATTATGTTTAAATAAAATAGTTGTATTTTTCACAAATTAATTCTGAATATTTCAAATATAATTTTATTTATGATCCTTTGCTCATATGTTTAACATGTGCACGTATGCTAAATGTGTTGCCAAATGGGAAGTTGTGAATGATATTCAGGCCAAATCCAACATTTAAAAACATTTCTGAAATATTTTGTAATTTTTTAAAATATATATTAGCGTATATCAATTTGTTAAGAACATAGATTCCTTTGCAAGACTACGAATCACAGGAGAGCAGTTGTTTTCTGTTTGAATTTTTCGTAATTTCTCAAGTCCACTAAATATTTTTTTCTTTCTGTTGAGTGTTTTATGTTTACTTGCCCTCTATGATGAATATCTTGCCTGAGTATCTTCATACCACTCAAAGTGTCCGTGCCTATTATAACTATAGTGTAGCCATTTGATTGTAGGTATAAGAATGAACGCTTTATTTTTTATCAACAATATCTCTAGTGTAAGTATAATGTCTTTCAGTGAGTGTCAACAATAGTGTGAGCGTAATGACTTTAAGTGAGTGTCAGCAATAGTGTAAGCATAATGTATTTCAGTGTCAGCAATAGTGTAAGCAAAATGTCTTTCAATGAGTGTCATCAATAGTATAAGCATAATGTATTTCAGTGAGTGTCAGCAATAGTGTAAGTCCAGTGACTTTAAGTGAGTGTCATCAATAGTGTAAGCATAATATCTTTCAGTGAGTGTCAACAATAGTAGTGCAATGACTTTAAGTGAGTGTCATCAATAGTGTAAGCATAATATCTTTCAGTGAGTGTCAACAATAGTAGTGCAATGACTTTAAGTGAGTGTCATCAATAGTGTAAGCATAATGTCTTTCAGTGAGTGTCAGCAATAGTGTAAGCATAATGTCTTTCAGTGAGTGTCATCAATAGTGTAAGCATAATGTCTTTCAGTTACTGTCATCAATAGTGTAAGTATAATTTCTTTCAGTGAGTGTCATCAATAGTGTAAGCATAATGACTTTAAGTGAGTGTCATCAATAGTGTAAGCATAATGTCTTTCAGTGAGTGTCATCAATAGTGTAAGCTTAATGACTTTCAGTGAGTGTCATCAATAGTGTAAGCATAATGTCTTTCAGTCAGTGTCAGCAATAGTTTAAGCATCATGTCGTTCAGTGAGTGTCAGCAATAGTGTCAGCATAATGTCTTTCAGTGAGTGTCATCAACAACGTAAGTACAATGACTTTAAGTGAGTGTTTTCAATAGTGTAAGCATAATGTCTTTCAGTGAGTGTCGTCAATAGTGTAAGCATAATGTCTTTCAGTGAGTATCATCAATAGTGTAAGAATAATGTATTTCAGTGAGTGTCAGCAATAGTGTAAGCATAATGTCGTTCAGTGAGTGTCATCAATAGTGTAAGCATAATGACTTTAAGTGAGTGTCATCAATAGTGTAAGCATAATGTCTTTCAGTGAGTGTCAGCAATAGTGTAAGCATCATGTCGTTCAGTGAGTGTCAGCAATAGTGTAAGCATCATGTTGTTCAGTGAGTGTCAGCAATAGTAAAAGCATTATGTCGTTCAGTGAGTGTCAGCAATA
Organism: Sinohyriopsis cumingii; assembly: GCA_028554795.2. Taxonomy (NCBI): domain Eukaryota; kingdom Metazoa; phylum Mollusca; class Bivalvia; order Unionida; family Unionidae; genus Sinohyriopsis; species Sinohyriopsis cumingii. The sequence goes on along the minus strand of CM068831.1, from coordinate 70,464,760 downwards.
GTGTATGCATCATGTCGTTCAGTGAGTGTCAACAATAGTGTAAGCTTAATCATCACAATTTAGTTACAATTTTTAGATTACAACTTTAACAACAATACATACATACATCACAAATTCATCTGCTTTAAGGTAATGTCCATTTAATTTCGACGTGGGGGCTGCGATATCCTTTTGAGCTGGGCCGTACTAGTTTATTTTATCTCAAGAATGTAAAACAAATTAATATAATGGACATAGTATGGTGTTATTTTCCCAAAAATCACAGCTAGATATTTTTCATTGTGATTGACTGGCGGAATATTGTTAGCAATGTGTCAGGACACTGCCCCAGAACAAAAAAGAGCTGGTCCCTAAAACAATTGCGTTAAAACATTGTGTGTATCGAGGTATGTTCTGAAATATCACTGTATAGCAAAGTGCGATAACATTATTTACCTCCCTTAAAGAAAAACTGCAACGTTTCATTCTTGCAATAAGCGTACATTAGTTACTTCCGGGGAGCATTGTAACAATATATTTTAACAAAGGAAAAGGCGATCCATCAAATTTAAACGTTACAAGTACGTAACATAAACGCCCTGGAAAAAAGAAAACAACATTCTTCACTTCAATCGTTAAACGTCGACTGATTTAAAACCTCTGATGATTTTGAAATCGTCTTTCAGCAGAATTTTAACAAACAAATGTTTCATATGCTCTTACCTCAAGATTTATAAGTGAGTCATTTGCAATGAAACATACGAATGTATTGCTATCAAAATGGATCACGTTCAAACAATTCGGACTTCACGAATCTTTGAACTGGATTTAAAATGTATTTTAGTAGAATTGTATGTGTAGTTTGTTTGCTTACATAAATGTTTACCCTAGTTTTGTTTCAAATAATGGAACGTTTGCATAATCTTGAGGGGCCGTAAATTTTAAATATGCAGGAGAAATAGAGAAACAAATGCCATTTATAAATTTGCCAAAGCACTTATCCTTCCTTTTTGGTAATGGATAACTAATTCGTGAAAATACAAATTACCCATAACAACAGCAACAATGACATAGCAATCTTGTGAAGAAATATGGGGTCTGAATTTATGTAAGTACATCGAAGAAAACTAATATATATTGAACCTGTTGGGGAAATACCAAACGTCGACTGATTTTTGCCATCTCGGCGACAAATATATAGATGCAATTGCGCACGGTCAATTAGATACAGTCAAATGAGATAACGACTTTTTAATATATTTGCACTTTGAGAAGTTATGAAACTGAATATATTACTTATACCTTTTTTTACTAGACATATTAAACCTGGGAAAGACTTAAAACCATTAGGTGGTGCATAATGCAGTATTGTCAAAACAATCAATGTCTGTGTTAGTTGGATACTTTTAATAGAAAAGAAAAGAATTGAAATAATATTTTCAGATTTGTATGTTGTTCAATTTATGTTCCCTTAAATTGTGATTTCTAGAATAAATTTATGTTTGTATTGTATTAAAAAAACCATTAAGAACTAAGTGCTTCTTCAATGCATCTTATTTTAGTAAATTTAAAGAGGGATATTCATAAGAATACATTTTACGCACAAATTAAATCAAAGCTATGTGCATATTTTTCAAATTTTTTATGATTATTTCCACAATAACTTGACATAAATTTCATACCAGTATTGATATATTTTATTTAAGTATCGATTTATATAAAATTTATATAATCTGAATATTTTAGTCCTGATTTGGAGTTTTGTTCTCAGGAGATTGATAATTATTACCCATGGTTGCGGCTGAGAAAGCATGCAACACATATTGCCCTCCTCCCCGCCCAATTAAAAAGTGATATATGCCATGTGTTCCTGTGTGTCCGTCTATCATATAGCACATGAAAGAAATGGCAATCTATTCAATAAGTATCCTAGCCATTGTTGGAAATTGTTCCCAGGAAGTGGCGGTTTATACTTTTCTTATCGTCGGCAATGGAGACCACGTCAAGGGACGTAATTTCAAGATGCACTTACCGAACTGGGCTATACCGCGGTAAAGTTTTCAAGAATATCTGGTTTTTTGTTGCACTAAACTTTCCATTACTGTTTACCTGATAGTTTTACAGCACCATTAAACTTTTAAATCAGTATTCATTGTCATAATGACGATATTAACATAATGTGAGAAGATTGTAAGAAGATTGTGATAGTGTAGCAAATAAAGACAGTGTTGAATTTTTTTAAATCAATAAATGTTTATATCGATAGTCGACTATACTTCATTTCGATTCAGACCTGTTGCGTAATAGCTATGTAATAACATACATCAGCAAGTAATGAACTGGGCTAACAATTTTTTCTACCGGAGTTCCCATAACGCTGGAACACTACCAAAATGTCCTGGATATTTATTGATTTTATGTTGGGCCGTTTGTTTTAATCTTCGTGTAACCTACTTAGAGCACAATCAATAGATTATAACACGGTCTATATATTATAATACAGTCAATAAAAGCGAGTGAATTAAGAATATATATGGACCATGAACGGTCAAGGATACGCAAATATTCGAGTGGCTAGGCCGAGGGTTAGGAGTGAAGAAACAAAATGGAATTTCAGGAAATTTCACGTTGCATTTTAAATTTATGATTGAAGAAAAAGCAGCCTATATTTTATACATCACTCACCTTTAATACTATCACTCAACTAACTACTACTTTCCCGGAAAATGTGTGAGCTGGACACATATAGGCTAACCCTGGAAAACGTTTCAAGTTGCACGTGCACACGTTGCTTAGATCGATAAAGCTTCTAAATAGTTCGTGAAGGAATATCTCGTTATTGAAGCGTTTATATTTTATTTTGTAGCCCCAGTTCCCTCCCTGCTGATAAATAGTGTTGGCTCACCTATGTTTTTTTAACACGTTATCATCAAATCTATATGGTTCTGCCTTCACTGCTGGTGCTTTGACGACATTATTAAATTGCAAATTGATGCGCAGAATAATAACATAAAAAGGTACTATTTCCCTGGATCAAATGTATCTAATTTAAAACAGCCTTGTTGGACGCTTTTAGACGGCAAAAACGTTTTACATTACTTGGGATACGATAAACAACAATACAAATTCATCAATGTAGGCTCACTTGCGGTATGTGACTTTTCGCCGTAAACTGGTTTTAATGTCTTTGAGCTTCACACGCTGTGTACTGATAGGAACATTTTAGATCTAATGCAGGCATAAGATTTGCAAGAAAACAATTAAGTGATTTAGTAAGTAAAACTAACAATCCTATGCCATTTCCGGACTATAAAATGTGCTAAAATCCCAACCAAAACACGATGGAGAGCATATGAATGTCAAGACTTTGCTTGTGGGTCAGGCATATTCTCTTAACTTTCGTAAACATTAAACTTCGCAAATCCTATATGATATTCAAATTCCAGTATGGTTCTTCCGTCCTATACCAATAGTTGTTATTCCCACTCAAGGAGTAGACGATACAACCCAAAGCAAAACATAGAATTTGTTCTCGTCAGCTGAAATATATAAATTATTCTAAGTACCAACCTGTTCTGGATCCGCCATGTTGACTAAGCTCCTAGTGGTTTAAAAGTGCCTGTCAAGGACCTTGGAAACTAAAGTCTCGATATTGATTTCCGGATGAAGTTACTCTTTCCCTGATGCTACTAGAAGTTAATTAAAGGTGTTGTGAATTGATTAACACAGCTTTTGATTCCATAACTGCAAGCAATCTATATGCAACAATGGTTGCAGACCACGTTTACTGATATTTGTCAGTGTACACGTTCGTATGAACTGGTTGGAGCACGATTATTACAGCATGAGTTCTCATGATAAAATAAACATTTACTGAAGTGGTGTGGGGGTGGAGTTAGGAAAAGGAAAAAGGTGTGTGTGGACAGGGATTAAACTAATTGCATCATACAGCGTTTCATCAATAATGTTTTTCGTATTTCCAATACGCCGCACAGGTCAAGGGCTTATTTAATAAAACAAAAACACAAAAACCACAGGCCTTTAGATGTTGATGTCGAACTCAACGTACATTTATTTTGACTACAATGGGTTGACTTTTGCCACCCTGGATCTAAAAATCGAAACGTTTGGTTGAAATACTGAAATAGAAAGTAACACAGAAATATTCATGAACATATAACAATACAAAACACTGATTTGAAAGCAGGATTAATTAATATCTTAAATTTAGGATGCTTGTCGTTTAATTCCAACACCTCCGAGTATATTCGTTATACTGCAATTAGTGCTAAAGATGTATTTGTTAAGGCTTTGAAAAGAATCGCTAAACCAAAGTAATGAATATTATTGAATTTTAGCGTTGACTGGCCCTTTTTTAACCGATTGTCCAACAGTTTATTTCTGGATCAATAGTTGGACGATATTAGTTTCATCTCAGCAGGTCACTGATGTTTACGCCTTTATGGCACGTTCCAGTTAGATGCGCAGTGTAATAAAGGTTGTATTTTGCGCTACTTCCGATCAATGAAATCTGTTTTCGACGAGATGTGATTACGTTTTTCAAATGCATTTATATAAATCAAAGGAATTGGTTGTTGTTGTTGTCGGGCTTAACGCCATGTTTCAGCACACGATAGGCTATACATGGCGGCCAGTATTATTGGTGGAGGAAGAACCCGGGAAAACCCCGGAAAGAACCACCGACCCACGAGAAGTTACTGGCAAGCTTTCTCACATACCAACAATGGCCGAATCCAAGACTCGAACCCACGCAGACCAAAGGAATTGGATGAATACAGCAATAGTGTGCTTGGTCTACACCGCTGCAGTCTGGCGCTCGATTCTCGACTGAAGCTCTAGTAATGTTACGAGATCGGCCATTTGAGGCTAGTGGTGTCCTGCTAGATCTGTGCTTCTTTTGATCAAAAACAACCTCATTCCCAGAATATAGGCCAAGAGCACATTACGAATGTTCTTCTTTCTTTCTAGGAGAGGATTCCGAATCGTGTATTCTTGTTTCACGAAGATATTTGTCAATACAGGACTGCTGAATGGTCTATTTTACGCATATCCTGTACAGTGCAATCGGTTATTAGGGCTACTTATTTAAAACGTGAAATAAGCTCGTGTATCATGGAAGCTTTGTTAATAGTATAGGATTTAGTGTACATGGTTTGTATTTGACAATAATTGTAACAATGTTAAGATTAGTTTTTCTCTACAATAGGCCCATATTAGTTTCACAAGAAAATATAAATTACAGGTGGTGTTGTTCCAGTTGAAGGGACTGTTTACGTATTTCTATTGAAAGATTATGCAGAAAAATCAATAGGAAACCTCCTTTCCTGCCGAATACCAAAGAACGTTACGAGATTGGTATTAATTACACAATATTAAATGGAAACGTGCAAAGTTCCCGTGTTAAGAAGAGGCCGCATGTAAATTGCGCGTGCAACTGAAAAGAGTTGCAAGGCAGCACGTGTACCCTATACAATAAATGATATTAGCGTTTACTGATAATCATTCATACATGAACATATTTTGTTCGCCAAAAAAGGACTTAATTTCAGTGGATATTACATCTAAGGTGTGTTCACAATTGTTGTACATCTTCACTCTCTGGTGGTGTAGATATTACATATATCACGTGCACTACACCGGTAAATGCTCAACCCACTGCGCAGTTTGTTACGATAGAATAGACAACGTGGATCTTGGTCTGCTAGCGCATTATACAACAGTAGAACGGGAACATGCGGTAATCTACCATTCAGTACAACACGAAATGTATCGATACGTGTTTCCGTTTTGCACTTAAACGATAGCGGCTAGACATTTTCGCTCCTCGTACTGGATACATTATAATGTTCGAACGCCAGCCACCCACTGCTAGTGACATAACCTGTTTTGAACTCAGGCCTTTAAATGGGATCTGTACGTATTTTCAATGCATTTTGACACATAAAGTTAGATAACTATGGGCCATAAGTAGGTCTGGTTAAATAATGAACGTGCTGTTAATTACACAATTATTAAATGCGGCATCATTCAGGTTGAGACTATTAACAAAATTTACTCGTTTGGACGAAAATGTCAATGTGTATGTAAATGTGGATGCATGCGCATTAGCTTCTGGAAAACTCGAAAAGAAACTACCCGAAACGATAGTTTGAGAAGCAGTGGGTTGAGCATTTATCGTTATAGTGCACGTGATGTGTGTAATAATTACACAATACCAAACAGTGAAGATGAACAAAGGTTATGTTATACACACCTTAGTTTTAATATCCATTGAAATGAAGTCTCTTTTATGCAACACAATCATTTCATACATATCTTATTATCTGCAACACTAATATTGTTTATTTTATAGGATACACGTGTTGCTTTTATTCTCTTTTCAGTTGCACGCGGAGGGAACGCACGCGCCATTTACAAGCGGCCTCTTCTTAACACGGGAACGTTGCCCGTTTCCACTTTAACGTTGTGTAATTAACACAATTCTCTTAACGTTCTATGGTGTATTGCGAGATAGAAGATTTTCTATTGATTTTTTCCACATAAGCATTCAATAAAACTACGTAAACAGTCCCTTTAATCGGAACAACACCAATTGTAATTTCCATTTTCTCATGAAACCAAATAGAGGCGTACCAAATGAACAAGAACTTGTTACATTTATTGTCAAATGCAAGCCATGCGCACTTAACCGTATACTTTTAATTAAGCTTCCATAATACACGAAGTTATTTCGCATTTTAAATAAATAGCTTTAATATCCTACTGCACTGTACGGGATATGCGTTTAAATAGACCTTTCAGCAGATATTATAATTGACAATTGACAAATATCACCGTGAAACGATCCAAATCGAAATAGAAAGAGTTTGTTATTTCGAACCTATCGATGATAGTACTGATAAATATGGGTCTGTGTTTATGTAAATAAATCATCACTTTTGGGAGGCAATAACTGTTTGAACAATGCACTTAATGAAAGCATAACTTGGCAATTAGAGTAGTCCAGTTGGAATAGGAATATGTAAAGTCAAATATACCCGTTTGATTATTTAACAATTTTTTCTTTTTCTCTTTAAATTTAAAATTCATGTGTGTCGAATTGTTGATGTTACCTCGCCTCAATGCGGAATTTGGTGTGCTTTAACAATTAGGCTGGATTTTGTGTTTGGATATTCGTCGTTTCGTTCAATGTATATGTGCAGCTTTAAAGTAATAACTATTTCCAAGACTACAAAAAGGTAGTATTGGTTATAAACTTCGAGCTTCAACATCCACAGAGACAGCTCTGAGTCGCGGGTTTGAATCCCGTCCGAGTCATACCAAAAGCTTTTTTAATTTTTTTTTACTAGCAATTGCCTCGCTTGGCGCACAGCATTAAGAAGTTATGGTTAGGTCTGGTCGGCCTGATTTCAGAATAATATGTTTGTGTGGAAAATCATGATAAATGTCTGCAGCATGATGCACCAGTACTAGACATCACTATAAACTGTCACACTGCAGACATCGTAGCGATATGACGGAAATTGTTTTATAGCTACGTTCAATATCAAAATCACACGCACGCGCGCACGCACACGCACACGCACACACACACACACACAGCAATATACTGTTACAAGCCAGGGGCATTTGCTTGACCAAGTGGTGTCAAACCCTGGCGCGATTCCCGCTAGATGTTACAAATTTATCCCAGGTTTTCAAAGACTTCTATACATAGCCATAAGAGAACCTACTCCCAAAAGCAAACGTTTGGAACACCATCACGTAATCGATTCAACTATAATGTGGTGTTCAATATCATTATTTCACGGTGATAATTAATTATGTGTTATGAATTGTCCTTCAGAACTTCCCAAATGGACACAATTCCATCAAAGCAGCCCATTCAAAGTATGCATGATGGAAACCACATTAAACCATAACGATTGTCAAGATGGTAGCGAACAATTTTAAATACACTGTACGAAGCAATTTCCAACTGGCTAGTCGCTAAAAGGTCAATGACAATGTCACACAGGAACATTCCTGTTAGAATAGAATGCGTCCTTCAAAGAATAACACGTCTCTTACGAACCTCAACAACAAGTCAGCCATGACATCAGCGCCCAAACTGGCGTGACTACACGTTGTCGTCCACAGACCACTGCTAGACCTGAGACTGCCGTCAATCAGCCGTTCACCGCAAATATTTACTCAACAGGGACAGAAAAAATACAAGTAGTCCACTAACCTCCAAGCAATTATACATAAAACCACCACCTTCCCATATCAATTTAGTTCGCCTTCACTCACAACACGAACCAAACATATATCTAATTTACCAAACACTTGTTCCAAGCAGCAAACAACATCTAAAAACGTTATGATCTAACACTGCACACGATTAATCTGAACAATAACTTATTCATAAGAACATAAAACGATAGATGTCTGTTATTACATAATAAACTCACTAGAATCATAATTGGTATACAGATCAATATAATTCTAACTGCGCAGCTTTTGTATCTCAAACAGTTTGACGCTTTGTCATATACCCAGCCAAAATGAATAATCACGGGGAAACGATTAGTACCCACCCATAACAATTTTTTTTTATTACCGATCAGTGCTACAAGCAAATGAAATAACTGAACTCAGTTTCAAATAATGTCTGTAGCTTAATACAACACAGTAGCGTTTCTTCCACGCGCCCTTCTTCGTTCAGTTAAATTGGTCATTTTGATCCGTAATTGGATATGCAGATACTTATTCTTCCTTTTCATTTTCATCACCACTATCGTCTATTTCTTCCTGGCTATCAATGTTTATGTTGACTCTCAGGTCGCACGAAGCATGCTTTTAGTCGGTTGAAGTGAACAATCTGGATCGCCTTATGGTTCCTCCTTGCGATCAGGTGTGTAACATCAGTTACTTTCTTACCAATCTGCCATGGTCCAGTCCATTTGACCTGTAGTTTAGGAGATTTCCTTTTCTTTCTTAGAGTATGGTGCAACCACACCAGATCACCATCACTGAAAGACTGACCATTAGCTTTGAGATTATAAGCGACTTTCTGATGACGAATAGTGGTGCATATTTTTCTCGTGCTTCCTTGTTGGCCTCCCACAGTGCTTTTATATAATCCGACACAAATCGGGGTAGAATCTTTGAGGCATCGTCTGGTGTTTTGCCAACTAGAAGATCCGTGGGGAAAATAACTTCTCGACCCAGCATCAGCTTGTTCCTTGTGAATCCGGAGAAAGTGTGCTCAAATGCGTAAATCCAAATGTATTACAATACCATATCTGAAGATAAGGCAGTATTAATTTTTCAAGATTTTTTTATACTTAGTAAGTCAATAATACATTGTTTTAATTTTCGTTAAATAAGTTTCTGACATTAATATTATTACAGCTCAAATCTAGTGACATACCTTGGTGTATTTTGTGAAGAAATAAAGCGTTTGTAACTCTTTAAAACAATACAAATACTTTTTTAAAAGAACAAATCTAGCTGAAATGTTAATGTATTTCTTAAGTGGAAAAACGTACTGATGGCAAGGTTTGGAATCGAATTGATAGGACACAGAAAGAACACATTACAAGTGACAGCTGTTAACAATTTTCCACCGAAAATGATGAATGTTTACTTTCTCAGAAGCCGTAGTTCAACCGCTGGCTTAAAGTTGAAATATTTGACTCAATGATTACACACGAAATAACTGAAAACCATATAACTGTGGTGTTTTAATGAACATTTGCTAATTTTTACAAATATTTTTTGGCTCCAATATAAGCTTCACTGGCATTGGCGTGTCCTGGGTACTGCCATCCGAATTTGGTGTCTAGTTATCAGCTTTTTGTTTTGTTGCAAGAATTTTTTGTTTATTTCATTTTTTCTTTTGCAAATATGGAGCCAGGGAGAGGCGTCCTAAATTTTAGCAATCAGTTTTCATTAAAGAACCATTCTCTGCTGAATACTTATTAATTCGTGTTGCATCAAATATTAAATACATATAGGAAAAAACAACACGATTTTCAACGTAGTTCAAAACTTTTTAAGCATGTCTCCCTTAAGTAATCACCTGTACTAAATTATACAGGTGGCGCTCTACAAATAGTAGGTACAACTAACTGTGGCAGATATAAGGTTAACTTGTTTGCATTTGCAACATGCATAATATAAAGAATGTTGACATACGTCTGCGCTATTCAATTCATATCCTGTAGCGGAAATTTCTTTACATATTGTACATGTGGAAACTTTACATAAGCCAGGAATACAGCTGAAAAAAGTGGCTTCTTCCATATGCTAGATAAATCAGGATGACCTAGTACAAAATAATTTATCTTTGGCAGTTATTAAAACAGGAAAAACAAATTTTGCCATAACAGGCAATATCAGCTTCTGAATATGCGATGAATGAGTCAAGAAAGATATATAAATTTAAAAAACAATCGGCACCCTATATATTCATCTTGACTTCCAGGAAATTAAAATGGTCAAGCGAACAACGTTCATGTTTTGGTGAATTATTTGTCTCTAGACCAACTGTTACCGCTTTACACGTTTTGAAAAAAAATAACTATTTAGCTTTAACAAATGTTATATTTGCTAGTAAAAACAAATTTTATCTTTCTTATTTATCTGTTGCTTCGAACGTCTTAATATATATATATATATATATATATATATATATATATATATATATATATATATATATATATATATATATATATATATATATATTGTTGTTGTTATGGGGTTTAACGCCATATTTCAGCACACTATAAGCTATGCCAGTATTAATGGTGGAGGAAGAACCAGGGAAAACCCCAGAAAGAACCACCGACCCACGAGAAGCTACTGGCAAGCTTTCTCACATACCCACGTTATCCTAGACTCGAACCCACACAGACGGAGGTGAGATGGCAGTGATCCGTAACGAAGAGCGCTTTAGACCACTCGGCCACTCGGAGCCCATATATATATATATATATATATATATATATATATATATATATATATATATATATATATATATATATATATATATATATATATATATACAGAGAGAGAGAGAGAGAGAGAGAGAGACGGCTTCGACACGTAAGTGAAAACAGCCTTAATTAAGACTTAGAGAACACACTGATATAACTAGTTCATACGATACGGACTTGATTAAGACTTGGAAAACACATTGATATAACTAGTATATAGGACACGGACTTGATTAAGACTAGAGAACACATTGATATAACTAGTATATAGGACACGGACTTGATTAAGACTTAAGAGAATACATTGATATAACTAGTACATAGGACACGGACTTGATTAAGACTTAGAGAATACATAGATATAACTAGTACATAGGACACGGACTTGATTAAGACTTAGGGAACACATTGATATAACTAGTCTATAAGACACGGACTTGATTAAGACTTAGAGAACATATTGATATAATTAGTTCATAGGACACGGACTTGATTAAGACTTAGGAAACACGTTGATATAACTAGTCCATAGGACACGGAGTTGATTAAGACTTAGGGAACACATTGATATAACTAGTCCATAGGACACGGACTTGATTAAGACTCAGAGAACACATTGATATGACTAGTATATAGGACACGGACTTGATTAAGACTTAGAAAACACGTTGATATAACTAGTACATAGGACACGGACCTGATTAGGACTTAGAGGACACATTGATATAACTTGGTCCATAGGACACGGACTTGATTAAGACTGTCATCACAATATCCCCTGATGGATCACGCATATCTCTGGAAATGCATAAGTGCTGGCTAGTAGTTTTTTTGAAGACAATTCATACTCATTATAAAAGTTACTGTAAACCATTGATGGACGTTTTTGTTTTTGGTACAATGCCATTTTTTTAGAACATGATAGGCTATACAAGGCGGCCATAGTATACGGTGGAGGAAGAACCCGAGAAACCATCGGCCCAAGGGAGGCTACTGTTAGGCTTCTCACATACCAATGTTGGTTAAGAACGAGACGCAGACCATCGCGAACACAAGTGAGATGTCTGCGGTATGTCAAGGCAAGCACCTTATATCCACTGCCCTGCCCCCAGGTTGCCCTTATAGACTTGCAATGAGCCATCTTAGTGTATCATATTATCTGTAATGAACGTCGTGTGTATATATGAACGTGGTGTGTGTGTGTGAATGCATGTTACCTTGTGTAGGAGTAGGGCGGCGAAAAAGCAAGCATGGATATACTGTGTCGACCAGAATCAAATTTATAAAATACATAAAGGTCAGAATTATCAAATAAAACCACGAGAAGATAAACTATTCCGATAGCCTCAGGAAATAAAAGTCAAAAGGTACAACGCATCATTCTGTTTTTGAAAAAAACGGCATATAAAACCGAAGATATTAAAGGTAAAATGAATAAAAACGGATTCAAAATTTAATAAGGAAATCTACATGTAAAAGAGATAATTATGAAGGAAAACTTACATATGACATATAATTATAATGGGAAACTTACATATGACATAATTATAATGGGAAACTTACATATGACATATAATTATGATGGGAAACTTTTGCATGCGACAGATAATTATGAAGAGAACTTACATGTGACAGATAATCTTGAAGGGAAATTTACATGTGACACATAATTATGACGAGAAACTTACATGTTACATAGATAACACTGGTCAACAGTGAAATCATTACTGACTTGAAAAGGCCCTAATCTGTAGTATTTTGGTGTGCCGAACACGAATATAACCGTGAAAAATTTGTATTGGCTCTCGTTTTGAAGATATTCATATACCTCATTTTCTATGTTTCACTGTGTAAATTTCTCCAGTAGGACTGCAGCAACATCTGGAATAATGATGTAACATTGCATAATACCATCATGCTCACATCATCCACAGTTGATTGCATCATTTTCTGATGCAATGCAATACTAATGCCATGCGGCTGCTGAAGTAAGGTGACGTCAGCAGTGTACTATGCATGTGTAGGCCTATTATACTAATGCCAGGCGGCTGCTGAAGCTGACGTAAGCAGTGTACTATATAAAGCCCAATCAGATAGGTTCAGCATTTAAAATATTTTAGACGTTGTGCGAGACAGTTCAAGCTACTGTTACATAAAACTTATTATTTTATCCATTTACGTACAATAAAGAACAGTAATGCCTCGAAAGTGTGTTAATACCGCGGACAATTTTTGCTATATTTGTGGGGAAGTGACATTTGCCAACCAGAAGAAAAGTATCAATTCTCAAGTGAAGAAGGCATATCATCTTTACTTCGGATGCAAGGTTGGTGACCAAGACAAGCCTTGGGCTCCGCATATATGCTGTGCTACATGTACAACACAGCTTTCACAGTGGTTGAATTGCAAAAGGTCATCAATGCCGTTTGCAGTCCCAATGGTGTGGAGAGAGCCAAGCAACCACCTAAATGACTGTTACTTCTGCTTGGTTCCTCCTCTTTCCGGCGGAATAACGAAGCGAAAGAAGTCGAGAATAGTCTACCCAAACATTCCGTCTGCATTGAGACCAGTTCCACATGGTGAGGGACTTCCTATTCCAGAACCTCCAGCAGAATATTCTCTTGATTCATCTGACGAAGACAAAGGTGAGTCGACCTGTTCTTCTCCTGGTCCATCAGCATGCAGTGATCCAGATTTTCACTGTGGTGCATCATCAACCCCACACAGAATAACACAGGAAGAACTAAATGACCTGATTCGTGATTTGGACTTATCAAAGAACAAGGCAGAATTGCTAGGATCAAGACTCCAACAATGGAATCTTCTAGAAGAAGATGTCACAATTACTGCATATCGAAAGCGCCACCAGCAATTGGAGCCTTTCTTCAGAAAGGAAAGTAATCTGATATTCTGTTCCGATATTGAGGGCCTCATGAATGCTTTAAAAATCACTCATGACCCACAAGAATGGAGACTATTTGTGGACTCTTCGAAACTGAGTCTCAAGGCTGTGCTTTTGCACAATGGAAACATTCTTCCATCTATTCCAGTAGCGTATGCTGTCCACATGAAAGAGACATATGATAACTTAAGGCAGCTACTGAATTCCATTGAGTATAACAAGTACAGCTGGCACCTCTGTGGTGATTTGAAGATAGTTGCCCTTTTAATGGGACTGCAGCAAGGATATACAAAATACATGTGTTTCTTATGCGAGTGGGATAGCCGAGCAAGGGAAATGCACTACATGAGGAAGGAATGGACTCACAGGCAGAATGTAGCCATTGGAGAGAAGAATATCCAACACCCAGCTCTGGTTGAGGCTCAGAAAATCTTGCTACCACCCCTTCACATCAAACTAGGTTTGATGAAGAACTTCGTGAAAGCCATTGACCGGACTTTGCCAGCATTCCGATACCTGCATGAAAAATTCCCTCGACTCAGCGAAGCAAAGATTAAAGAGGGAGTTTTTGTGGGTCCTCAGATTCGAGAGCTTTTCAAAGATGACCGGTTCAACAACTTGCTGGAAGGTGACGCGAAACAAGCATGGAATGCTTTTCGCCTAGTTTCTACAAACTTCCTCGGAAATGTTAGGGCAGAAAACTATAAGGAACTAGTAGAAGACATGTTGATGAAGTATAAGAAACTTGGCTGCAATATGTCTCTAAAGATTCACTTCCTTCATTCCCATTTGGATTTCTTTCCTAGCAACTGTGGTATTGTTAGTGATGAACACGGCAAACGTTTTCATCAAGATATCGCAACAATGGAACAAAGATACCAGGGAAAATGGTCCACTACAATGCTGGCTGACTACTGCTGGACACTCCTCAGAGATGCTCCCGAACAGCTGTACAAGAGACAGGCGAAGAAATCTAAGATGTAGTCAATGACTTGATTTTTTATAGGTAGGCTATTACAGTTGACCTTTTACTATTGGAATGCATTTCGTTATGTAAACATTAATTTCTTGCAGATTACAAAAAAACTAGAGCCAATTTGGCAATTTGACTGTCATATTCGTGTTCAGCACATAAAAATTTATAAGAATTGACTAATTTTATTTCAGTAACATGACTTTTGTAAAAATTTGTTGTCCAGTGTAATCCAAGGTATTGAGATAAATATTTATTGGTATATATAATATAAAACAATATAAGATTTAATTTTTACTCTACAAAGAACTATTTATATTTATTTATCTTTTACATTCGACCGTCAGATCAAATGAATGACAGACACAGACATTAAAGCAGACAGACAAATTACATGCACAATTTACCTTAAAAATTGGTCGAGAAAGCCAGAAAACCATTCATCTCGTTCGATATCCCAGACTGATTTATGAAATCAAAGCCTGTTTCCTAATCCTTCCAATCTTCTTCCGCAAAGTGGAAATGCATGTTAAGTCCTTAAATCAATTATATATTTGCTTGTCTCAAAGATAATTTCTCTTACACGCGTCCCATCAACCGTGTCATTATTATCGATCACAGGACAACGACGTTTAGTCATGGCTATCATTGGATGCGGATCTGAAATTATTGGTTTGGATACGATAACCATTGTAAGCATAAAATAATTTCTGATATTTCAGATTCCCTCGCGTGTGCGCTCATGTGTGTGTATGCCTGTGTGCCGTACAGCATGCATTATTTGCTCACATAAAATTTAGCTATTTTGTTTCAGGATAAGAACCAATCATCATTTAGGCTTTATAGTTTAAATAGTGTGGATCGAGAAATATTATAGCATAGAAGGTGGTAAGTTTATCCAGTCATATTTTCACGATCTCACTTTGAGACAACTAAATCGCTAAAAGTACTCCATCGAGTAACAAATACGACGAGTAAAGATATAAATATATTTGATAACAAGGGAAGAAATAATAATAATAATAATAATAACAATAATGATAATAACATCATCAACAATAACAACAACATCGTTAACAATTTGTCACAGACTGAGCAAGAAGGAAACTTTCGTAAATATATATATATATATATATATATATATATATATATATATATATATATATATATATATATATATATATATATATATATATATATATATTGAGAGAGAGAGAAAGAGATGCATCTTGTTCTGCGTGTTTTATCATCAGGCACTAAATTTGTATGATTCCGTAGCTATGTTCAAGACGTTTAAAAATATAAAAAAGGTAACCGAAGCCCAGCATGTACATCAGAAAACACATGGAAATATCGCCAAACATTAAAATTGAGAGAGTCTGATAGTATAGTCCTCGCTTTTACACTGTTAGATTTCCTTGTATGATCATATTTTATCTGGAATAGTGTGGCCAAAACAGAGTCTTACTGATACTTATTCAGCTGCCATGTGAGTCTTCACTATAAATATATAACCAGGAACAAATAACTGAAATTAAACAGACTGACAGACATAAAAGACAAAACGGAAGCGGAAAATCAAAAGAGCACAGTAACTAGTGAATATCTTTAGGCTATGAACTCGTCCACATCATTAACTACATCGTCGTTTTCAAATGGACGAAACAGCACGTTTAGTTTATTCGCATACAAATGTAATACATAGAACGTTAAACGCCTGCTACATGAGCGTACGTTGTTTGTTTACACACACATGATTACGTGATCAATATAACTTTAATCTGCCCCTAGAATTTGACCAATCAGAGACTGATAAATTGACACACCTTCAAATCTGCGTACGTGAATTAACCATCTAGCCACTCACACAGAAGCTGAACTTCAGCACCTGATGGACCGCTTTGCTAAAGAATGCGATGGGTTTGGGTTGACCATCAACCTAAACACAACAATCGTGATGGCTCAGAACGCGGACCCCACAAGCATCATCATCAACAACTATGAACTTGAAGTAGTCCCAGTTCACGTACCTCGGCTCTACCATCACCAACAACCTTTCGCTCGATGCTAAGGTCAACAAGCGGATTGGAAAGCATCAACAACTCTCTCCAGATTGTCGCAGAGAGTGTGGAGCAACAGCATGCTGACCTTGAACACTAAGATCTCCGTGAACCGTGCCTGCGTGCTAAGCGTGTGTTATACACCAGTGAAACCTGGACTCTGTACGCCTCACACGAGACAAAACTGAGCGCCTTTCACATGCGATGCCTCCGACGCATACTCGAGATCAACTGGAGCGATCGAGTAAAAAACAACGAGGTGTTTGAACGTGCCAAGATTTCCAGCATGCTCACACTCCTCCTCCGACGTCGAATACATACATACATACATACATACATACATACATACATACATACATACATACGTGTTGAAAAGTTTTGAAATATTTGAAATGGGGATAAAGCATTGATATTACAAAAGAACCTACTGCGTGTCCATATGTGCTAACAAAATTTGGAAACTGAACAAACAAAATCCTGCATTAGTATGTCTTGTTAGGAGTGAGTATCAAATACGTGAAGTGGACATGATGGCCTGCGGAGATGTACGCATGAAGCGCTTACTCAGGAATGGTAAACGAGCTTTATGTATAAAAGATGGACAATCGATGGCTTTAATAGCATATTTTCATTGTGCGTCAAAGATAGCAAGCAAAGAGTTTTTCAAAGGGACTGAATATATCCTGACCAAAAATGTGTTCGGGCGTTCAAGATAAAACCATTTTGTCTTGTAGCCGTTGACTATTCATACTACGTCTTCTATTTTTGGAGCAATAACAAGATGCTCCAATTAGCCCTAGTGGCAACCATGTTTGATTTAAGTTCAATACCGTTTTATTTAGGATCAACTAGACATAATTAAAAGTACTTTGGTAAAAGAATCATGCGAATATGACCAGACACTCATGAGTAGCCATATTGCGTGTCAGCTCGGCATAATTTTCATTCGGACGCAACATGACAGCGAAAGACGTCTTCTGGTGAAAACTCCATGTTTCGGTGGTGTCGCAGTAGCAAGATCTTCAAGGTGGCAGTCAGGCGACCACACTTGAATGTCCAAACAGCACATTTTGTATTCTGACCAACTAGACATCATTAAAAGTCTTCGGGTCGGAACGCGGTATTAATATAAGAATACGTTCATTTGGAGGTTTGATAACAAGATTTTCAATATGGCTAACACAGTGGAAATGTTGAACGCCAGATCGGCACCAAATATCATAAGAAGTCTTCACGTGAAAACCCCATGTCAATATCACTTTCCGTTTGGGACTAGGAGCGATCTCAAGATGGTCCAGATATCAGTCACGCCGCAAAAAATGGATGTTAGACCGGCAGCATTTTTATTTGGTATGTTTTTGGTCAAGACACTACAATCCGTGTGCTTCAAAACGACAATGCTTTTCCTTTGTTCATGCGCATTCAAAACCCAAAATTATCATGAACTGAGCTTGGGGATGAATACTAAAAACGCTTAAAGAAAACGAAACGGGCTGTTTGTAGGAAATGGCTATTAAAATGGAATAAATTCAGGATGGAAACTGACAAGCTAATTAGATATAATTTAGACACTATCCATATCTCTAGATGATAGAATGAACGAGACAATTCCACCGTATTGGATTATATTATCAAGGAATTCCTATAAATTAACCCAAGTAAGATTTACTCCATTTGGTTACACTTCTTTTGAACGAGTCAGGACTTTATTATTTCAAAACTGACCGTAGTCGAACTGTTTGTTTTTATTACCGTGAAAAAATTTATTCTCGTTTACCTGAACGTTGAAGATGATAAATTTATTTTCTATAATACTGAATTTAAAGTTGGTTATTGTTGTAGTCTGTTCAAAGGCTATACTCCGTCTATTTAAAACTTATGTCAACAATATGAGGTCACAACATCTTCTCTAACCAAGGTTTCGATATGATAACCCTATCTGCACCTAGGCGGATCGAATAAGTGGATCTCACGAGTTGTCTCCCTTAGTATATAATGCCAACTAACCAATAGCGTGGTGCATTGTACACCGGCCGAAAATGGTCGAGGCAATTGACCTAAGAAGGATACTTTGTAGGTTTAATATCGCAAGTATGACTATATACCACAGGGCAGCCATTACCGGTCTATTTGAGTGAAAGGTATTTGTGCAGACACGGACCGGCAGTGGAAAATCGCTTAATTATCAGTTCATTCAAACTGTGTGCTCCCCTTGTCTCGATCATGTATGAATAGAGGTCAGATTTGAATACCTTAATTTTGATTGGATGCAGTGGCTTGCCGCTACATCCAATGAAATTCACTGACCCAAAGCCCATAAATATCTGCTCAATACGCCAAGGTGTAGATAGGGTTATCACATCGGAACCTTGGCTAGCATAGGTGGAGGTCACAAATGAAAATGATATTTTACATTGATCGAAATAGAGTAACGGTTACATGGATACATAACAGCTGTGCTGGTTGGTCCGTTTGTTACTGCATCAAATAGGAAAGCTGACTGCAAAAGGGACTTACAATACTTAATCCTCTTCGCATAGAGTACTGCATAGCATAAGATCGTTACAAGAGCTCACCACCGTTGTCTGTCTGATACACTTCTTTCCACGTGTCCCCGGATCCATTTTTGTTCCTTTATTTCCTTCTCAGCTGTCATCCTCCAGGTCTCTTTAGGTCTACCTCTCTTTCGTATGGGGTCCATCTGAGGGTGACTCTTTGTTAGGATGTGGGTGGCATTCGAAGCAAGTATCAGATCCACCCATATCTGCTCATCTGGACTTCTTGGATGATGGGTTTGGTTCAGACCTTCTATGTTTGAGATGACACAGCCAAAAGATGTTGAGAATTCTGCGCAGGCATCTGTGAGAAAAACATAAAATAATGTTTTGAACTATGTTCAAATATTCGGTTACATTTATTGTGCGTTTCTTGCATAAACCAATTTATAAAATTGGGTTTATTTCCATACCTATTCAATATTTAATGCTACACGGATAAAACAAAGTGTACTTCACAGTAACGTTCGTTCAGTTAAACGGATTTCACCATTTACGACGTCTTTACCAGGCCTACCCCTTACCACCATTTCCATACGATTTAAAAAAAAATTAACGATACAAAACTCGAAGCAGATTTTGAAAAACCATGTTCTAATTACAGTATCATGGAAACACCGATGTCACCGAAACTTAGCTTGCAGCTAACAATAACAAAGACTCATAAAACCATTAAAGTGTATGGTTTTGAATTCATTTTGCATGCAATCAGTGTTTCAGAAATAAGTTGTCTGATCAAGCACATGTGCGTCTAACCATTTTGGTGGCCTAAGTGGTCAGAGCGTCCGCTTCGGATGCGGGAGGTCGCGGGTTCGAACCCTGACCGAGTCATATCAAAGACATGTACTAACAGCTGCCTCGCTTCGCGCTCAGCATCAAGAGGTTAATGTTAGGAAAGGTTGTCTGGTGTCAGGATAATGTGACTGGATGGGACATGATGCTACATATCTGCGGCATGATGCCCCAGTACTAGAGATTATAAACTGTCACACTGCAGACATCGTAGCGGTATGACTGAAAATTTGTTAAAACTACGTTAAAAATCCAAATATCACACACACACACACTTTTATAATATGTCACTTGCAATATCTTCACAATGCGGTCATATTATTCGTCTCTAAAACGTTTCCATCAATACATACTAGATATCTGAGTCCTTCTAGGTTTCAAAATTCTTTACAGTTATGATTCCTATTTAAATGGATATTATTGTTGTTGTTGTTTTGGGGCTTAACGCCATTTTTCAGCACACGATAGGCTATACATGGCGGCCAGTATTAATGGTGGAGGAAGAACCCGGGAAAACCCCGGAAAGAACCACCGACCCACGAGAAGCTACTGGCAAGCTTTCTCACATACCCACATTGGCTGAATCCTAGACTCGAACTGCCGCAGACAGAGGTGAGATGGCAGTGATCCGTAACGAAAAGCGCTTTAGACCACTCGGCTACTCGGGGCCCCAAATGGATATTATTAACTTTAGGAATTACAAAAGCGTTTCTTTTTTCCTGTTACGCAATAACGTTTGTCATAATTGGATTAGATATTTAATAAGTATATATTTATAATCGTGTTGATTAAACAAAACAAAAAAAATTAATAAACTTCATTCTGGTCTAATTACATACAAATAATATCGACAATACTAGTATATTAATGTCGAAACTTCCAATAAGGTCATTAGGTTAAAATGGAAATATTGATATTTATAATCAGAATTTCATTTTGTGTTCTTGGAAATATATTTTTTAATCTTATAGTGACAAAAACAAGCATAGTTCAACAGCAAGGAAAATATGAGTGTCCACACACAAAATCCTGACTTGCTCTTCTAAGCCAGTTATAAAAACACACAAACTGACAAATATGCTCACGGAGATGAATATCAATAACAATACGAAACACATAAGACTTTCAGATTTAACGCAAACAATAAGAGTTTGTTAAACAAACTAACGGGAATTATTGAGAACACATTATCGCATCCCAACGGGATTAATCTAACGTCCAAGTTAATCTGGTGAAACGATCCTCTTTATTTCCAATATTCACCGCAAACGACTAGTGCTGATTTATTGATATAATCACCGGCCCAATTATACCAAGGCTAAATCGATAGCGCTTAAAATAACATAATATCTCGATAATGATCACAATCATCTCACAATAATTTCTGGTCAATTCAGGTCTCTGCTACAAATTCTTTTTAAACGAATATCCCGCAATGAATCGGAAATTAATACTATTTATTTAGAATACGAATTAACTTTGTGTATTATGGCAGCTACATTAACCATAATGGGTTTAATGCGCATGGCTTGCATTTAATAAATAATATGACGCATTTCCGGTTAACTTTTATCTAAATTACATTTGGTGATGTTCTTCTTCAGAGAAACAAGTTGACTGACTTTGCCAATAAATTATCTTGCGTTGTGCTTTAAACAATTACAAAATCAATCGCATGGTCCATTGAGTAGTAATAATTTTGTATGTAGGGCATGGGTGTGATGAATAAATAATTGGCATTAAAAATTATATGATATATTGGTGCAAGACCTTTAATGAATAAAACTTCCACATGGGCGCCCACACATAAGGACACTTGCTCCCCACACCCTCGGCTTTTGTCGCTAGACATGTTTCAGCCTACATCCGTAAAACTAAATGGCTGACCACTACATGTCTGCCCCCGCCCCCGCCCAAAAAAAAAAATCATAAGCTTCCCCAAAATGAGAAATCATTCAATAGATGGTATCATATTCATTAAATGCGTGAATATCAACCGATTGTTTTTATATATAACAAACTGCATCACTTTGTAATGACAAAGTCCATGTGGAGATGCCAGTGCCGAAATGTCTTTGTTCTTTCCGTCAGTGGAACTTGCCATAATCATTTCAAATGGTCAGACTTGATGACATCGTTTGCATTTTTAATTTTTTCAATGCCATCAACGATTCTTGCTATTTAAAATGAATCCGTTTGTGTGATACTTTACTTTTCTATAGTCGTTAAACATGCATAAAGCATTGTCTGGTTTCGGCACAAGAAAACATGGTGAACAACAATTACTTTTACTTGTTTCAAAATAAGCTTTTCCCAGCAAGTATTGGATTTTTTTTAATAACGCATTTTGTTTGAGAGATTTATTCCGCAAGGACGCTGTTTTACAGGTGTAGAACCAACAATCTCATCGTCACATTAGATCATATTGTGTTCGTATTGGAACAGCTGGAAACAAGTGCTCATATTCACATATCTGTTTTAGTTCACTCTTTTCCTGTGAATCTTACCTTGGGACATGTGGCGATAGGGCACCTTTAAGCTGTATATTTCTAGATTAGAATGCTTACCTTGGGACATGTGGCGATAGGGCATCATTAGCTATATTTTTCTAGATTAGAATGCTTATCTTGGGACATGTGGCGATAGGGCACCGTTAAGCTGTATATTTCTAGATTAGAATGCTTACCTTGGGACATGTGGCGATAGGGCATCATTAGCTATATTTTTCTAGATTAGAATGCGTACCTTGGGACATGTGGCGATAGGGCACCGTTAAGCTGTATATTTCTAGATTAGAATGCGTACCTTGGGACATGTGGCGATAGGGCATCATTAGCTATATTTTTCTAGATTAGAATGCTTACCTTGGGACATGTGGTGATAGTACACCATTCTAGATTATAATGCTTACATTGGGACATGTGGCGATATGGCACTATTCTAGATTCAAATGCTTACATTGGTACCTATGGCGATAGGGTACCTTTCTACATTCGAATGCTAGCCTTGGAAAATGGGGCAAAAGGGCACCATTCGAGATTAGATGGCTTACGTTGGGACATGTGGTGATAGATTGCTTAACTTGACACACGTGTCGATAAGGCACCATTCTAGATTAGAATGTTACCTTGGAACATGTGGCGATATTGCACCATTGTAGATCTGAATGCTTACCTTGTCACATGTAACGATACGGAATCATTAGAATGCTTACTTTGCACATGTTGTTGTTATTGTTGTTGTTATGGGGTTTAACGCCATTTTTCAGCACACGATAGGCTATACATGGCGGCCAGCATTAATGGTGGAGGAAGAACCCAGGAAAAACCCGGGAAGAACCACCGACCCACGAGAAGCTACTGGCAAGCTTTCTCACATACCCACATTAGCCGAATCCTAGACTCGAACTCACGCAGACAGAGGTGAGATGGCAGTGATCCGTAACGGAGAGCGCTTTAGACCACTCGGCCACTCGGGGCCCCTACTTTGCACATGTAGCGATGCGGTACCATTATAATGATTACCTTGGGACATGTGACAATTGGACACTATTCTAGATTAGAACCGGATCGTCTGCTTGTCAATTAGTGTCACTGATGTATCATCACATGACAACCTGATTGTGCTAACAAAAGTACAGTAGAAAATATGGGCTATATTCCATTGAAAACAACACACGTGTTTAAAGCACAAAAA
Source organism: Sinohyriopsis cumingii (assembly GCA_028554795.2). Taxonomy (NCBI): domain Eukaryota; kingdom Metazoa; phylum Mollusca; class Bivalvia; order Unionida; family Unionidae; genus Sinohyriopsis; species Sinohyriopsis cumingii. The sequence goes on along the minus strand of CM068831.1, from coordinate 70,440,800 downwards.
CTGTTTTTTTGCATCTCTTGCTGTGATTTTTAGTATGAAATTAGCAAAACTGAATTACTGTATTTTTGCGTAATATCACTGATAAAGCGAAAGTATTAAATAATTCTGAAACTGGCATATTGATTACTTATGTCACAGCCAATCTCCATAAAGCATTTGAGGCTGCTGTATCTGAAATGTTCGTCTACCGAGCTTCATGTGTTAGGTGTATGGTTGACATTGGTTGTTTATCGAACGCAGTATTAATTAAGAGCAGCAGATTTTGCTAAGTCCCTGCAAAAACACGGCAAAGCTTTCCAAAATCCGTTAGTAATAATTGGCTCCAAGGATTTGTAAAGCGATTACCGGATCAGAAAATGTTAAATGCCCAGAAACTACATATCTACAGAGCGAAAAGAGCACACATGGATGTAAACGATAACGCAGGAATAATAATAATGTAAATAAACTTACGTAAAATAAGTAACTAAAAAATAGCGTCTTCATGACCGAGAAGGCAGGGACATTTTAAATCCTACTGTTTTCACTAGTCAACAATCTTATATCATTTTTATATAATCGCATTAAGTTTAATGCCTAATCTTTCATAATTATTACAGTAAGTAACTGCACCATATCAGCCACTGTCAAACAGACCATACAAACAAAGCATTACGTCGGGGTGGGGGATAATTGTGGTCTAATCCATAGCATTGACCTCGAAATTGGGAATGCTATTACGTGTCACAAGTGACAAATAATGGAGACTGGAGGTGCGATGCCACTACGGCTAGCATGACGACCTCGCGACCATAAGGGTGAAAGTTCGAATCCTACCATTGGAACAGCCCAAGTCGACTACTGTGGTGTGTTCTTCCGCAAGGTGCTATACTCCAACTGTCTTGGCACAAAACAGCCAACTTGTGTTGTAGTGCATGAAAACACCAAAACCAGCCACTCCTTTCATTTGCCAGCTGATTTCAAAGTATATCACATTGGAAAATAGCGATTAATTAAGTGCAAATTCCCGTGAACCAATCAAATATACTTCGTTTAAAATGGACAAATAATGTCGGGAAGCGGCTAGGAAAATATGCTTTACGGGCTTTCAATAAGGGATTGATATTGTACCACAACTATTTAGTCATGTACTATTCCGCTCTCTAGTTTTGCATTTTGCACGTAAGTTGCAAGAAAAAGAATTTCACACTTTTCCTCATTGGTTACCTTGGTTACATTCTTTATATTTTTATAAAAGTAACCCTTAATTCACTTATGTTTGGGGTATGATGGATTAGTGTTATTTTGGCTATCGGGTATACAGCGTGGCCTTACTTCAGACGTGCATCTCTCAAAAGAAGGATAGGTCTGCTTAGTCATTTTCATTTCCTGGACTTCAATGGTGAATTTTTAAAAAAATCAAGAAGATGAATATATATATATATATATATATATATATATATATATATATATATATATATATATATATATATATATATATATATATATATATATATATATATATATATATATATATATATATATATATATATATATATATAGATAGATAGATAGATAGATAGATAGATAATCACTTTGTTTTCTTTATAGTGTCTACATATTTTGTTTGCCACTACTGAATGTTTCAGTGTCCAAATATTCTAACTATGAACTCAAGGTACAGTTGTTATCGCAAATTTTCTGCACAACTTCGCCAAATTACACATAGACAACCACACCATAATTCTCATATTCTAGAATAAGTAATTTCCATTAAATCAATACCACGAATGCTTACATCTAACTCTTATATCACCACCAAAATGAGAGAGGAAACATTTCATCAAAAATAGTCTGGGGTTGCATTCACACGTACTAACCCGAGTTGACATGGAAGCGGCCATTTTGTAGACGAGACGTTGTTCCTCTAATTACATATATCGAGAAATCTAATTGACAGTACATGAAAGTAGCATAAAGGAATGCAAACATTCTCTCCATTGTGCTCGTTATTATTGCTCATAACTTCGCCTTATACCTGTCCATCTTTCAGAGGTACATAAGAAAAGGTACTACATCAGGACCATTGTCAAACTTTCAAGAAGTTAAAATAGAATTTTAATTGACAATAATGTTGCTTACATCTCCTTTAGGTATGCATCTATCACTCTAGGTAATTAGCTACCAAACCACTTTGAGAGCAATCGAACTTTAATTCATTTAGATCTTTAACTCTGTCCTGGAATGGTAATAACTGTAAATGCAATAGCTGTAAATAATGCCTCCCCCCGCCATTGTGCTAGCGTGTGTTATGTAATGATCAAGTTCCCTACTATAAGCTCCTTTGGTGGCGCTCACCAGTTTTGTATGTTGCATAGGATTAGAATTTTAAAGAAAATGAATTTCCCCGCGTAACCTCACTGGTGATACTGGCTATTAAAAAAGGACCTTGCATATCTTGGGTATAATTCAAAGAATCTTTAATTCCCTTTATGTTGGTGTGTGATTGATAGGTACAGTATTGTTTATAGAGTATATTGCTGGGCCTTACTTCAAATGTGCATCTCTCAACAAAAAACCTGCTAGCTCTTCTTGGTCATTTTCACTTCCTGGACTTTGGAGGTAAATTGTATAAAAAAAAGTCCGATAACGTTTTTTTTACATTTTATATATTTGGTAATTCATTCATTGCACTCTCAGAAGCTGTTAGTGTCTAGTCTGGCAAAACTCATTTTCCCTATTTTAATAAATAGTTTACTTTAGACTAATTCATGCTGATTTTATTAGCACAAGGCAGCGCTCATTTTAGTTGGTAGATCATCTAGAATTTCCAGAAGTACAACATCCAATGAAATTTCAGCTACAGTACATGAAAGTAACAGAGGGGTATCAATAGTATCTCCATTGTGCATGTTGCAAATGTGAAAACTTCACGTTACACCCATCACTTTCCCAGAACTCTATGATACATGTAGATCGCCCATTTTAAGTGTGTGTGTGTGTGTGCGATTTGGATTTTTAACGTAGCTTTAAAAAAAAAATCAACCATATCGCTACGATATCGCCAGTGTGGCACTTTATAGTGATGTCTAGCACTGGGGCATCATGCCGCAGACACGTATCATGATGTCCCACCCAGTCACATTATCCTGACACCAGACCGACCATTCCTAACACTAACCTCTTAATGCTGAGCACCAATCAATTTAGCTGTTTGTACCATTTTTAGAAGTCTTTGGTATGACTCAGCTGAGTTTTGAACCTGCATCTGAGGCGGACACTCTAACCACAAGGCCACTGGACCCTCACTTTCTTCAATGCGTGAGCTGCATTTCTAGCATGACGTTTTGGTTCTATTAGAAGATTTTTGCATTCTTACCAATAATTTTTAAATCCTAAATTGTTTTTAATTAATACTATATACTAAATTCACTTGTACTCACTGAATTTTAAAAATATTTGCTTGTTGATGTATCAAGTAGTGCGTTGCGCTTTTTTGTCCAGTTCTTCTGTTGTTGTTGTTCTGGGGTTTAAGGCCATTTTTCAGCACAAGATATACTATACATGGCGGCCAGTATAACTGGTGGAGGAAGAACCCTGGAAAACCCAGGCTAGAACCACCGACCCACGAGAAGCTACTGGAAAGCTTTCCCACGTACCCACGCTAGCCCAGCCTTGGACTCGAACCCACGCAGACAGAGGTGAGTTGGCAGTGATCCGAAACGGTGAGCGCTTTAGACCACTCGGGGCCCCTGTCCAGTTCTGTATTTGTGATATGATGTGTTTGGGTGTAGAGCTAATCATGCTTGTTGTAATGCCTTTTTTATTATTGAAATGTCGGTGAAAATCTCTGTAGAGCTTATGTTGAATTGTTGTTTGACAACGTCGATGATAAATAAATCTTAGAATCATGTGGACAGACACGTCCTTATGCCGATAAATCAGCTCCACGCCTGTAATGATACTGAAGGTTTAGGGGATGATATAACATATTCGTTAAAATATGCATATATTTGCCGACAAACTCGTCTGCACACATTAGTGTACATTTCAAGGGCGCCTCAGAAATGTTAGGGGTGGGGTGGGACAAACATGTAGTCAGCTATTAAGTTTTACAGATGCAGGTCAAACATGTTTAGAAGTGAAATGGCGGGGGGGGGGGGAGAGATGAGATGTATGAGATCTGTAAAGGTAAGCACGTTTAACCACTTCCCCCACCCCCGAATTATTTGAGAGTCAGCGATCTTGGCATATTGGAACGCCTATGGCTGGGTTAGGACTCATGCCTGAAAATCCTATATGCATAAAAGCACAGGGGCTCGTTACAAAGAAAATTTGGATTATCCGTCCTTGAATCGCTATTGTTACAGGTTAGAACCCCCATCCCTCGATTCAAGGACGGATACTCCAAATTTTCTTTGTAACGAGCCCGTGTGCATAAAAGTATCAGGATATACCTGATATGTTAAAATAAAGACATTTTGTTTCCTATTTATAAAACCTACCTAGAAATAGTACCTGCATGAGAAATTTTGAGACGGACTTGACACCGACTCTAGGAAAATACAGCCCAAGTAAGTTGTGTGAAATAAAGGAATGATTGATGAAAAAAACTGTAGTCAGTTATTTATTAGAAGAATGACTTTTATATCAATGCTAAATAAAGATGCCGATATACAGAAACTGTGGTAACATCGCAGAGTATAAAACTTGCAGAACATAAAGCATTACAAACTGAATACTACCTCTCTATTTTTGGACTTGCTCATGGGCAAGTACCTTGCAAACACAAGCTTGTCTGAGCCAAGTTTAGGCATGTCCCAGGATTGCTCAGTCTTAAATACCCCGATGTAGAAGGAATTGTGTTAACAGGCTTGTTTGCGGATATAGCCATTGAAAAAGCATTCATTGTAAATAAGGAAAAACAGAACACATTTCAGCATTTTTATTTACAAATACATAATGGCATTTGTATAGTTAATTTTGCATGAAAATTGTTATAAAACAAGTGGAATATTTAATCTTTATTACAACATGGAAAGTGTATATACCTGATTTTAATTAATTTCCACTTACAGACAACATCAACACTGATGTGTAGTTGAGCGATGAGCCAGCAGCAGATTAGGGTCTATGTTCTGTGTTGCACTGATTACTCCAAGCAAGCTGCAAATACTCTGATCTATTTGCAAATTATATGGTGACAGATAAAGGTCACAATTTTGCTGCTGGATCCGATTTGTAAGCGAGTATAGATAGCATATTGTCAAAATCATTACCAAAAAAATGAATGCAGAGATACAGCAGAAACAATAGTTTTCTGAAACTTTATACCTGTTCCTAAATATTGTTAAATTATCTCCATTAATAGATTACATCAAAGACGACATTCCAAAATTTATTAAGAATAAATGTATGAGATTCATGTGTATAATACACAATGACATACAATTATGAGTTGAGAACAGGTGTATAATATACAATGACACAAACAGTTATGAGTTGAGAACAGGTATCACAGGTGATCCTGCATAGAAAATACTTATGATTATTATTGTTGTTGTCGTTGTTGTTTTTATTGTTGCTGCTGCTGCTTAACTGCTGCCTGCACCACCTGTACCTAAACTGCATCTCTAATTACAATTGACTATACTCAAATTGAAACCTTTATTCAAATGAATATTTTTTAAAATCACAAAGCTAAACGTCACAAAGTCAACCACAATACCACCCTGTCAACATATGGACTAAAATATACATTAAAAGAACCATAATAGATAATTAATTTACTATAATAGACACTAATTACTAACATTGCAGTTCCTTGAAAAAAATATTTTAAATTCCAACAGATGGATACATTTTTAAGATTGCCAGAAGGTATTATATATCGGAAATATTTTTCCTAAAGCTAGTAATTAGTTAATTAAGCTATTAATTAGTAATATTTTTGATTATGAAAATGCAAATGGCTGCAGACTAAATTTGACTGACTGTTACAAATTTAAATCTTGGCAGCAGCTGTCATGGACATGAAGATTCTAAAACTAAAACTGCAAATGTGTAACCTTTATGAGACAGGAAAAAATGTTAGAACAGGGGTTGGCAACCTTCGGCATGAGCGTCACAAGATGGCACATCAAGAGATTTTATGTGGCACGCAAAGGGCAGCCACAAATATCAATTTTAACAGTGTTACTCTCTTACTGGTGGCATGCGCTCATTCATTTCGTAATTAATATGGAAAAAAGTGGCACGCTATGTAAAATAGGATGCTGACCCCTGCATTAGAATATACAAAGATGACCTCAAAAGTCAAAATTAAACTATACCTATGATAATGTGCTTTATTATTATTACTATATACATATTATGAAGTATCTGATAATGGCATATTGTGGTGATTAATGAGACATTCCCCAAGTGGTTATATAATCCCTGGGACTATCTTCTTTTTCTATATCAAAAAGATATCTGCTATTTGATAAGATATCTTTTCCATATTAATTAATTTTTCTTCTTCGGTAGCCCTCTTTCTGCACTGTATAACAAATAATAAATGAATTCCATGTCAAGATATAATTTCAAAAAAATTAGGCCAATATTTACAAAAGCTATCCACATAAATCATTTACGGTATATACTTGCTTAAAAGTCAAGACCAGCTGCAAACTGCACAGGCCCAGATCTGCTATCACATAACACACTGGCAGATCTGGGTCTCTGTTGTTTGCAACTGAATTCCAGTTATAAACAAGTACACACAGCTTGTGCCTCATAAATTTAACAGCAGAAGATAAAAGGCAAAATTAACAAATGAATATAATAACAAAATCTTTCATCACACTGCTACCAATACACATTCTAAAAATTGGGATATGTTAGTCTTGGTTTGCAAACTAAAAGTGATTACTGAAACTTGGGTGGAGCCACTGTTATCAGATAGACTGCCAGCTACACAAGGCCACAAAGCTCACGTCTGAATGCCGAAATAAAACAATAACAAATATAACCATAACAAGTAAACTCAAAATCATTAAAGCCTTTAAATACATCAGGCCCTGGAATATTTCAGATTTGACCGTTCTGTGACGCAAAATCCATCCCAACAATAGTTGTAATATCAATCCACACAAGTAATATGTTAATAACAATAATTTGCTCCTATTTTCAGATAATGACAGTTTGGTCTGATTGGTTTAGTGCTTTAAGCACAGCAACACAAGCAGGCTATTTAGTGCCAAGGCAATTGGTACAAAGTCCTTTGTCCAAGGACACACCACATTAGCTGATCCACCCTTGTCTCAAGGTAATATTTGAACTCAAACCCATTTGGTTGCAAGTTTGCCAAGCTAACCACTGAGCCACCATGTAATTATTAAAGAAAAGAGTTTAATAACTAATTATTAGTTTTAAAAAAAACAGTAATTATTAAAGAATAGAGTTTAAAAACAGTAATTATTAAGAAAAGACAGATTAATAAAAGTAGTTTTTAAAGAAGAGAATTTAACAACAGAAATTATTAAAGAAAATTATTAAAGAAACGAGTTCAATAACTAATTATTAAAGAAAAGATAGTTTAATAACAGTAATTATTAAAGAAAAGTGTTTAATAATGGTAATTATTAAAGAAAAGACAGTTTACTAACAGTAATAATTAAATATGAAAATGTTTAACAACAGTAATTATAAAAGAAAAGATAGTGTAATAACAGTAATTATTAAAGAAAAGACAGTTTAATAACAGTAATTATTAAACATGATACTGTTTAAATACAGTAATTATTAAACAAAATACACATATTAAAGTATTATATCTGAGAGAAAACATTGTAGAAAGTTACTGTCTCAAATTATTAGAGAATCTGGAACTTTACCGATGTTGTAATACAGTTTACTGTGTTAACTGCATTGGCTGTGACAGATTTGGAACCGTTCATCAAATTCACCGTTTTCAGTCTTTTAATATGCATTGCAAAGAAAATCTCATATTTACTTTGCAGATGTAGTGAATTATTTTTCACTTGTTAAGGTGAAGTGGAACCATTTCTTACTGTCTCTCATGGCTTTTCCACACAAGATAAATATATATATGTGAAGTGTAATATGACAATACAATTTACAATTTGCAATCAAGTGTTAAAGCATTGCATGGTAACTGAATTTAATCAGAATTTTTTTTATAAGAACAAATATCCAGAACCCTAACATCTACTTTTACATATTTTGTAGTTAATTTAAACTGAACAGCCAGCCAAGCATTAGGAATATGATGTCATGCTGCATATAGAAATATCATGACATATATTTTGAAAGACATTTTAATGAACAAATATTGGAGCCTTTCATGATTGTATGGGGGGAAAGCTTAGTAAACACATTTATTTTATGCTAAGCAGTGAATTACTTGATTTTCTAATTAAAAAAATATTGATATTTCACTGTAGTGAAAAAATAACTATTTTTTCACTACAGGAGCTACTTTTTTGGGTCAGAACATACCTCCCTTTGATTTTCTGTCAGTCAACTAACTTTTTCCTTATGTACATATCATTGTCATTATTAATAATCCCTGTCTGTTATCCTTGAAACTTGTAGCTTGTTATTCTGGAAATATCAGTTAATTTTTATCAATCTGATGTGGAACTAATTTTGTGTGCAGATACACATAGCACAGCAGAACATGCACAGTAAACAGCTGACATTACCGTATGAAATCTGCTAATTCACTGTGCCACAAACTTTAGGTCAACAACTTATGTGAACATAAAATAAAAAGAATATTTGCTTGAAACGAGTAAATAACAGATACATTTCATCTCGTGGGTGAAAAACTCTAGCATTTTCACTCGTGGCTTCGCCATTCATGAAAATACTGAGTTTTTCATCCATTCGATGAAATATATCTGTTATTCACTCGTTTCAAGCAAATATCCTCTACGTATTGTATAGTTACCTCTCTTAGCATAATTAATGGGAGGTATGTAAATTTCAACAGTGGAAAAAAGATGGCTTTGCTATGAAGCACCATGCGTTTAGTATTCTCTTTATAATAGGGTTTGATGGAGGCTCAAACTGATGAAATAGTTGTAAATACACATTTGTAGAAAATGGTATAAGCAAAATGTGACATTCACAAAATTTGAAAACTGCTAATGATGGACTGAAAGTTAGAAGAAAAAAGCATGTGTAATATTTCACCAAAAAGTATACAAACATATGTTTTCCTGTTTATATGGGTTCCTGTTTATATAATTAATATATGTGAAAGTCTATATGACGTTTTTTGTATTTTTACAAGATGAGGGACATTTGCAATTTCATCAGTCAGTAACATTTTAAGTGATATAAAATGTGTCATATTAAGAAAACTGAAATTGTATCGATCCCAGCTCAACAGTTTATAACTTTTTATGTAGTGCTATATAACCTGATCTTGTTGCATATAGCAAAACAAAAAATTATCTTTTAATATCGCAACAGAAATATTGCAAATACATCATTCATTCTTTCAATCAAATGGTATACCATACATACTAAATTATAAGTGGAGTCCATGATTTGCCTGCAAATCAGGGTCTCTGTTCTTTGTTCATTTGATTATTCCTAACAAACTGCACAGACCCAGATCTGCTGGCATATTATGCGATGGCAGATGGGTTGGTGCAGTTTGCAGTTGGACTAAACTTATTTATGAGTATATATAGTAATTACATTGAACCCTCATAAAAATGCTCAGCACATTACTACCCTTTAAAATTCATGTATCCTTGCTGTGAATTCAGTATTTTTCAAGGGGTAACAAGTTTTGCCATTTTCATGGATGCTTCAAAACCACAAATTCAAAACCCATGGGAACAATTATTCTTCAGTATAAATAAAAAGAATCATGTACAGCTACCACAAATCCATGACTGTTCTAAATTTATCCATTGATAAAGCAACCCCCCCACTCTTCATCATTTGTATGAAACTGGCCAACATTTACTAAAGAAAATATTAACAACCTTTAATGTCTGATATATTTATTAAATTCATCACAGGGACAAATGTTGCGAGTACAGTACAAAAATATTTTTCACAAAACCACAAAAATCCCACAAAAACTGATACATACAAGATTGAATTAAGTGACTTTAATTTAATTTACCTAATTTTAATTCTGAGCCATTCAGAACCAATTATAATGGGTGATAACATGATTCAATACCATACTGGTGTGTTATAATGTATATTTATGGTATACTGTGGCCTTGTTTGACTACATCTCATTATATGGTGACCTCATATTATATGTCTCACATGATCAGCATCATATAGTGAAAGCATTATAAAGGAGATTCATGTTTTGACCTGTTCTTATTCTCTTAGGTTTATGCTATGTTTTTAGCACATTAGAGGCTATACATGGCGGCCAGTATATCTGGTGAAGAAGAATTGAGAAAAACCAATTACCAACAGGAAGCTACTGGCAAGCTTTCTCACACACCCATGCTAGCCGAGTCTAAGGCTTGAATCCACAATGACAGTGGCAAGATGTCAGTGATCTGTAAAGATGAGCACTTTAGACCACTTGGCCCAGGGCCCAAGTTTTGACCTGTAATTGCACCTTAAAAAATAAGTCACAAGGAATGAAACTAAATCCAATTACAAACACAAAGCTTTTGAAGCATTTTTTCTTTTACACCATGCATTTAAAATGTAGTCAACTCAGCTTACAGTTTATATACAAACATTTACAAATAATTTACAAAAGATCATGAATTAGATCCTGCATTGTTAAAGACCCCGTAATGAGAAAGTCCAGATCTAAAGGGTCATGCCTCAAAACAATGTTAAAACACTGTAACAACAACCTAAACCAACTGATAAAAATACAGACTGCTACATCACACATCACACTTATATGGGTCAATCAAAAATGAAACAAATGAGAAAAGATATGATTTTGCAGAACATATTTACAACTGTTCTTGAATTGTTAAGACTGCACGTGAAAATTAAGACTAGTATATAATACAATTAAGACTGTGAAATAAAATTAAGACTAATAAAATTAAGACTGTATAGGAAATGTTGTGAATGCTACCTTTTCATTTCTTAGGTTTTGGAAATATCTGCAATATAATTAAGTTAAATATACTCGTTTAAAAGTCAAGCCCAACTGCAAATGGCAAAGACGCATATCTGCATTTGAATAATGCACTGGTAGATCTGGACTTATTCAGTTTGTATCAAGTAAACAATAGAACAACCAAAATAAACAAATAAACACTGATCTGCTGGTGCACTGTGCTACAGCAGTTCAGGGTCTATGCTGTTTAATTTGTGACTTTATTTACATGCAAGTACAGGCATTCTTATCATTCTAATTTATACAATTTCTTTTCAGTCAAAATTTGGTGTTTCATATCCACCCACCCCAAGGGATTAAAAATTATTCTAAAATATTCCTGTAAATGGTACTGAATTCATAGCAAAGTATGCTGTGCATTTTCAATACACATTACAAGAGTAAAATTCTGCTTGTGTGACCAATGCAGGTGATCAACTTGTGGTCATGTATAGTGGCTTAACACATCTACACATACGTGTGAATAGGTCATGTACAATGGCTTAACATATCTACAAATACATGTCAGTGGTCATGTATAGTGGCTTAACATATCTACACATACATGTCAATATGTCATGTACAGTGGCTTAACATATCTACACATACATGTCAATAGGTCATGTACAGTGGCTTAACATATCTACACATACATGTCAATAGGTCATGTACAATGGTTTAACACATCTACACATACATGTCAATAACTCTGATAATTTCATATGAAAAGATATCTCTTATGAAAACCAAAATGCAGACTACCATATGTACCTGCTTGTAAGTCAGGTCCAACTCCAAATAACATAGATTCCAATCTGACATCACATAATGTGCTGGCAGATCTGGGTTTACACTGTTTGTTCTACTGATTATTCCTAACATATTTTATAGAACCAGATCTGCTAGCACATTATGTGAGAGCAGATCTGGGTCTATTAAGTTTGCTTTTGGATATGACTTGTAACTGAGTATATACGGTATGTCAAATGTACATGCAATGCAAGCTACAGAAAATACAGTATTGACAAAATGATGTAATATCTTTTTCATAGGACATTTATATTTACATGAAAGACATTAACTTTCTACATGTTTCAATGCCATACAGTTCCACATTCAAGCACATCCATGAGAATATTACTACATAATTGAATTTTTGCAATCTTTACAGACCTAGTTAAAAATTGCAAAATCATGAAAAATAAACAAAACATTTGTCCATTCCACCTACATATGTATTGTTATACATAAGAATATTACTGCATGACTAATTTTTGTAATCTTTACAGACCTAGTTAAAAATTGCAAAATAATGAAAAATAAAAAAAGTTTGTCCATTCCACATTCAAATGCATCCACGTATTGCTATACATAAGAATATTACTGCATGACTAATTTTTGCAATCTAGACAGACCTAGTTAAAAATTCAAAAATTGAAACAAAAATGGAAATTTGAAACTCTGTATAGAAAATATAGAAAACGATGCATCGTCTTAGACTGCTCTGGTGACCTAGTGGTTAGAGCATCTGCTTCTGATGTGGGAGGTTGTGGGTTTGATCCATGGCCAAGTCATATCAAAGACTTACCACAATGGTACTAACAGCTCCCTTGCCTGGCGCTCATCATTAAGAGGTTAGTGTTAGGACTGTTCGGCCTGGTGTCAGCATAATGTGACTGGGTGGAACATCATGCTACATATCTGCAGCATGATGCCCCATTGCTAGATATCACTATAAACTGCCACACTGCAGATATTGTATCAATATGACTGATTTTTTTTTAAAGCTCCGTTAAAAATCCAAATCACACACACACACACATTGTCTTAGAATATGCTGTTAGTACACACTGTATGCAGTTGTGAACCAGTCTGATTTCTTCCACTATGTCATTTTGGCAAACAGTAATATCAAAGAGATAACAAATCAAGGTCATCTCTGCAAACAAGGCAATTATTTAAGCTATGCAACTTGCAATCACTTTGACAAGAAACTTTGTACAAAATTGTGGAATCGCTGTGGCGGTCTCTTCTGCCACCAATATTCACATTGCTCTCATTGAAATGTCTATCAAACAGTTTGCCGACGTGAGAAATTTCTGTGGGATATATTTAAATTCCACTCAAGGTTGGCTTATTCCACAAGGGACCAGCCCATCTCCCATAAGTACATGCAGAGACACTATTGATTATGTCATTATGCTTATGATGTCATGAATATCTTAAAAGGTTGTGGCTTTTATAAAACTTAACAAATTTTCCCATAGTATAATCTGAAATCATCACGTACAATAAATTCTCTATTGTAAACTAAAAAGTAATATTCTATTCAATGATAAACATATTTTTAAATAGAATATTCCGCTGCTTAGCTGATGAGAACATTTTTCCCCGATATGTATTAGTTTGGAATAGAAAAAATCTACCCTTGGGATCTGAATTTTTTTGTAGCAGCTCAGCAAAGCCTTTTTCATGTCTATAAATTCTGCCTCTATAGCATGGGATTTCTGTATTTCTATTTACAAACTCTGAATGGATGGGGTGGGATTTCCTTACTTTGCATGTAATGGAATGTTTTTTCTTCTTTATTTACTAACATAGGTTAGATAAAGTATTTAAAATAGCTTTTACCATATGCTTGTATTAGGGAGTAAATATCATATATACTCACATAAAAATTATAAAATGTACCATATATACTCACATAAAAGTCAGATCCCACTGCAAACTACATAAACCCAGATCTGCCTGCACTCAATACATCAGCAAATATGGGTCATTGCAGTTTGTTAAAGTGTATGTCAATGTGGTCATTGTCCAAATTAATTATTAACTGTTGTTCTGAGATGCAACACCATATTTAATTTAATCAGAGTCTATTCAATCCTGATTGAATACTCTGCACCTTAGGCATCACCATAAAACTTCAATGAAACTTACTGATCACTATGGCTTTTAACAGTTGTGACCATACAGGTATTACAATGGATCAAGAAAGGAGGACATCAGGACTATCATGACAAATAACAGGGTAGTACAGAGTTTTTTCAACACTCAGATTTCACTGTGATATCACAACATGCAACATTCTATCCAGTTTGTACTAGATCATACCTTTAGGTTGACCTCATTCAAAATTGTCCATGTACTTCAACATTGATTTTTGCAATATTTATTTCTTAGGGAATGTAAATAATGACCTTCCAAAGGAATATGGATGTATGAAGAGCCAAAAATAATTGCCACTAAACATCTTCTGTAATAAAATTATAAAAACTTACATCCATTACTGAAATAGCCATTAGTGACTGCCAACAGGACCAGTATGACTTGTACTACAAGAGTTGAACAACACACACCCAGATTTGCCAGCATATATTCTGACAGCAGATCAGGGTCTATATTGTTTGCAGTTGGACTAAACTTAAAATTGAATATATATGGCTGATCTTGGAATTGCGCAACCATTAAGCATTGGAGCTCAACCCATTTTCATTAGCTTCTGTGTCTTCGTCCAATTTGATCAAATCTCTGACTGGATGGTGCTGTTCATCAATTTCAATGTGAAGATCATTAATTGACTCATATACATCATAATCAGTTCTTTCATTTTGCCCTTCAGAATTAGACTTATAAGCATTCGTCACTTTGCCACCATTTTTATTGCTTTCAAGACCTGCTGCTGCATCCTCCAATGAGGTGTTAATTATATTATCATCCTCTCCATGGTTTGATGCTTCCATGGTTACGACCTCTTGTGAACTTGCTGAAGAAACACCAGAGGTTATAGGCACACAAGGACTTCTTGGAGTGCTGTACAGACCTTTCATTTCATTGAAGACACTCTTGGGAGTATCATAGAGACTTGAACTTCCATTCCCAATCAGATTCACATATATCCCAGTTTTCTTAGTTTCTGGCAGAGATGACTCTGATGTTTTGAATTCATTTTTCTGTGTTGCCATGGGAGATGTCTGGTTTGCTGCCATTTGTGACCCTTGCATTGTTGCCATTAGTGATTGCTGTCCTGTTGCCATTGTTGGTCTCTGCACTGTTGCATATGGTGACATATTCTCTGCATGCAAAGTTGTTTGATCAACGGTGTCATTCGTATCCATTGCAGACACGAAAGGCATCCTGTCCGAATCTGAAGTAAACATCATGTGAGAGCTTGAATAGGGCAGTGTGGATGAGGGGGGAGAATTTTGTAGATTCTGGGGAACAGTGGATAGATTGACAAAGTCTCTGGTATTTTTATTGCTAAGCTTAGGGATGTTATTTACACTAAAATGTGCAGTCTTTTGATTAAGCCGTGCATTTGTCAGGTTGTCAGTTTTCCCTGCAATGAAAAATCAAAATGTACTTAGAGGATGGCATAAATTATCTGTCTTATATTTATAAATCATAACCATGATTAAAACGCTTCAAAACAAGATATGTTTCTATAAAAAAAACTGTTCTTAAAATATATAAAAACTACTGCAAATGGTACATTATAAGCCTGCTATGGGGTACATATTATTATTGTGCCTTTTTGATATAAAACCTCTTTTCAACAGTCAAATATTCAGGTACTATAAGAACCCAGTAGAACTGGTTTTCAATGTTACTGTCACTAAACAGTGCTGCCTAGCAATACTAAATGATGTGTTCGGCTTTGTCAATAGGTCTCTTCCTTGTCTAAAATGCTAGTCCATGTGACATCAGAAATATTCAAAATTATTTACTGATCTAAAAATTTATTACTTTTCATTCTATATATTCAAAATATGAAAAAGTGTCTTATAATCTATTTGATTTTAATTAGTCTCTACTGTGAGTATGCACTCTTTTGTTGCACTATTTAATTTATTTTACAGGAGTACAGATACTTGTCAGAAAAAATCCAACTTTATTTGGTACCAAACATTTTCAAAATTGTCAAAGTAAAAATGTTCTTAGTACAAAAATTTAGATAATAAGAAAATACATAATTATTATTATAATAGACCGATTGTGTCTGAATAAATAGAGTTAATAAAATATTAGAGAGGAAATGAGTATGTATCATAATATTATTGTGTTTCAAATACATTTTGATCAAGTTAATATTAAGACATATCACAGCTGATTTGTTGGTTGGTAAATACACTTTGATTTTTGGCATAAGATACAAATGAATCATCATAAACTCTTCTATGATAAATATACAGAAATTACACAAATCATCTATGATAAACATACAGAAATTACACAGATCATCTATGATAAACATACAGAAATTACACAGATCATCTATAATAAAGGTACAGAAATGACATGGATCCAAGTTTATTCTTCTATGATACAGAAAGTAGATGGATCTTAATTTACTCTTTTTGTGATAAAGAACAGAAATGATGTGGATCTCAATTTACTTTTCTATGATAAAGATACAGAAAGTATATGAATCCTAATTTACTCTTCTGTGATAAAGAAAGAACATTGATCATAATCTACTCTTCTAGAATAAATACAGAACTGGCATGGATCTTTGTTGACTTTTCTGTGATAAAGATACAAAAAGTACATGGATCATAATGTAATCTTCTAGGATAAAGATATAGAAATGGCATGGATCTTTGCTGACTCTTCTATGATAAAGATACAAAAAGTACATGGATCATAATGTAATCTTCTAGGATAAAGATATAGAAATGGCATGGATCTTTGCTGACTCTTCTCTGATAAAGATACAAAAAGTACATGGATCATAATGTAATCTTCTAGGATAAAGATACAGAATGTACATGGATCATAATTGACTCTTCTGTGTTAAAGACAGAGAAAGTATATGAATATATCTCCCTATGCATATCCAACCCTCAACCAAGAATGGCTTGCACACATGCATATATATGTCATACCAAGGTCAATATATATAAAAGCCCTACAGCTACCTTTGTTATTACATGATCGAAAGTCAAATGATATCTATGACATAATGCAGATCTGGCAGGGGATAATAAAAGTTTATGTTCTGATATCCTGTGTAATCACCAGGACATCTATTGTTATCAACCTATTATATATTGTTTTTTAATCAGACTGAACAGTCATTGGTTAAGTTATGTTCCCCAAGAGGTTTGTAACTTTTAGATAAATTAATAATATAATTTTACTGGTGAATGAATCAAAAAATCAAGATACTGACCAAATATCAGCACTGATCAGATCTACTTATTTTAACAAAATCTGGATTTTAATCAAATTGTTTCATTTCAGTGTTTTTAATGACATGTCTCCAAGCATAGATTGTCTGATTCTGGTGTTTAAATGACATGTCTCCATACACAAATTGTCTCATTTCAGTGTTTGACTGACATGTCTCCAAGAAAGATTGTCTCATTTCAATGTGTAACTGACATGTCTCCAAGTACAAATCACCTCATTTTACTGTTAGACTGTGTTCTAGATATTAAGTCAAACAGGAGTTGGCAGTAGTCTGATCCATTTTTTAAATTACTATGGTCAGCATACCATTTTACTGCAGTCCTCTATGGAGTAATGCTTATTGCTGATCAATGCCCATGTACATTATTTTACGTTTATTGTGTGTGTGTGTGTGTATGTGTGACTTGGTTCTAAGAAATGAACGAATCCATATGTAATACACCATTTACAAATGATAGATGGAAAAATATGATTAGTCTTGTTCAAAACATTTCATCCATGTTTCTCTGTGAGATCATTGTCGTACGAGGCCTGGTAAAAGTCGATACAACAAATGTAATGCTCAAAACAAGGATTACCAAACACTGGTAAAATTGCAGACTGGTTGACAGGTTAATCTGCATTCTTAACTAAAACTCTGATCACTTACATGCACACCTTTGATATATTTTGTTTTTGTTTTGGATCAATATAAAAAATGCATAAATAAAACAGGTTTACCAAATTTTTGAGAATCGTGCAAGAAATAGTTGAATGCGATAAAACAACCTCCAATATATTTATCCTGTTACTAGGCCAGTTTCATACTCAAATCTAAAATCAGTTTGCCATTTGCATTGGTATGCTATCTGAATGTTATTTAAATGGTATTTTGGAATAAGTTTTTGAACTGCTTGAAAAAGGTGAATCCTTGAAATTAAATATAGCACATCCTCATTAATGATAATACTGTCCAATGGAGCCATTGATTACAGTAGACTTTCTTAGAGTGAGACTGCCTAATAGTGAGATTGTCTTATAGTGAGACAGCCTTATAATGAGACAGCCTTATAATAAGAATGCCTAACAGTGAGACTATCTTACAATCAATCTACATTATAGTGAGGCCAGCTTATACTGAGACTGCCTTACAGTCAGTGGTGTACTAACAGGTGTGCCAGGGGGGTGGTCAACCCCGGATGACAGCCAGAAAAGGGGGTGCCATCAGGACAGTTCAAAAACCAGTACAAATTTTCAAACCAAATGAAAAATTCACCAAAGTAAAAATTATTTCCAATTTGCTTATGACATCATTGTACTGTTTAAAAATCTACTTGCAAACATAATATATTTTTCTGTGTGTTTACATTTTAAAATTATTTGTTGGAGTGCTAAAGAAAGGCTTTGTCCCAGGTGCCAAATATTCAAAGTGTGACTGCCTTACAGTGAGATTGCCTTATACTGAGACTGTTTTATAGTGAGAATGCTTTATAATGAGACTGCCTTATAAGGATAATGCCTTATAATGAGACTGCCTTATAGGGATAATGCCTTATAATAAGACTGCCTTATAGGGATAATGCCATATAATGAGACTGCCTTATAGGGATAATGTCTTATAATGAGACTGCTTAATAGGGAGAATGCTTTATAATGAGACTGCCTTATAAAGAGAATGCCTTATAATGAGACCGCCTTATAGAGAGAATGCCTTATAATGAGACTGCCTTATAGAGAGAATGTCTTATATGAAGAATGCCTTATAATGTGACTGCCTTATAGGGATGGGAGTATGCCTTATAATGAGACTGCCTTATGATTAAGTAAAAGATAAAAATTCTACTAGTGGTTATGAAATGGGATTTAGGAATGTTCTCATCTTACAGTGAAGTACCTTACAGTGAGGGTGTCATATCATAGTCTAATGAGAAAACAGTCCATTTTATCCTACTGTTGTAGCAATTGGCTATTGCAACTGGATGGTTAATTCTGTGTGCTTTTGAGCCAGTACTGTCACACTCCTTACTATTTATAACAAATACATGTTGAAGCTGCAATAAACTGAATAGCATTGCAAATGTTTCAAATAACATTACAATATTTTCCTGTCAAATAATAATGCACTAATATTTTTGCAAAATGAGTGACATTTGCCTGTAAAATTATGCACCAACATGTGTGCAAAAAATGTGTGATATTTTCCTGTAAAATCATGCACTAATATGTTTGCAAAAATGTGTGACATTTTCCTGTAAAATCAAGTACTAATATTTTACAATATCTGAAATATTTTCCTGTAAAATAAAATTGCTGGTACAGTTTGATGTTTGTTCACTGAATTATAATGACAATAGTAGCATTACTCTACAAAAAATGTTATGGATTATTTGTGAATAGCTTCATATGCATAATACATTGTTAACAATTTTTAATTTTGTGCTTTTATAACCTGTCATTTTCCTTATTTAATCTAGTATTTGTAAAATGACTGTCCAGATATTAACTTCATTTATTGCTTGATGTACTGAACAAAATTTGGTGAAATAAAAATGTATTATAATTTTCCAATGTAAAATTGATTAAAACTTTGATAAATCATACAATGTCTGCTCTCCCTACAAGCAAAAGCCATCTTGCCCCCATTCATGCATACATGCCAGCTTTTACTTACTAACTATGGCTTTAAATAAACATATTCAGCTGAAAATAAAATTGCATGTATTCTAAAGCAAACAAGAAAAGATCAAATACAGATTTTTCCACTGCAGAGCTGTCCAAGTTTGAAAAATCTTATTACCTGTCAAAGGAATTTTAAGGTCAAATGGAAAACCTGATGGTTCACCAGAAAAAGAACCTGGCCTGAATTTAACCTACATAACTTCAAGTTTAAAATCCAGCAATTTCATTGGCTAAAAATTAAAATCTAACTTAAAGTTAACCAATAAGATGTCTCAATGTAAGACTTAAGACATGTCTTGGTAAAATTGAGGCCAGAAGTTAAGACATCTGGTAAGTCAATTTTAAGTCAGACTTAAATTTTCACCCAATCAGAATCCTGCACTCTAAAATTAGTTTAACCCCCAACTTAAATCTAGACCTGGTAGTCCAATGCTAAAGTCAGCACTCAGAACAGACTCTAATATATATATGTAACTCTGAAATCCCTTTTCTGCTCGTCATTAATAAATAAATATCCTCATATTAACGTTTCAATATACTGGAGAAGTGACTTTCTGTAACAGCACACTGGGCTGCCATATTTCATCAGTCTTCTGGGGGCTTTGGGGACAAACTTTGTTAGAACCCTCAAAAACCTACCTGTTACTAGGACTTATCTTGAAGGCTTTTATGGTTTGGTACCACGACTGTTTCTTATCTTTGCCAGCCAATTATGAACCATCTCCCATAGAAACCATATATTTAATCAGATATCTTTTTAGCCGAAAATCTGCTGAATTGTTCAAGAAAAAGTCACTTATATTCTGATCCTGAATCTCTTTCTGGTAATCTTAGTAAAAATTTGCATAAATAATATACTGGATTAAAGTTAACAATTTACAATTTCAAAGTCCTTAGCTTTTGGAATGGAGATGTTCATATTCTCAGTTTACTGAGATTTATAAATGTCAAATCTGATTAAAATAACCAAAACAACAAAGACCAATGTGCAGTATAAATGTTGTCTCCAATGCCATCAATACTCACTTATAAGTCGATTCCAACTGCAAACAAATACCTTGATAAGCCTCTGAGTAATTCATTGGCAGATCTGGATCTACTTTTGTTTCACTGATTACAGTTAAGAAATCACATGGATCCAGATTTGCCAGTGCATTATGTGATAGCAGCTCTGGATCTGTGCAGTTTCAGTCAGACTGGACTTATGAGTTGAATCAGGAGAGTCATTACTATTTAAAGCTTTTAGTTTTAAATGAAGTCTATGCATATTTCGGCATTATTTCTTTTAAATCTTCCTCAGATTTATTTACAAAATATGATTTAAAAATCCTTATAAGTCTGCTGAGCTTGACCTTAATTGAAAGATCTGACAATGAGATTTTATATTATAATTTAATTTTCATCTGATTAAAGATGAACTTTTGTGGTCAACCTACTCAACTTCATCTGACTGTTGCTATGTTGTGAAACCAGGTACACAACAATAAAAATATATATCTCTCATTTGCAACCAGCAACCATGCCCATTCACCATTTCCCACCCCCTTCATAACCTGTCTTATTTTTTTTCTGGCAAATTGTTTGTTTTTGAATTCCATGTGTAGATTCTCCTATAATTTGAAATTCCCTAAGATAGATTTCCTTCTTTATGAATTCCATATGCAGATTCACCGTTAATTTGAAAACTCCCTAAGTGTAAAATTTTGAGTTGTTTTCACCATAAACAAAAATCCTTGCCCTCCCCAACCCTTGCCAAATATCATAAAAAGGTAGTGATTTTAAAAACAATAATTTATAAAAGCTCTATATGGGAAATAACACAATCTATCAAGTGAAAGGAGTTGTGGATGCAAATAGTTTGTGCCAAAAATGCCACCCGAGTTTACAATGATATTGTAGAGTCCTGTCACTGATAAAACATAATACATTTGGTGTTATAAATTATTGTTATATAAATTATTGTTATATAAACTATTGTTATATAACTTTACTCACCTGCACTAAAAAACATTTATGACACAAATTTCAATTCAGTTTCATAAATAATATTCAATGTGTGTTAACTGCACCAAAAAGGTAATGGAATTAAAGGATAGAAGTTTACAGGAGTCTGGGTATATAGGTGAATAATACAATCATTGTAGTAGATTTGTAAAACACAAGACATGTTAATATAGAAATGTAGGGGGTACTGGATTATTATGATATAATACGGGCAAAAGGAACTAGCAGGAAGGTGTATGACTAAGTAAAAACTGCATGTAGTGTTCAATTACTTACACCTTCATTTTGATTATAACGTTTTTTATTATTTGTCTGAAAATAAAGTTGCCTGATGCAATTAATTTTCCAAAAAGAATTGAAAAGTTAATCACTAACCAATAAAATAACTTCAATGACTGAGTCCTCTGGGCTCATTATGAATAAGGAAAATAAAAATTCAACATTCAGCTGCACGTAGGTCAAAGGGAGACAACTTCAAAACTTACAAATGTCTGCTCAGTACTAGCATGACTTGTTTCCCCTGCAGTGAGTATAATTAATTGTCAGAACATTACACGACTTATTGAAACAAAATACTTATTTAAGTATATTTAAAAAAAAAAGTTTTGCTTTTTAGACTGAACTATAATCTGAAAGAATTCATTGTTATGCAAAACATATTATGACAGGTAAGGATTCCATCCATGTCTTACATTTGGTGGAGTTTTGGTTTGCATATAAACTTTAGTATCACACTGACAGTGACATCAGAATCATTATGTCTTAAAATTTTCTCACCCTCCAAAAAAGGCATGAAAAAAGCCAACCCACAAGCAGTTCATTTGAATCACGGAAAAAGGAGGACTTTATGAACATGTCTGGATGACACAAACATTGGGTACAGATAAGGAATATAATTCTAAATAAATACTGGTTTGCATGCTGAAATGTTTGTACTTTTTATTGGATATGAGATTATATGAATGCCAAAAATGTCTTTTAGGCAAAAAACCTTAAAGCGTGCTATGCTTAAAGATACAAAATTATTATTTAGTGTTTCTGATGCTTAACAATAAATAAATATGAAGTCTATTGGTATAAATATTGTCTATTTGTATGAATATAAAATTTATTTACATAAATAGTATGCCTATTAGCATTAATAAAATGTTTATTTGTGTAAATATTATGTATATTTTTATAAGTATTATAAAGTTTTACCAAGCAAAAAAGTATATAAAAAAGAAATAAGCTTTAGAAGAAAACTGAACCAGTCTCTTACCAGCTGGCAGACTGTCACATGGGGATGTACATGTACTACCTCCCCATGCTCCATTTTCTGAACTGCTTTCTGTGGAATTGGAAAACATCCTTTTCTTTTCTGTCAGTTTATTGTCGTAAGTATCATTTGTATCTGCAAGAAAAGAAAAAGGCAAACATTGTACTCATTTCATTCAAATGGTAAATTTATATTTTTATGTAGACAGAGTCCGTTAAAGAGAAATCCATTTTCATGGAGTGCAAGAGAAAAAATCATGTGTTACAGTAGAGATGAATATAATTGACATATTTTGTACTGCAGTATAATGTTATATTGCTGTACATACTGCCTAACATACCTATAACGTTATATTGCTGTACATACTGCCTAACATACCTATAACATTATACTGCTGTACATACTGCCTAACATACCTATAACATTATATTGCTGTACATACTGCCTAACATACCTATAACGTCATATTGCTGTACATACTGCCTAACATACCATACATACAGCAATTTTATAACAACATAACAATTTGTGACAAATACATTTTAAAAACAGTATCATATTTTTTAGAAAGTATTGCATTGTGAAATATACCTGTTCATAATGGAAACAACCAGTGTAGTGGTATCATGGAAAAGTGCAGTAGAATGTAATGCTAGGACAAAGTACCATGATTAACATCTACATTACAGCTCTACCTAATTATATTGCCCTTCATTGTAACACAGCTCATATTATAAGGAGACTATGGTTCTTGGATCCAATTTCCTTAAATGATATTACAATTAAATGTATCAAGTACTTCATTATAAGTTGGTCTCAAAATAAGGTGTTATACTCTATGGCACCTCTACATTATAAGCCCGCAACCCCCATGTGGGAAACAGCATTATTAAACTGAAAGTATGATATACCTATCCACAGAGCATCCATAACATTGACATGTAAGTGCAAGAATGTGTGTTTGTATGTGATTTGCATTTTTAACATAGCTTTAACAATTTTTGAGTCATATCACTATGATGTCTGCAGTGTGACAGTTTATAATGATGTCTAGCAATGGGGCATCAAGCTGCAAACATGTTGCATCATGTCCCACCCAGTCACATTATCCTGACACCAAGATGACCTGTCCTAGCACTAACATCTTAATGCTGAGTTCCAAGCAAGGCAGCTGCTGATACCATTTTTATAAGTCTTTGGTATGACTAGGCCAGGTGTAAATGAAAGAAAGAATAATATAAAGAGATGTACTTGTATATAAAATTTCCACTAGACTGGTTCTCATTCATGTGCACATCATTTAAATAATAATGTGTCTTAATACACAGTCATTCTCTATATCACATGGTCATTCTTCATATCGCATGGTCTTTCTTCATATTGCATGGCCATGATATCACCAACATTTACCTGATATCATAATGTTAACTTTATACAGAGACATGCAGCTGAAAAAGCATCTCAACAATTCTAAGGCAAAATAAATTGCAATTTTGTTCTCTTATTCATATAATAAAATTTTTATAGATCTTTACTTTAATGACTATCCAGACCTTATCATAATATCAGTAAACCCATAACATTTGTAACCTCTGCTTTAAGCAAAACCTACAATACATGGTTCCAGGTCATCTCCACGGTTTTTCCAGGATGAAACTAGTTTTCAAGGTTTACATATGACTATTACTGAATGGAATTAAAGAACATTTTAGATTATAAAACACTCATTTTCTAAACCTAAAGACGGTTCTCTTTCAAGACTCTCCAAAACATCTAAGTCAGAAAAGATGATCATGTAAAAAACCACAGAATGTATCACAAGAAACAAATATGACTACCGATAGATTCCTAGAAATTGGCATGTAAGGTCATTAAAATTTACAGAAAATAAATTTTAACTTTACTGTGCTGGCCTGCATTATGTTGCTATGTAGAAACAACATAATGAACATAAATTACTTTTGTGTCCTTTAAACCTTTAATTCCAAAGAATTCTATTGAAATGTATATGCATGTTATACAAAGTAACATTTCCTATTACAGTATGAAAAAACAATAAATGCAAAGTATTAGAATCTTATCTGGTAACAAAAAAGTTTAACCCTGAATTTATCTGCACCAATAGAATCCAAAAACAAGATTTTTCAAACAACTTAAACTCCTTAAGACAATCTGGTCGAAAGACCTTCAAAATTATAATTACTGTATAAAACACGACTTAATATTCTGTAAAATGAACTTGTCTTATTGTAATTCGATAAACCAGTCCCCGAATCGGTATTGACACCTGGGTTCATACAATTTTTTAATATATAATACAAGTGATGACAATTTCCTATTTCTCCAGCATTCTATTTAAGATCTGAAACCAATGCTTTAAGCTACATGTCACTGTGTAATAGTTTTGCAGCAAAGTTCAGCTCATAGACTCAACATTTTGGACAACAAAATTTGGCATAAAATGAATAGCAGTCCAGTCTAATCGGGGTTTCCTCCACTTAGTCTCACCACACTGTTCACATTTGGACATTTAGGGTGGGATGTGGGGTCAGAGAAATTGGATATTTAAAATTTGGAATTTGCTACCACCATGAGGTAGTGGCATGGTGTATTCGCTTACAAGCCTAGGGTCTAGCAAGTTTAAACACTAATATTGAATCATACCTGCATGAAATCGATAAGAAAATGATTTATTTTCTCAGAAAGGGCAAGGATTATAAATGTTACGTCTTTAGTCTGCTGACAGACTCGAGAAAACTAATAGATGAAACCTGACCCGTTACTTGCCATTTATATTATTAGTCACATGACTTCACAAATCGCAATAGTCATGTGATGTCAACGACAAACTCCTTTTAATGTTGTTGTACAAAAATTACATTATATTTAATGAAAGTCAGATACATTTGTAAAAACCAGAAAGAACATATTATTCACAACATATTTATTTTAAGAACAATGACAAGAAATTTGATGTTGTTGCAGCAATCTGGCCAATCAGATTCATCAAGCAGACAGCACCAGTCAACATGGTAGTCACATGATACAACAAAACCCTGGTAGTTGTTCTCAGTATAAATATAGAGAATTTTGGGTTCTTTTGATTTTGCATTTTTATTACAACCCAGTAAAGAAATTTCATTTTTTTCTAAAGCATTTGAAATGGGTTATTATTGATATCATATGACTATGGGATCTATGATGCCATGAACATGAGGGTTGTGAGATTTGTATACTCGTATGAAAATCACAAGTACCAGGTCAAATTTCATAAATACCTTTATTTCTTTCAGTGGATTAAAGACATAATGATTTTAATACTCACAGTTTCTTAGAAAATAAATAGTTTACATATTGATTCCATCCAGATTTGACTCAATTCAACAACGCTTAAGTTTGCTAGGCCATCTGGTAAGCAGCTATGCTTTGCTGCAACCATGTTGGCCTCTTTTGATGCTAGACTGGTTTTCATATCTTCCATGTAAGAAAAGATACGAATATTGAGCTGTCTGTGAGAAAAAAGCCTAGTAGACAAATCTAATTCACTGAGTATTTCAATGGACTCAATAAATATGTTTATGGCAAGCACCCAAATGATCCATAATGCAACCTCAGAATATTCTGGTCAGCAGAACTTGTTAAATTTAACTCATGACCAGCTTAGTTAAAAATCAATTATGTAAATGTTTTGGTATCAAGTGGTGTAGGAAAATTCCCAGTTTTCTCACCCGACTTATATTCAATATTTGCAAAATTCAAGGACTTTTCATTGTCAGGATTTTTTTAAATCATTTCTCCCAACTTTTTCCTGATTTCCCAGTTAAGCATAAGAACCCTGATAATATTAGTGACCTTTGCTTTCGGTAAACCCATAACATTAGTGGCCTCTGCTTTAGGTAAGCCTATATTAGTGACCTCTGCTTATGGTAAACCCATAATATTAGTGACCCCTGCTTTAGGTAAACCCACATTAGTGACCTCTGCTTTAGGTAAACCCATAATATTAGTGACCCCTGCTTTAGGTAAACCCACATTAGTGACCTCTGCTTTAGGTAAACCCATAATATTAGTGACCCCTGCTTTAGGTAAACCCATAATATTAGTGACCCCTGCTTTAGGTAAACCCATAATATTAGTGACCCCTGCTTTAGGTAAACCCACATTAGTGACCCCTGCTTTAGGTAAACCCACATTAGTGACCTCTGCTTTAGGTAAACCTACATTAGTGACCTCTGCTTTAGGTAAACCCACATTAGTGACCTCTGCTTTAGGTAAACCCACATTAGTGACCTCTGCTTTAGGTAAACCCATAATATTAGTGACCCCTGCTTTAGGTAAACCCACATTAGTGACCTCTGCTTTAGGTAAACCCACATTAGTGACCTCTGCTTTAGGTAAACCCACATTAGTGACCTCTGCTTTAGGTAAACCCATATTAGTGACCTCTGCTTTAGGTAAACCCATATTAGTGACCTCTGCTTTAGGTAAACCCATATTAGTGACCTCTGCTTTAGGTAAACCCACATTAGTGACCTCTGCTTTAGGTAAACCCATATTAGTGACCTCTGCTTTAGGTTAAGTGATGTGATGTGATTTTTGATTTTTAATGTAGCTTTAACAATTTTTCAGTTATATTGCTACGATGTCTGCAATGTGGCAGTTTATAGTGACCTCTGCTTAAGGTGAACCCATAATATTATGACCAACTCTGCTTTCAGTCTATCGATACTGGCTCATAAAACTTCAACAAAGGTCTTTAATGCATATATGTTTTTAGGTGTGTGACTTAAAATACAGTCTGTGTTATACATACAATTAGATGACAGTGTGCCACCCTTCAATCCACCAACAGCTCCATTTAGTGATTTCAGCGTGGTATATCTATCCTCCTCAGGCTCAGCAATATCCGAGCAACAGGACGTATGTTGTGCTGCATGCGATTGAAGGGACACCTGTGGTTTGTTTTGCTGATTATCCTCTACTGCCTGATCATATGTTGGATTATCTACACCAAACACATCTATGTGGGAAAAAATATTTATAAGCAATATAGAAGAAAAAAAACAATTATAGATGAATGTCTAAATAAATAACTATATCAGTAAAAACGTATTTAGTGATCTCAGCTCCACACAATGCTCAGGCTTTTCTACACGAGAAGTCACATGTATAATAAAATGCTTCTATATTTCTTGTGGATAATTAATGCCATTAATTACTTATATTTAATTTAGTCAACTTGTAACAAACAAGAATGTGACCAAACTGCAAACTCTAACTGTGGATATCAACAGATGGTTGTTTGGACCCCCTCCTCCATAACGATATTGCTTTTCAGTTCAGAGGCTGATGTCACCTATTTATTAAAACCTGCAAATATCTGCAGAAAACGTTTAGCTGCACACCGCTAGGTCTCACAGCTGTGGAAAAACCACTGGATGAGGGATTCTTTTGGTGACATGTACATTATATTTTTGGAGCAAATCCTGTTTGATGACTTGTAAATCCATTTGGCATAGCACAAACCTCTGTCATGTGGTCATTTTGAATTTCGGGATAGATATGGCTGTTACCAAATACCGGTAAGTGTCTAAAGTAAATGCAGGTTTGAGAAGGATTAGCAAGCAGCAAAATTGCTTATTTTAATGAACAAGTGACATCCAAGATCAATATATTCTCCATCAGTATTGACACAGATTGCAGAGGGGTTTGATTTACTGGACTAAAGTTAGGGGTATGAGATATGACCCTTACATGATGAATTATTACCCCTGCTACATTTGAAATAGGCCCTAAATATTTTTATTGAAGTATTGTACAAATATTACTTACTCAAGCTCCAGAGGAACTTGAATTTTATTTTTGAAATCAAGATTTTATTTTTAAAAAAGGTTCTCTTTTTTATGTCAGGCATCCATTTTTGTAATGTGTACATACATACCGTGTGCAACATTACCCATGGTGATGTTATTTCGCCCCTTGGAGAAACTCATAATGGCATTGTTCTGACGTTTTAGTCGTTTAACTCGTCTCCTGAAGTACAGCACAAAGATGATCAACAAGATAAAAAGAATGGCAGCTGCTGCTGCAACCCCAATAATGACTGGGACAAATGATAATCCAGCTGATGAAACCTCGTTTTCTTTAACTTGCCGGTTTGCTGATGGCATCACTGAAAAGAAGAGACCCCTGACTTAGGCAATTTGAGGAGAGTGATTATAGTATTTGTGCCATTGGATATGTTCAAGTCAATGGGGTCAGCCAACACGGGTATGCGATAAAGCTTTCCAGTAGCTTCCACTGGGTCGGTGGTTCTTTCTGGAGTTTTGCTGTGGTTTTCCTCTGAAATATATACTGACCACCATGTATAACCTATCATGGTGTTAAACCAATAACAATAACTACTGTTTGATTCTGTGGTCAAGAAAGAAATACAATTTATACTTCAAAAAAGACCTTAGTATTGAACAATACATGATGATTTTTCTACTATGCTATCCCCAACTTCTTAACACTTCATTAAAATAGATTTTCCCAAAAGTAATGGGAATACTAAATCTTGAAAGAAATATTGTTTCAATCAAAACTGTTATGATTGCATAGGTCATAAATGCATCTTATATGACATGATGTACTTACATGCTGTTGCATCATGAAAGACATTCTGTAAGCATGTAAACTAGCAGCAAAATTATTGAGTCAATAATGTGTGTGTGTGTGTGTGTGTGTGTGTGTGTGTGTGTGTGATTTGGATTTTAACTAGCTTTACAGTTTCAGTCATATCGCTATGATGTCTGCAGTGTGACAGTTTATAGTAATGTCTTCATCATGCTACAGACATGAATCATCATGTCCCACCCAAGAACATTATCCTGACACCAGGTCAACCAGTCCAAACACTAACTCTTAATGCTGAGCATGAAGCGAGGCAGCTGCTAGTATGCTAGCACCATTTTTTAAAGTCTTTGATACGATTTAGCCCGGGTTTGAACCTGTGATCTTCCACATCCTAGGCAGACACTCTAACCTCTAAGCCGCCGGGTCTAGTCAATAATGTGCTTAATACTAACCTTTACATGCTACATCCAAAATGAGGAAATTATAGAGTCCTGCCCCACAATTCATTTGCACAGAAAGTCACAGGTGGGTAATGTAATATTAGTGGTTGTTTCAATGTTGTTAAAGTTCCACCAGTGAAATATATTATACAACATTGAATATGAACTCTATATCAAGCTACATAATTTAACTAAAATTGCAGACACATTATCATGGTTGTTGTTGTTGTTCTAGGGTTTAACACCATTTTTCAGCACACGATGGGCTATGTATGGCGACCAGTAGTAATGGTGGAGGAAGAACCTGCGAAAACTCTGGAAAGAACCACTAATCCACGAGAAGCTACTGGCAAGCTTTCTCGCATACCGATTATCATGATATTTAGTGACACAAATATTTATGCATGACAATCGAAAAGAGTACTACATTTTAACAAAGGTTTTGTATCCTTTTGGATACAACAAATTTTTATTCCCTCATTTTATTGCCTCAAGACACCCTGCAAATATGGAGGCAGGTGTATATACAACTATTCTCATACACAAATCATGATCCTATTTGCTTAAAACAGACAAAATCACAACTGAAATAATGGTTAATGAAAACTTAATATCATTCTCTCACTTTGTTGTAAAAAATTTGTGTCAGTGCACAATTATTTTACCAGATTCTTTTAATAAAAACATTTTCACAATAAATAGCACACAATATTGAAATGTTGATAAATTACTGATGATGGCAACATTATAAGAAATAAAAAACAATTAAATCTTGTCAAGCACAATTTTTTTTCACTTGCATCTTTTAATTCAGTTTAAGTGAGATCATCACCCTCAAGAAATTAAGCTGACCAATGCCCAGAAGTTAATACTGTGATGTCGGCAACTTGAATGTATTGTAATTCACTGCTGGCAGTTTATCTCTGAGAAAGCATTTAATTACGAATGGGTTCTCAAACTTAGAAATATAAGCATTTAAGAGTGCTCTTAAATCTCACCTATTCTGGCTATAGGAGCAGACATGAACACTAAATAAGTTTACTTCCTTAATTATTGTCAGCAAGGTTTTGTTTTGCAATTTCATTGTTTGCTTTTGCAATCTTGTTGTATATGTTTTTATGTGTAACCTAATATTGCAAAGAGATGTACATTATTATTATTATTATTATTATTATTATTATCTATTCAAATATGTAAAGACTATCAACTGTCATTTAATGGTTGTGGGTTTACCACCACATTTTAGCACATGATAGGGTATACATGAAGAACCCAGGAAGACCATGGTAAAAGATTCACCCTGGAAGAAGACCATGGTAAAAGATTCAGCCAGGAAGACCATGGTAAAAGATTCACCTTCCCATGGGAAGTTACTTTCTCACACATCAACACTAACTGAGCCGGAAACTCAAATCCAGATTGACAGAGTTGATATGGCAGTGATCAGTAAAGTTGAGTGATTTAGATCACGTGGCCAAACAGGGGTCCAAACTGAACTGTCACAGCCTAAATAGGCCACCTGAGTGGTACAAATATGTAAATGCACGTCTTTGAGAACCTGTTAGTAAGTAAATGCTTGTCCAGAGTTAAACAATCCACAGCCAATTACAATACATTAAAGATACCTACATCACAGTAAGACTATAGATTATTATCTTGAAAGGTTTTCCGCATAGCATTGTGAATGATATCCATATCTATTATAGTTCAGGGAATTTTCATGTTAGCATCAATAAATGTAGCTAAAAGTAAGTAATATTTTTCATGCATTAAGTACTTCAAAACTGTTCAAATCAATATAAAGTGTAACATGTCTTATTAAAAACATGGTGGTCTGTTTACGTCAAATCTTACAACATGACATAACCTGTGGAAGAGTCCATTCGTTTATTAAGGAGTGATCAGCTTTCCTATTCCAACAATGTAACTCAGCCTCTCTTTGATTTCTTTACAGTATCAAAAATAGATTCTTTTAGAACTAAGAACAAAGATGGCAAATTACATGTACAAAAAACAACAGTATTTATCAGCATTTATTGAATGAATGGTGTTATGCTGCATGTCCATATCAATTACATTTACCATTCATGCATGGGACAAATTTGGTAATTTTAGGTACAATTTGAGATGCTGACATGAAAATTCAATAAGAAACAGATGTGGATACCATTTGTCATGCTGTGTGAAATGAACCATAATCAAACATACACGTTTTGTCCTTTTGGTCGCCTTTTCTTGTTATCATCTGGATGCAAAATTTTATGGCAATGCCTAATGCCATCTGCTGACTGGTTTTGTACATAGCAATTCATGCCTTTTGCTATCAAGGAAGACTTGTATCATGGCATTTAAAATCAACATCTTGCAGAATTAATCCAAACATATTGAGGAGTTTATCTCCAGTGATATATAAGCTACAATTCATATGTTGGCTTATGATGGATACAATAATCCGATATTGGGATGGAGGCAAATGAAACTTCATTGATGCACAGATTTGTGAGCACCACATATCAACTTGATTGCTCTAGAAGTCAGTTATCAAGTCACTGACTGTAGCTCAGACATCATTAATATTAAAATCCTTCATACAAATGTTTATGTAGGGCAAAGAAGAATATATGTATCAGCACCCTCCCTGCCAACAGTTAGTGTTAACCAGAATTTGTTTACCATGCTGTGGCAGTGTGCCCCCAATTTGCTGTGGTCAATCTTTATAGGGCTCACAAGTTAACAAGAAATAGGTGAAGTTTTACATAGTTACTGTAGAATGCTTAGTCAATTAATGAAGTTATGATGAGTTCTTTTAAACACCAAAAAGAAGAAAAATTAAGCTGAGAATTAGCTTTAGTACTAGATATTATAAAGTCTATTTGCATAGGTTTTTTTATCTTGGCCCAATACACAAAATGATGAATCTTTCAATGTCCTGTTTTAAAATTTTGAGGTGTTTTGAGCTTGGACAAATACATGCATTATACCAAACACTTTGAATTTATTTATTTTCCTTTTAATTCACTGATTTATTTATTTACTGACATGGAATAATACAAGATTCTTGCTCTACCAACAAAATCCATATTGAGTGCATAAAATATGGTACATTTTCAATTATAAAGGAGAATCTGCTGATAGGAGTGTTAGGGTGCAGCAATATCAGTAGATTATTGAATAGTGACAATGGCAACTGGATTAAAGTGTCTTGCTCTAGGACACACCATGAGTTAGCCGACTCAGACTAATTCAACAGCAAAAACTGAGCACACACACTTTTCATCCTTCACTGTCATCAGTGTGCCACTGCGGACTGACACGTTAGAATAAGTCTTTGTATCCGAGTCAAATTTATTCCTGGAAATAAGTCTTTGTATCCGAGTCAAATTTATTCCTGGAAATAAGTCTTTGTGTCCGAGTCAAATGTATTCCTGGAAATAAGTCTTTGTGTCCAAGTCAAATTTATTCCTGGAAATAAGTCTTTGTATCCAAGTCAAATTTATTCCTGGAAATAAGTCTTTGTATCCGAGTCAAATTTATTCCTGGAAATAAGTCTTTGTGTCCGAGTCAAATTTATTCCTGGAAATAAGTTTTTGTATCTGAGTCAAATTTATTCCTGGAAAGAAGTCTTTGAATCCAAGTCAAATTTATTCCTGGAAATAAGTCTTTGTATCCAAGTCAAATTTATTCCTAGAAATATGCAGATAATGGCTAAAACTCCATCATAACAATTTTATATTTAGAGCAGGACTTGTAGGAAAAAACGGCTATTCAGAACATAGTTTTCATTTTATTTCAGTAAACTAATTTCTTTACGAAAATATTCAAGTGTTTTGTCATGACTATTTAATCCATAACTTCACTGAGGAACTCTAAGATTGTTCATTAAACTGATACAAAATACTGTATGTTCAAACTGGTTTAAAGCAAAAATGCACACTCTACTTTATAAAATTTGACATTTGATGAAAGAACTTAGCTTTTATGCACCATGTTTTATTTCTAGCATTTGTAATGATGTGTGATTCCCACTACCACCTTGCAAGGCTTAAAAACTGAAACTTACAAATGCATCCATACACAGAACTGCAGTACTCCGTGTCTAGGCAATGACAGGTCTGGTTGCATAGAATTCCATACATGCTTGGAGGGCAACCTAGGAAAGAATGAAAATGTGTTATTAAACCACATGCAAACAACCATTATAAGCATATGTCAGAAAAAAACCTATTTTGCTTGTTATGTGACAACAACAGTTGGAACCATTTTCCAAAAAATGTACAAGTCAACCATATTTGATCTAACAATGTTTGTTATGAAAAAGATGCCCTATTTAATTTTTATTTAGTCTGTCAGCACATGACCCAGTGTAGGTACAACAACCATGTTAATGTCTATGTAAGAATAACCATATTAATGTCTATGTATGAATAACAACCATGTTAATGCCTATGTAAGAATAACCACATTAATGTCTATGTATGAATAACAACCATGTTAATGCCTATGTAAGAATAACCACATTAATGTCTATGTACGAATAAGAACCATGTTAATGCCTATGTAAGAATAACCACATTAATGTCTATGTATGAATAACAACCATGTTAATGCCTATGTAAGAATAACCATATTAATGTCTATGTACGAATAAGAAACATGTTAATGCCTATGTAAGAATAACCATATTAATGTCTATGTACGAATAACAACCATGTTAATGTCTATGTAAGAATAGCCATATTAATGTCTATGTATGAATAACAACCATGTTAATGCCTATGTAAGAATAACCACATTAATGTCTATGTACGAATAAGAACCATGTTAATGCCTATGTAAGAATAATAATGGTGTTAAAGCATATGTAAGAACAACAACCATATTAAAGCCTATCAGAAAAACGTCCATATTTTGCTTGTTGTGTGACAACAATTGGTGGAACCATTGGAAAATAATGTTGTTC
This sequence comes from Sinohyriopsis cumingii, assembly GCA_028554795.2. Lineage (NCBI taxonomy): Eukaryota > Metazoa > Mollusca > Bivalvia > Unionida > Unionidae > Sinohyriopsis > Sinohyriopsis cumingii. The sequence goes on along the minus strand of CM068831.1, from coordinate 70,405,578 downwards.
CTTTCTTGCAAAACAATATACAAGTCGACTATTTTTAATTTAATATGGAATGTTATGAAAAGAATCAGCAATTCATTTGTTACTTACTCTGTGAACACATGACCCCAGTATACCCTGCATAGCAGTGACAGTGACCATCATAAGGTCTACAGATTCCATTCTCACAGGCACAGTCATATTTACAATCCTGGCCATACTTGTTGGTAGGGCATGCTGAAATGCAGGAAATAGATGATGAAACTACTGCACCCTTGTCATACATTACTAAACAACTTCCATGACCTTTAACTTTGACCTCTTTGTCCACTACATTTCTCTGTTAATATGTGGAGATTGTAATAACAATACATGTATGGAAACAGAAGATAAAGCTGTTTTATTATACTCAGAACAATTTATTCTAAAAGATAAAAAAGAAACAATTCACCTTGCGACCTTCACCTCTGAGTCTTGGATCTATGCTTCAACAGTATTGACACTTGAATTTTAAACTTACAGTAATGACAGTGGAATTTTAAACTTACAGTATTGACAGTTGGGTCCATAAAATCCTGGATAGCAGATACACTTCCCTGTGACAGCATCACAGTATGCCTTTGTGACATCACAGTCCTTACTACATATTCCTAAGCAGTTTTGACCATAGGTATTTGGTGGGCAATCTGAAAATATTTCAGAATAAGTAATAAAGAAATAAACCTCTGAAATATGCACAGACAAATCCAAAATGAACATCAAACATTGGTAATTTACTTTTTCAAGAGACATACAACTAAAATAATTTTTGGAAACTGCCAAAACGTTGTCATCAGGAAATAATATGAATCAACAAAAATATTTCTTAAGCTTGGCTAATTTTCATCTTAGCCATGTAATTATATGGTATCTTAGTAATCATAAACAGTAATTATATTATTGTATGGTATCTTAGGAAGTATATACAGTAATTATCTTATTGTATGGTATCTTAGTATGCATATACAGTAATTATCTTATTGTATGATATCTAAGTATACATATACAGTAATTATCTTATTGCATGGTATCTTAGTATGCATATACAGTGATTATCTTATTGTATGGTATCTAAGTATGCATATATGGTGATTATCTTATTGTATGGTATCTAAGTATGCATATATGGTGATTATCTTATGGTATCTAAGTATACATAAATGGTGATTTTTTTTGTATGTTATCTTAGTATGTATAAACAGTGATAATCTTCTACATGTAATTGTATGGTATTTAAGTATGCATATACAGTGATTATCTTTTGCATGTAATTGTATGGTATATAAGTATACATATACAGTGATTATCTTGCCCATGTAATTGTATGGTATTTAAGTATGGATATACAGTGATTATCTTACATGTAATTGTATGGTCTCAAAGTATATATGCATATATATATGTGGTGATTATCTTAGTCATGCAAGTTTAATGGACACAGCACATTAGTAATTTTAAAAAATATATCTTTAGAGAGAAGGTAATTTGAAAACAATGGAAGAAAATTTTAAGTTCAGTAGCATATAAAACTTGCTTAAAAATTTATTTCCAAATGCCATGCTCACCACATGCATTAAGAAATTTTAACAATTTATGATATGGGGCTCCTGCCAAAATGATTCAAATCAGGGCCTACATTTGCTAAGGCTGCTACGGTAAGTTTATGGTATCCAAGTATGCATATGTATGCTGATTATCTTAGCCATGTAATTGTATGGTATTTAAGCATGCATATACAGTGATTATCTTTTACAATTAATTATATGGTATTTAAGTATGCATATACAGTGATTATCTTTTGCATGTAATTGTGTGGTATTTAAGTATACATATACAGTGATTATCCTTGCCATGTAATTGTATGGTATTTAAGTATGCATATACAGTGATTATCTTGCCCATGTAATTGTATGGTATTTAAGTATGCATATACAGTGATTATCTTACATGTAATTGCATGGTATTTAAGTATGCATATACAATGATTATCTTACCCATCTAATTGTATGGTATTTAAGTATGCATATACAGTGATTATCTTGCCTATGTAATTGTATGGTATTTAAGTATGCATATACAATGATTATCTTACCCATCTAATTGTATGGTATTTAAGTATACATATAAAGTGGTTATCTTTTACATCTAATTGTATGGTATTTAAGTATACATATACAGTGATTATCTTAGTCATGTAATTGTATGGTATTTAAGTACACATATAAAGTGGTTATCTTTTACATCTAATTGTATGCTATTTAAGTATGCATATACAGTGATTATCTTTTACAAGAAATTGTATGGTATTTAAGTATGCATATACAGTGATTATCTTTTACAAGTAATTGTATGGTATTTAAGTATACATATACAGTGGTCATTGCTAACACTTACTTAGTTGACAGTTAGGCCCAGTATAACCAGGTGGACAGCTGGCAAGTTCACACACACCAGTGACTGGGTTACACTGTTCATATTGTCCACATACTGGACATTGGAAGGCACAGTCCTTGCCATATGTTTTTCCACTACATTCTGAAAAATTAATATGTATTATTGAAATTGAGCCTATGGGTTTCTTTTCTTTTTTATTGGTATGTGAAATACATCAAGAAAAGTTTATGTTGTTCATCCCTTTGAAGTAAAAGATAACCTATACAATGTATAAAAGTGTCTGACTGTCTTACAGGTTCACATGTAAATTTTACAAAATCATTGATACAGAAGATAGCATGATTTCATTAATTACCAATTTTTGCAGATTTTATGGTTTCTGCAAACCATAAATTAAAAGACCTAATCCTATCATATTACTTGTTTATAACAACAAAGGGATCTATTGTCCTGGTCATGAATATACATACCAACAAACTTGCAGTTCTTTTAAAACCACAAATTATAATTACAAAAACAAAAATTGCAATATACTTTGCACAAATGTGTACATCAATACAAATATATAGATAATTGCTGAAGGTAAAAAACAACATTGCAAAAGTATGTCAGTTTTGATAAGTCTTAAATACATATTAATAAATAAAAAACTAAACATACATGTGTGTATATATATATATATATATATATATATATATATATATATATACACCGCTCCCTTGATAACTCGCACACAACAGGGTCCAAAAACATTGACCGCACTATAAGCAAGGGCGCAAGTTACCGAGGGACCTATAAAAAAAAAATAATAAAGAGATGGAGATTGACAGAGAGAGGCGAAGGGGGGGGGGTTGCATTGTTAAATACTCGTTTTATAATCGTGCTGAAAATAACTGTGAATAAATATTTCTTTATAAAGGTGTTGTTCGTTTTTCTTTATAAATTACCTTTAATTTCTGGATAAAGTATCTTGAAAAGATCGTAAAAACAAACATTATTCCACGAGGTATCAGTACTCTTAACATGTGTATCGCTAAGCACATTGTGTATTACGTCACTGCTTTGTGTGTTGATTTGGATACATTCTAGTTTTATTGTTTGTTCAAAATAAATCAAGATTTCTTTTATCAAAAAAGATAACATTCATATCGATAAACGACAACGTCGAAACTTGTGTTGCTCTAAAAAAAACAAATCTGCTATCACTAGATAGATAGATAGATAGATAGATAGATAGATAGATAGAGTAAAATGTAAAAAAATAAATTCACAAAGATAAACCATTACCAACCATGAATTTAATGGGTCTAAACATCAGACATGTAAAAACAAAATAATATTTAAATACAAATACGCGAGAATACGACAACATTTGCTGGGCAATTGTCTAATAGCAGTAGAGCTTTCTCCTCTAAGCCCCTGGATCGCAGGTGGTTTCTGACGGCGGGGACAAACATCTTAGAAAACCACTCCGTAAATATTGTTGCAGTCATCCATGCATTTCCACTATTTCTGTATACAAATGGAAGGGTGTCCATATTCATGTCATGAAAACAACGGGGAGACTTGTATTTGCCAACACATAATGGTTTCATTTTATGTGTGCCAGTTTTGTTAACACAAATCAAAAGTGTTAATCTCTCTTTGTTCAGCTTGAAACCCTCCTTTTTGTGTGTATCATCTCTGGTAGCTAGAGTTTTGTCTGGCATCATCCGATAGCATAGACCAGCCTCATCACAATTATAAACTTGGTCGTCTGTATATCCATCACGGGTCAGTATCTCTCGGAGTTGGTTGGGATAACTAGATGTGGCCGCCTGATTTGCTGAGCGTATCTCTCCCGACAACGAATTTTGTTTTATTCCATGTCGGCGCTGGAATCTCCAAAGCCATCCATGGCTTGCCATGAAATCTGAATCAGTATCCATAGTTTTGGCCATTTTCTCTGCCTGGGCCTTGAGAATTGTTCCCGAAATCGGAACACCTTGTTCACATTGCTGTGTGAACCAGGTGTACACAGCATCATCTAATTCTGTGTCGTTTGCAGTGCATGCCCGTTTCCGTTTAAATCCATCTTCAGAATCAACTTCATACAAATAATCCCGAAATTTCTGTTCATCCTTGAGCCAACCTCTGAGTGTCAACTCGGCAAGTTTAAGTTCACTACAAACTTTTGATCTTGATTCACCATTACGAACCCTCTCTATGACAGTAAGCTTTTCATTCACCGAGTACGCCTTTCGCTTGATTCCCTTGCTCTCCATGATCACATTTACAAATGATTAGGATAAATTACTGATTAATATATACTTTAATGACAATAAGTACATACTATTTGAAACCATGTTCGATTGGTCCAATTAAATTGACTGATGTTGAGATACGATATTGACCACAAGAGTTTATGCATGTAGGATTTGCATTCCTTTGAACTTTTGTATTTTTGTACGTCTTTTACCTGATTTAACACAAAAGACCAACTTAACGTGATAAAACAAAGCAGGTCTATTTTAATTGATTTTTACAATGCAACAAACACTTCCCCAAGTCGTCGATCAAAACGCAGCCGGCACTCAATTAGGTTCTCACAGATGTGCTCGCGGGCATCGATGTGATGGTCAATTGACTCTGTTCATGTTTAAATAGAAGAGAACATGCAACGATTATACTGCTTACACTGCAACACAATGAAAAGATTAAAACACTGATTTCCCCTGATAAGACATATTTAATTAGTGTTCATTTCATTCAGTGTTGCCACCTGTTAGCATTTACTATAATTCATTGATCGCTGTTTCGCCATATACATATACAGTATTATTATTTACAGTGAACTGAGAAAATATTTTTTCAGATAAAATCTAACAAGATATGTGATTCCTTATTAAAACCTGAAAATTTCACGATGTTGATTCTAACTTTTCGGGCACTAACCGCCATTTTCAACGATAAAACAGGCGATATATCAAGGTTTCATTCACCAGTTCTGATCATGATTTTCTTCATTTTTTAAAAATATTTTCTTTAAAAAAAAAACGGGATCCACGCTGGACACCACGTTATAAGCGGGTTCGCGAGTTATCAGGGCGCGAGTTATCGAGGGAGCGGTGTATATATATATATATATATATATATATATATATATATATATATATATATATATAATATACACAATACAACACTATTTAGAATATATGTCTAAAACTTTAAATGTGATCAAATAAACATTCCAACTTACTCTGTTCGCACAAGGTGCCCTGGTACCCTGGGGGACAGATACAAGACCCAGTGCTGATGTCACATGTTCCATCATTCGTACAGTTACAGTTGTTCAGGCAATTAGGGCCCCACTTATTGGCAGGACAGGAAGACTTGCAGTTCAAGCCTGAAACAGAACAATTGTTTAAAATTTCATACACATCTACAACAAAAACACATACCAATACATTAGACTGGTCAATCCCCAGAGTCTGTGAAGTAGTGTTTATGAAAATATAAACTTTTGACAGGCTTTCATGATTAATCGGTTCAGGAAATCATACAAATGTTTTTATAAGAATAAAAAATGGTACAGAATCAATAACTGACAAATATGTGCCTTATTAAACATAAAATATGAAAATGTTTTCTTTGATAAATCAAAACAACATTAAGTTTATAATTTCGCTGCTTTAGAAATTTGTTAATATTTTACAAACTTTAGTTTGTTTATGGGGTTTAATATCATTATTCTCCACAGGATAGGCTAGCTATACATGGCAGCTATTATATTTGGTTTGTAGTCTTGAATTTGAGTGCAGTTTGTGTAGTCTTAGAACTCACCAAATGCAACAATTGATTTCAGAATCAAACTCCAAATGAAACAGTCTAGCAATAATATCCTTCATTTTAAATCTTTCTGTAATTTTTTGTTTCATAAGGAACACAATTTTTTAGATTTTTATATCGAAAAATAAACGGAGATAACTGAAAAAGTAGGGCACTCATTCTATATGTAAAGTAGTAACTTGCAGATACTTGTTCAGTTCAACTAGCTCTACTAGCACACTATTCCACTATTACCAACATATTCTACTGATTTATCAACACTTTATGCCCCTGGACTACCAGCACAGTATAATCCTTTTCTACCACCACATTATGACTGATATACCAGCACAGTATGAACCTGATCTACCAGCACATTATCACTGTGATCTACCAGCACATTATCACTGTGATCTACCAGCACATTATGACTGTGACCTACCAGCACATTATGACTGTGATCTACCAGCACATTATGACTGTGACCTACCAGCACATTATCACTGTGATCTACCAGCACATTATGACTGTGATCTACCAGCACATTATGACTGTGACCTACCAGCACATTATGACTGTCATCTACCAGCACATTATGACTGTGACCTACCAGCACATTATGACTGTGACCTACCAGCACATTATCACTGTGATCTACCAGCACATTATGACTGTGACCTACCAGCACATTATCACTGTGATCTACCAGCACATTATCACTGTGATCTACCAGCACATTATGACTGTGACCTACCAGCACATTATGACTGTGATCTACCAGCACATTATGACTGTGATCTACCAGCACATTATGACTGTGACCTACCAGCACATTATGACTGTGACCTACCAGCACATTATCACTGTGATCTACCAGCACATTATCACTGTGATCTACCAGCACATTATCACTGTGATCTACCAGCACATTATCACTGTGACCTACCAGCACATTATGACTGTGACCTACCAGCACATTATCACTGTGATCTACCAGCACATTATGACTGTGACCTACCAGCACATTATGACTGTGACCTACCAGCACATTATCACTGTGATCTACCAGCACATTATGACTGTGACCTACCAGCACATTATCACTGTGATCTACCAGCACATTATGAGTGTGACCTACCAGCATATTATCACTGTGATCTAACAGCACATTATGACTGTGACCTACCAGCACATTATCACTGTGATCTACCAGCACAGTATGACCCTGATGACTGATCTACCAGCAAATTATGACTGATCTACCAGCACATTATGACTGATATACCAGCACAGTATGACCCTGATCTACCAGCACATTATCACTGTGATCAACCAGCACATTATGACTGTGATCTACCAGCACAGTATGACCTTGATGACTGATCTACCAGCAAAGTATGACTGATCTACCAGCACATTATGATCGATATACCAGCACAGTATGACCCTGATCTACCAGCACAGTTTGACCCTGATCTACCAGCACAGTATGAACCTGATATACTAGCACATTATGACTGTGATCTACCAGCACAGTATGACCTGATGACTGATCTACCAGCATATTATGCCTTATCTACTAGCACACATTATGACTGATATACCAGCACAGCATGAACCTGATCTACCAGCATATTATGACTGATATACCAGCACAGTATGACCCTTTTCTACCAGCACAGTATGACTGATCTATCAGCACAGTATAATTGTGATCTACCAGCATATTATGACTGATCTACTAGCACATTATGACTGATATACCAGCACAGCATGAACCTGATCTACCAGCACATTATGACTGATATACCAGCACAGTATGAACCTGATCAACCAGCACATTATGACTGATCTACCAGCACAGTATGACCCTTTTCTACCAGCACATTATGACTGATCTACCAGCACAGTATGACCCTTTTCTACCAGCACAGTATGACTGATCTACCAGCACAGTATAATTGTGATCTACCAGCATATTATGACTGATCTATCAGCACAGTGTGACTGATCTACCAGCACATTGTAACTGATCTACCAGCACATCATGCCCTGGTCTACCAACATATTATAGATTACTCTGGTGGCCTAAATGGTTAGAGCATCTGCCTTGGATGCGGGAGGTCATGGTTCGAACCCAGTTGAGTCATACCAAAGACTTATGAAAAAATACTAGCAGCTGATACAGTATCACTTGGCACTCAGCATTAAGAAGTTAGTGTTAGGACTGGTTGGCCTGGAGTCAGGATAATGTGACACTGTATACATCATAGTGATATGGCTGAAAAAATGTTAAAGCTACATTAAAAATCCAAAGCACAAACACACACACCAACATATTATGCCCTAATTCTGCCAGCAAACTACGGTCTTGATTTACCAGCACAGTCTGCCTTTGATCTATAACACAGGATGTCCTTAATCTACCAACACATTATGATCCTGATCTACCAGCATGCTATTCCCCTGATCTACCAGCGCAATATTTCACTGATCTACCAGCACATTATTCCAATGATCTATAAGCACATTATGCTCCTGATTTATCAGCACATTATGCCCCTGATGTTGTCCTGTGATGCTCAATCAGGGGCATAATGTGCTGGGACATGCTGTGCCTAGAGATCAAAATTACACTGCTGGTATATCAAGAACATAATTTGCTGGTTGATATGAGCATAATATGTTGGTACTAGTAGATTAGGTGCATACTGTGCTTATTGATCAAGGGCATACTGTGCTGATGGGTCAGGAACATAATTAGATAGTTGATGAAGGGCAGGCTTCACCAGATCAAGAACAAAATGCTCTGGTAAATCAAATGCATACTGTGATGGTAGGTAAGAAGGATAATTTGCTGGGAGATCTGAGGCATAATGTACTGACAGATCAAAGGCATGCTGTGCTAGTAGATCAAAAACAATGTTCTAGTAGATCAGATGCATATGGTGTTGGTAGACCATGGACATACTGTGGTGGTAGATCATCATGGGTGTAGAGCTGTGGGAATGCATGGGAACAGTATTCCATTACTTTTTTTTTCACTCACTATTGCTCCCTCCCTCCCCCCAAATCTGACTAATATGTGCTCCCTCTTCTTGATTTAGTAACACATGACTGTAGATCAGGTACAAACTGTGCTGGCAGATCAGGAGCAAACTATACTGGAAGATCAGAGGCATACTGTACTGGTAGATCAAGGATGTACTATGCTGGTAGATCAAGGGCATAATGCGCTGGCAGATCAAGGGCATACTGTGCTGGCAGATCAAGGGCATACTGTGCTGGTAGATCAGATGCATACTAGGCTGGTAGATTCCTGGCATAATATGCTGGTAGATTAGTGGCATACTATGCTGGTAGATCAGGTGCATTATGTGCATGTAGATCAGTGTTACAAGTGGCTTGTCAACTTACAACCATAATGAAACAAATGAATAGACTTTGATATGTCAATGTATAATGTGATGGTACATCTGGGTTTATGCTGTTAACATCTGGGTGCATTAATATACGTCTGAACTGTCAGATGTACAATAAATCTGTTTTAGGAACTGGCTGAACCACTTACACCAAATACCTCAAATTTAAATGAATTAATCCTGAGATACTTACCACTCCACCCTGGCATGCAAATACATTCCCCTGTCACATGATGACAACCCAAACTATTGTTCTGATCACAGTAGCTGCTGCACAACTGAGAACACTGGTTGCCAAACCTCCAGGCCTGAAAAACATTGGAAACAATCTCTGACAATATTATCATGCACATAAACGTTTCTGTCTCAAGATATCAACTTAGCTATCACAATGGAGTAAAGCCTACACAAAATATGTATAAAAAGTCCACAGTCCTTAGGAATCTTACATAAAATATCCATTATTAAGAAAACATGCTGATCACAGCATGTAATGTGGTAAGAAAGTAGCTACAAAAACCCTTCTCAAACATCAAAATATTCTTGGAACTTTTCACTGTGCATAACATCACCATTTAACTGTGTTGGGTATTCAGTCTCAAAGACAATGCATGTGCTTTATTCAACACAGCTACATTAGATAAAACTAAAGAACTGTTTAGTGGATAAAAAGGTAGATAACTCTGTCATTTATATGTGTTATTGTTGGTAATGATAACAGTATGGCACATAATGATATCTACTCGACTATTAAAGAGTATAGAAAGCTGCTTCAAATTAGTCTTTCCACAAATATGAGATAACTACTGCAATAATGACATTTGCTTACACTGCATTGCTCAGTGCAATATTTCCCAGTGTATCCAGGCTTACATCTACAGGTCCCATCAATTGAGTCACAAACTGAGGTCTCCGAGGAGCACACACATGGAGAGGCACAGTTCAAGCCATAATATCTAACACAGGGAGACTCACAGAATGTTCCATTCCAACCTGAAAAATGGGACCAAAATACAAACGTTATATGAACATGCATCTTTGTACTTACAAGGGACAATTCAGCAAAAGCTGATGCATATATTGTGTTCCCATTATGCATAGTTTGATTACTGATTAAAAAATGAACAAAATGTAATTAACAGTACAACTTGAGATTACAGAATGAAACCTAAAAAGATCTTTGAGATAGATCCCCAAACAAAAGCACGTTTTTCAAATCTAGGTTAATGTTTCTGGTAAACTTAAAGTTCAGCCAAGATAAATTCTACAGCATTACTGAATACAATCGCAGGTAAATTCGATCTAACTGTTAACTGCAGGGACCCAGGTCTGCCACTGCATATTATTTTCTAATATTTGTTTTTATTTTGATCAGGTGGCAGCTATGAATTTATATGTAAAATCATGTTATGATGTTATAACAAACTTGGGCTGTGTACTTAAATGTCACTCTTTATTCCTTAATACTATGTATTTTTTATATACTTTAAAACAACAAACAGCTATACCTGAAATGACCTAAAATGCAAAATGTAATCAAGATGTAACCAAAGGAAAAGGTTAACAATCTAGACCCACACCAATGTCACTATGGAGCATACAAAAATATGATCTGAAAATTTACCATTAGCCTTAATTCTTCAAAGGACTGAAATGTTTCCACATTCTTCCAAATCATGGAAACAAATGTCAGGTAAACATGATTGGAAATTTTAAATTCATAAAAAAAATAATATTACTCTTAGTTATAAAAAGTCAGGTCTTACCAGCTGTACATATGCAGCGGCCATTGCTGGCATCACAAAGTGCTCCATTTTTACAGTTGCATTTTTCTTGACATTTGACACCAAAAGTGCCATCATCACATCTTCCTTCACATCTGCAATCAGAGATGGATAATTTTGAAACTACTTTAACTCTTGATAAAAACATATCAAGGGGAGTAAAGATAACTGTTACTGTCAACTTGCTTATGTATCGTGTTATATCCTAATAACAAAAGCTAAAACCTTTGCACATGTCTTGTGAATCAATTCATTCACACTTAAATGAAATTCCTCAAATCCTGCTGACTTGGTTTTGGCTATTAATCAAAAAATAATTGGATGGTTTTGAAGGCATCATACATTTTTTGTTGGTGATTTTACTCCCTTGAATGCAGGCTGACATTCACACTGTCCAGTAATGTGGTCACAATTCCCATTATTAAAGCAATCACAAACTTAAGCACATTAAATTGTTTTCTTTAATCAAGCATATCCTATCTAGCATATCCTATGAAGCATATCCTATGAAGCATATCCTATAAAGCATATCCTATGAAGCATATCCTATGAAGCATATCCTATAAAGCATATCCTATGAAGCATATCCTATCTAGCATATCCTATGAAGCATATCCTATGAAGCCGATCATATTATTGATTGAAATTAGATGGTCTCTAACTCTCCAGTATTTCTTTCATCCCTCACATATTTATTTGCCTTTGCAATCATGCTGCAGAATAGATTTGTCAAAATCAGTTTTTATGGGCAGCAAAGGGATTGCAAATGTAATACATAGCAAATTTTCCTTTTGCTAAGCATTTGCAAACAGACAATTGAAAAACAATTGCAGTTAAATCAACAAAACTTAAGACACATGGAAGTACTTTCCAAACATGGACTTCAAATATTTTAGGGCTGAAATTATTCTGCAAATACAGACTTTGACTTTGTATACATCCACATATTTGGTATTCTGATCCTGTGTGTATTCACACTTGGAACAACTGAACTCAAAGCCTTAACTGTCATATACATGTATGCATCTTAAGGCACAAAACCAAATATGAAATATACATCCTCAGTTTGCTTCAACAACATTCAGCATACTGGAAAAGTTATTCACAGTGAGTAACAGTACAAGATGCTAAAGAATTTCTACAAATTATGTTGTAAAGAAGACAAAACAATAAAAAATACCAACTACTACTATGCAATAAAGTGTTTTTTTTTGCTTCAACATTTTGTGCATACCAATAATGTGCTTTCATGCATGCCAGTAATGTGCTTCCATGCATACCAGTAATGTGCTTTCATGCATGCCAGTAATGTGCTTCCATGCATAGCAGTAATGTGCTTCCATGCACACCAAATGGTATGCATGGAAGCACACTACTGGTATACATGGAAGCACATTACTGGCATGCATGGAAGCACATTACTAGTATGCATGGAAGCACACTGCTGGTATGCATGGAAGCACATTACTGGCATGCATGGAAGCACACTGCTAGTATGCAGGAAGCACATTACTGGTATGCATGAAAGCACATTACTGGTATGCATGAAAGAAAGTGTCTTCACCATACTGATATCAAAGCTATCGTGCACTAGCATCACAAGGACATTTAATTTTTGTTGTTTCCTACCTGACTCCCTTGAATCCAGGCTGACATTCACACTGTCCAGTAATGTGGTCACAATTCCCATTATTAAAGCAATCACAAACTTTAGCACAGTTCTCCCCATAATATGGAAATGAGCAAGGTTGATTGCAGTAGATACCCTGCCATCCTGGCTTACAGAAGCAGTGTCCAGTATTTGGATGGCAGCTGGAAATGAATTAGATTTTATTACAGCAATAAGTAGAACTAAGTGACATTCAAATGCAAAATTCAATATTTATGAAGAAAATAAAGCTTTGAAGTAAATTAATTTTCTTTTACACTGTTGAACTTTAAAATTCCAACAAACAAAAACTGATAATTCTTTTCCTTTATTGATGAACAAGCCATAGGCAATCAGTTTTCCCAATATAAGACCCAGTAAATTTGAATTTTGCAGGCAAGTCTGACTATAGCCAGACCACCATACCTTCCATCTTGAGTAACACTGATGATTATGACACCACTGAAACATGCCTAACTAGTTCCACTGGTTCCATTTATCTCGCTGCATTGCTTTCATCTTTCAGGACAGCTGAATGATAGAGCCAGAAAATTCTGCACAAAGTAATCATTAAATTTTTAATAAAAAATCTGTGGTACATTTAGTCTCACTTTCAAGCAATTTAGCTGTGATGTAAAGCACAAAATTTATAAGATAATTTTTTTAACAAAAAGGTATTCATACACAATGCTAATATAATGTAATTGGATGGTACGGTTGTAATCAAAATAAGGGCCATAACTCCAAAAGCATCTGGCAACGAAAAATGATGAAGATCAAACTTGACCCAGATCTCCTTAAAGCCTAGGGCTAAATTTGGTTGCAATCCATTAAGACAATTAAATACAGTATAAGCTGAAATAAACTCAGTTGCAGATGTGACATAGAGGATGGGTGTGGGAAACAACTACATGAGCCTTTCCATGGAAACAAACAACAAAAATACTGGAGACTTTAAAGTATGTCCCTTTATCTGCTATCTGCATGTACAGCAAATGAAGATAGAAATTAAATTTCATATATCATTTCATAAAATACTGCTTTCTTCTGTCAATATTTTTTTAAAGTTATTTTAAAGAGTATAGACAAGTGTTGATTTAAAATAGTTTAGGTGGGGCCTGATTAAAGGTTACTGGCCATACTCCAACATATTTCTTTTTACATCAGATTTGCATTACATGATTAAATGTTGTTGTTGTTGCAGAAAAAGAACAAAAAAATTGTCAAGTGTAAAGAAGAAATAATAATTACTCGAAATAGAAGTATACAATGCTGTTACTTCCCCTTAGCTACTATTTCCTACCTATGGAGGATGCCAACAGGAGATGACATACATTTATCCCCACAAGATGAAGTACATGCTTCTTCTCGTAAAAAAATAAAACACTATAAACTATGGATAAGGAACGTTTAGATGAAACTACTGAAAACTAATTTACTGATCAGCTTTATATCGATATGTGTACATGATGCATTAGATTTGTTGCTTTTAAAAACTGTTCCATTGTTTCAATTTATTTTTAAAATTCCCATTAATACAGGTAAAATTGATCAATGCTTTCTTACCTATGTCAGCCAACTTTATAAAAATTAAAAAAGATCGGCACACTTAAAAGAATCCAAAGGAACCAAGCTTGGTTTCCTGATGTTGGCCGACTTCATAAGAAAAAATCTGCACACTTATAAGAGGCCTAAGTCAGATTCTGGGGTTTGCTTGGTAATAAAAAAAACTTTGTATTTGATATCCTGTCGGTAAGTTTAAGCAAGGAGTTTATTGCTCGCTGCCAGTTGCGTTTATTCATCACCAAGGCTTCTATTTGTTTGCTATATGTCATAATAATAACTGATGTTTGCAGGGCAAATAGTATACACAACAATAACTCGCTTTAATATTACTTTTGTAACCCATGCTAGCGAAAAGATTATCATTTGCACTCATAGTGAATGTTTTATAAAATAGTGATTTTTATTTGCAAGATACCGTCATACATTTAACTTGGATACAATACATTTTTTGGTCAGTTTGCACCTTGTAACTCATCATGCATGAATGGCAGGTGCCTTCAAGCAATCAGGTGATATTTTTGTCTCTTTCGTGATTTTGTTATTTGACATAAGCGATACGCACTACAGTAAGGATGCATACACAAGCCAGTATCTGCTACATATACAGAGTTCGTGGATATATTTTTTCTTTAATAAATTTTGCATGATTAAAAAAAGAAGGAATAAATTATAACAATGCAAGGTTAGTTCCTTTCATTTTATTTTCAAATAAGTGTATGTTTATCAATTTTTTTGTACCGTGCAGGGGTGGGGGCACAAATTCAACACAAAATTATTTCCATTCTTATTTGTATGGAATAATGAAACAAATATAATTGATGATATTGACTAGTAATGACAAGCTTTCAGTGGCGCCACTAGGTGTGTGTGGACCACACCAGGTGACACCATCAGAGGGGGTAACTCCAAAATGACTGTCTATAAAAATTTTGAATTTGTGGGCAGGAAAGAGGTCCAGGGAGATGACACCATGAGTTAGAGCACACCCCGTGAGATACTGCACATGACTGTCTATAACAGTTTTGAATTTTTGTGCAGGAAGGAGGTCCATGGGGGTGACACCATGAGTTGCTGCACTTGGTGACACCAACCCTAGAGATGCCACTGCAAGCTTTCAATTTACTCATGCACCCCCTAAGACAACTTGAAAAATAAAAGCAATAAAATCAACTGGTAAAAACTTCATTATGCAGCAAGCAAACACTGACAAAATGCTCAATATTATTCTCTCGCTCCCTTTCATGTGTAATCGAGTGTGTATAATATACAGCAGTGTTACAACCTGAAACCTAAAATTAAATATATTTGTTAGAATATCCCATGTACACTACCCTTAGAAAAATGTATACGTTTTTTGTACAATATTGTCTGTTAAATATTATCGTTTTATTAATCAATATTGATAATTTGATGATAAATGATACAACTTTTCCATTCCTCACCCTATTCGATCAGACAGCTTTAATCCACTTTCTTTTCAGGTAATCAGGGTCTTTCGCAAAAGAAAGAACCCTTTTTCCCATCATCAAAGTTTTGGTTACATCCATATGCAATACAGTGCACCATATTTGCTGTACAAAAGCAAGATCATAAAATATATCACACAGACAATTATCTGGGGAAATTAAACACCTGAATGGCTAGGTTGAATTGAGAAGGGATAAATATATGTCATATCTGATTCTGGCACATGGAAACTACAGATTGTTTACAGAGATTGCCGAATTGTTTCATTTAAAAAAACGGATCTTTAAGTCTAATTAAACATTTTTGTGGTGTGCATATATAACAAATGCATTTTGCTTATGACTTTAATACTATCACACATTTGTACAATCTAGGTGGCCAGGGACCTTCAGAGTGCAGGTTGGGGTTGATTTAAAGGAGTGTATGTGTGCATGTGTGTGATTTGGATTTTTTTACAATTTTTCAGTCACATCACTACAATGTCTGCTTTGTGGCAGTTTACAGTGATATCTAGCACTGGGGCATCATGCCACAGACATGTAGCACAACATGTCCCACCCAGTCACATTATTCTGACACCAGGCCAGCCAGTCCTAACACTAACCTCTTAATGAGTGCCTAGTGAGGTAGCTGTCAGTACCAAGTCTTTGGTATGACTCAGCTGTGTTCAAACCCGATACTTCCTGCATCTGATGTGGATGCTTTAACCACTAGACTACTGGAGCAGTCTAAAGGAGTGTGGGTGGGGTTATTTATAGGAGTGTAGGTAGGGGTTGATTTAAAGGAATGTAGGTAAGTATTGATTTTAAGGAGTGTAGGTAGCGGTTGATTTAAAGGAGTGTAGGTAGGGGTTGATTTAAAGGAGTGTAGGTAAGTATTGATTTAAAGGAGTGTAGGTAGGGGTTGATTTAAAGGAGTGTAGGTAAGTGTTGATTTAAAGGAGTGTAGGTAGGGGTTGATTTAAAGGAGTGTAGGTAGGGGTTAATTTAAAGGAGTGTAGGTAAGGGTTGATTTAAAGGATTTAAAGTGGCCTCATCTAAATGTTTGACTGTTTCAGTGGTTAAAACTTTGACCAGCAACATTCCTTAATAGCATTGCAGACAAAGCCAGTTGTAAATTACAGTAAACAGGCAACTAACATCAAATGTTTGGGATGCAAAAATCTAATCATGGTAATTCAGATTTCAATTTCAGAACAGTTGTTCATGAATGTAAGTGCTACTTACAGTTCTGTGCCGTTTTGTATACACTGGCAGTCATATTCGCAGTTGGCTCCATACTTGTTTGGTGGACATGCTACAAAACAAAATTGTAAAAAATTAAGGCATTAAAAATGAATGTTATGTATATTACAGTTCAAAAAGTTGAGGCAACTAGTTCTGGAATTTTGCATATATTGGAAACTCTTGTTGGTGTCAATAAGATCCTCAAAGTGCACAGACCCAGATCTGCTGTCACATAATGCACTGGCAGATCTGGGTCTATATAGTTTGTGATGAGTAATCAGTAGAACAACCAAAATAAACATTGATCAGCTGGTGTATAATGTGTCATCAGATTAGGGCCTATGGTGCTTGTAGTAAGGGCCTGACTTGTAAGCAAGTACAGACGGTAAATACCAAATGTAAATACTCCCCCGATTCTTTTAAAACACACTCTGAATCACCGTAGTACATATCTACATCATGCTAGACTTGTTGCAACTTAGTAATAAAACAATTTAATGTCAATTGTTCAAGGGAATACTAGATCTTCTCTTGACAAACATACCAATGTAACCTGTGTGAAATAATTAGGTGATTCCACCTGGAACATAAGCAGACCCCTGGCAGAATCTGCCTAAAATGTTAAAAAACTGGTTAGAACAAAGGCGGACATGGAAAATTGGAGAAGTCAAAGATGAATTCATCTAGAGTCTGTCTAACTCTAAGATGGACTTCTGTCAAAATTCCTGCTATATAATACATCTTTGGGCATAATTTTGGACTTGGTTGACTTTCCAGCCATCATCTAGGTGGAATTAGGAACTTAGTCACTGGCATCTATTATATGAATATGAAAGGAGGAATCTGGACTTAGTTTATTTTCTAACCAACATCAAGGTGGAATGAAGAACTTAGTCATTTACATCAGTTAAATAAGGCAGAATTAGGACTTGGCTTTTGTGTGTCTGTAAAGTTAAATGACTGAAAATACAGTGATATTTTATGATTGTAATATCACTGAAAATTCAATAAAAACATCAATATAATATAAAAAAATGTATTGTTTCTTGTACAGTTTGAATGATTTTCAGCAGCATTTATATTTCCTGTTTCTGATAGCTTAATTTTATTGATTATTTTGGGCACAATTTATAACTTATCTTTCCACATCTTTCCTTGCTATATTTCTTTTTCAAATTTTTTGTTGCTGTTGTTGTTGTATTTTTGTTTAACTTCAATTGGATTTAACTGCCCTCAAACAAGTTTTCATCTTGTTTTCCATTTTAAAACAGAATTTTGCTTTTCTACTGATCTGAATCTGATTTTCCTTGATATGGATCCTTTTCTAATATCGTCTCCGAAACCTTTTTTAATAGTGCTCTATCTGGTCTAATTCTGCAACAAGCTTTCTAATAAGTATTTTTTCCGTTTATTTTTAACTGATGATCGCTGTAAAGAGCTTTCTGATTGGTCCAAATTTTGTACTTGCCCAATGAATCATCATGTAGCAGAAACGGATGGGAATGAGCATGTTTGCAAAACATGGCGATTTGAATTTTCGAACAGGATACGAGATTGAATAACCATTTGCAAAATGTGTGGCAATGAGAATAGCTTGAACGCAAAGTCGATGGGAACATAATTGGTCAATCTGTATGAAAACTAAACGCCAGGACAAGCATTTTGCTTTTTGTGCCATAAAGAGCTTTACAGTAGTGGCTAACGTGCTAAACAGGATGAGGAATTGAACCAGGATGATTTTGAAGTTTTATAACTCCAAACTGATTAACTTCAGAATTTAAGGTGGGAAAACATATAGATCACTGGTGGAAATGTTGTCAGATACCCATGTCTATCAAAGATAGTCATATCTTTGCAAAAAGAATTGGTTGATTTTGTTGTTGTTGTTATAGGGTTTAACGCCATTTTTCAGCACAAGATAGGCTATACATGGCGGCCAGTATTAATGGTGGAGGAAGAACCCGGGAAAACCCCTGAAAGAACCACCGACCCACGAGAAGCTACCGGCAAGCTTTCTCACATATCCACATTGGCAGAGCCCAAGACTCGAACCCACGCAGACAGAGGTGAGATGGCAGTGATCCGGAATGGTGAGCGCTTTAGACCACTCGGCCACTCGGGGCCCCAGAATTGGTTGACATATAGAATCATATTTCAATATCATGAGGCATTATTGTGTAAATTATCAAAATATTTATGTCAGAATTCAGTGTAAAATAAGATTAATTATATCATGATAAACATTCGTCATGGCTGCTTATGGAACAAGGACTAATTCGAGAGACCACAACAGCATCATAGTTTGTACAATCAAAAATCCAGTCTACAGTACAAGTGACATAAGGCAGGCTCCTAGCTTTTCTTCTTTTCATAATCAATGTCTCAAATGGATGCTTTTCTGTAATTTTGTATTATTTTCACAGTTGAATTTTTCAATGCAGATTAATATTTTATATTTTATATATGTTTATGTGTTCACAGATGCCTGTGTATATGTTCCAGGCTTGATACTTTGATTTTTAAAATCACTTAATTATTTAGTGTCAAGCCAGATTCTTCATATCATGTTGTATATACTGAATATATTGTACATAACAGATAGAAGGCCTCAAGATAGATTAGTTCTGTAATTAATTAAGTTACCTTCTCTAAATAAAGTCATTATTATTTTTATTATTATTATTATTATTAACTCCAATATCTCTTGCCTTGGATGTCATATAATTACAACATCTGTATATTTTTTTCATGCACACTTAATATCACCTTGATTAATAAAGTCCTGTTTAATTCATATCCAATATTTCTTGAAACCTTCTAAAATGTCTGCAAGACAACTGAAACTTCAGCAAAATACTATATAATGATCAAAATTTTAGTACCATCTAAAGTTTTAGTCCAAATTTTTGTGAAACCTCAAAAACAATTCAGTGAAATTTTAGTGAGATCTCACCAGAATTTCAATGAAAGTTTTGGTTGAAATATTTGTGAAATCTCACCAAACTTTAAAGTGAAATGAAAAAGACTTAAGAGATGCCATCATGGATTAGGTTTTGTATGCAACAAAGAAAATGAGGACAAGAAAAACCTAAATCTTATTTGATAATGTCTGCCAAAATAAAAGTTAGGATCCATTTTAAAAATTATTGTGAATATTTATCATTGATTCCCAATAATGTCTAAAAATCATTAGGCAGATTAATAGAAATCTGAAGTATATTTTTTATGGTTTAGACAGAAAGCACTCAAAAATCCCATCTGAAATCCACTTTGACATTTTCATTATTGGATGGAGTTTCTACAGGTATTTCCATCTAATTAAGCAGAAGTAAAGATTCCACCTAGTAACAGAGTAATTTGCATATTTCGAACTATATTCCACCCTGAATCAACCTAAAAGTGACAATAAGGGGAATCTAGGCTAAATAAGCAGAATAAGCATATTCCGCCTAGTAGATGGAATAAACAAATTCTGCCTAGTAGGCAGAATAAACAGATTCCTCCTAGTAATGGACAGAGTAATTTCCATATTTCAAGCCATATTCCACCCTGAATCCACCTAAGATTTTTAATTTTGGAATAATAAGTGGAATCTAGGCTTTGGGTGAAATCTGCTTTAAAATTCCACCTGGAATATGGTTAAAGTCACGGCAGAAGTTTTCATACAGGAATTACAGCACTCCCTTATTATAACAGCCTGTCCATGTGAGTTGGGGAGTATATAGCCTTATAGTGAGACCACTTTATTATGAAGTATATAATAGTTATAATTTTGCTATTACATAACAAAATGAAAAACATGACTGTACCTGCCTTATAACAGGAAACCTGTTATAAAGAATTACCTTTTTACAGGAATCATGTTATAAATAAGTGCCTTATAATAGGAAATGTGTTAAAAAGAAGTGCCTTATAATAGGAAATGTGTTATAAAGAAGTGCCTTATAATAGGAAATGTGTTATAAAGAAGTGCCTTATAACAGGAAATGTGTTATAAAGAAGTGCCTTATCAGTGGAGACATGTCATAAAGAAGTGCATTTTAACAGAAAATGTTTTAAAGGAGTACCTTATAACAGGAAATGTGTTATAAAGAACTGCCTTGTAACAGGACGCATGTTGTAAAGAACTGCCTTATCATGAGGGTGTGCTGTATGTACCATTATGACTATCAATACTTTGGACAAAACGTAGACCCCAATGCTAGAAATATGATACCATACATACTAGCTTATAAGTTGAATTCACATTATGCATCGGCAGATCTGTGTCTAACGAGTTTATTACAAGAACTCAGTATAACAGACAACACAGACCCTGACCTTCCAGCACATTATGCAATGGCAAGCAGGGTCAATATCGTTTGCTACTGGACTCTCCTTATATGCGAGTATATATGGTACTTATTTCTTTCCTACTTCATAATTCTGACATGGAAGAACCAAATTTTTCTCCTTTGCTAAATTTGATACAAACCTCTGATATTACACTTGTCACCAATAAATCCTGTAGGGCAGTTACAGCCAATAGCTCCTGTGTTAGTGAAATAGCAACTGGCACCATTGTCACACGGACAGGTTTGATTACAGTATTTTCCCATGTATCCTGCTGAACAGTTGCAGGCAATATCCCCTCCATCAGCGGTTTGGTAACAAGTGCCTCCATTCTGACATGGACATTGAATTTGACAGCTATCACCATAGCGACCCGGTTGGCATTGGGTTTGACAGCTGAAATGAATATATTGATGCCATTATTGCAAATGAATTTGCCACTGAAATGATCCTATTTAAACAAAGGAAAGTTCTTTTTCTGTAGTTTGCAAAGGTATTTATTGTTGTTGCTGTTTTTATTTGCTCCAGTACTTATTTAATTAAGTTCAGGCAACTCAAAAATGCCTCACATAATCAGTGGAGAATAAAAAGTAGGTCAATGTTACCTACTCCTGTCAAAGGTGAGTTTGTATCAGTCCTGAGATAAATGCAGCCATCAAGTTTCATGACTATATACATATAAAAGTGTCAATTAAGCTAAACTTACTGCAAATTTGTTTAACTTAATCACTTCATTGTGAAAAGCAGATCACATATCCACATTGGCCAATGGTGACTTGTGCTCACAAAGTTGATTACATTCAACCAGGTTCATATCTATACATACAGCAGTATCAAAAAAGTAAACTAAACGCAAAAACTTAATCACTGCAATGTAAAAAGATGGTCATTGTGATCTACTTTTACCAGCAGTGTGTTGTATGCTCCATGATGAATACGCTCATCAAATTTCATAACTGACACTGCATGAAACAGTGTAAGATAAACAGAATCAAATTAAAAAAATGTGACTCAGTGACACTGATAGGACAGTAATACCTATATCTTGCTTATGCTTCAAAGGTGAGTCAAAATGTTCACAACAAACATTGTTTTGGGACAGAGTTTGATTTTGATTGAAGAACTGAAATTAAATCATCAAAAGGAATTGTATATTATTGGCTTTGGGGTATATTATTATTAATATTGACTTTGGGGTATATTATTATTATTAATATTGACTTTGGGGTAAATTATTATTAATATTGACATTGGGGTATATTATTATTATTATTATTGACTTTGGGGTATATTATTATTAATATTGACATTGGGGTATATTATTATTATTATTATTGACTTTGGGGTATATTATTGACTTTGACTGCTAAATGCTATAAATTGCAAAACATCAGCAGGGAAAAATTCTGTTTATTAGGTGGATTAATTTTCATTACAGTTTTATTCATGTTAAAATTATGTATGAACATAAACTCTGTGTGTGTGTGTGTGTGTGTGTGTGTGTGTGTGATTTGGATTTTTAATGTAGCTTTAACAATTTTTCAGTCATATCACTATGATGTCTGCAGTGTGCAGTTTATAGTGATATCTGGCACTGGGGATTCATCATGCCGCAGACATGTAGCATGATGTCCCACCCATTTACATTATCCTGACACCAGGCTGACCAGTCCTAACACTAACCTCTTAATGCTGAGTGCCAAGCGAGGCAGCTGTTAGTACCATTTTTGTAAGACTTTGGTATGACTCAGCCGGGGATTGAACCCATGACCTCCTGCATGACTCATTTTAGTAATGGCCTATAAATCATTAAATAATCTTGGATAAAATGGAATGGGACCCTTATAATTAATATAAAAATAATTATAGGTTACTGCATTTGCTTGGGAAAATATGAACGAGTTTTGGGATGGAATACTGCATGACCTTGGGAGTGCAGTATATCCTTCCGACAAAATGAGTTCATATTTTCCCATACAAATGCAGTAACCTTTTTATTATATGCTCATTTTTTTAATTCTACCTAAGGTTTAATTATATAAACAAAATGCACTACAAGAAACAATGTAAATGAATGAATGTCGTATTCCAAACTAAATACACAAGCGCAGATTTTTCATTACACAATGACATCATTATTAATGTGCACATAACTCCGCCCAGATAAATTTGAACTTAGTCGCGCACTCGACATAACTTCTGAAAGAAAATGGCGTGTCTAGTTAAAATTGAAATTTGGAGTCATATTATGAATTAATGCGCATTGCAACAACTTTTCCATTTGATCTGGAATGAATATGTTTTGGTATTTTGTTTCGATTCAATGAAAGTTTGTGATTTTGGACTGGATTCATCTGTGCAAATTATACATGAAATACATCGGACTGAAGTGGCGCAGGAGAAGCGTGTTTACATCTGCAAATGTGTTTCTGTTTCTGTTGTTGTTGTTGTTATTGTTGTCGGGTTTAGCACCATTTTTCAGCACACGATAGGCCATACATGGTGGCCAGTATTAATGGTGGAGGAAGAACCCGAGAAATTCCCGGAAAGAACCACCGACCCTCGAGAAGCTACTGGCAAGCTTTCTCACATACCCACATTGGCTGAATCCGAGACTCGAACCCATGCAGACAGAGGTGAGATGGCAGTGATCTGTAACGGAGAGCGCTTTAGACCACTCAGCCACTCGGGGCCCGTTCTGTTTCTGTCGCTGAATGTTTGAAATCATAATGTGGGAAAAATATGAAGTCTTTCAATTGCAATTATCAAAAAGATGCAATGCAATTTAATGCTTATTTCATTTTAAGTGCAGTAAGGAGGATGCAATTGCACTTATCATCGAAATTACAGCACAATTTCAAAATGTGTAATCCAGAATCCAGATTCAAAACCTATGACATGGCTCATGTAATTTGAATTTGCAGAATTAAGAAAATACATTTTGAGGAAATTCAGGATGTAAAACTGTAAGTATATTTTATTTTGCCATTCTTATCACCAGCTAAAGAAGAGAGTATATGACTTGTTATTTGTAAGGACCCTATCTACCATCTGTTATATAATGAAGCTAGCCTAAATCCGTAACATTGTATCAATGCGGAATGTGCCAAAACAGCTGGGTTTTTTTGAAGTCCACGAAACATGTTTTAGTTCATTCAGAAAAAAATTTAAACAACCACAATGTAAAGAGCCTCTAACGCGAGTGTACATGATTTGTGTACAAATCAAAAGTGCTGGTGTCTGCGTCCATTGTTTGTTTACAATAGAAAGTAGTTCCTTTATGCACGTGAATGCTATATGTGTATTGTCGTGCGAGTTTAGTATCGGGTAATTGAACGATTCTGACAGTGTAAACTTAGCAGGAAAAAAAATGAGCATATAATAATTTAATATATTGGATTCTCATCCTTTATTTTTTATATGTACAGAGTGCAGCTTGTATGTATCTTATATAGTAACAAAAATTCACAGGATTTTTATTTCTATTAATAATAGCAATTTTTGTTAGCAAAGTTTGCAGGGTGTTTGAAATGTAGAACTCAAAATTTTAGAATTGTCTGATGCATATTTTAGGATAAATGTCTGCACAGGAAAAAAAGTAATGTGGCCAAACACAATGGAATTATAACAAAAAGAAATACAGTAAAACCTCTGTTCAAAGCGTATTAAAAAGATGAAAAATATCATCCTTTATGGATATGTGTCCTTTCTAATATCTTCCAATTGTAAAAAGAAAACAAAGACAAGGACCTCTAAATGTCATGCAAGAACAAAGGTCTTTCTCAAGGAGGTGTTCACCAAGTCATTTTATTGGATGATTTAACTTAAGAAATATTGTACTATAAAATTAGAATCAGTTCATGTTTAGAAACTTTAAAAGATATTTGTGCTTGTAAAGGATTAAATGTTCCTTTAATTATCATATCTGACAAACAGAAAGCAAGCATATAAAATACCCTCCTTTCTTCACCAACTAATTTTCTCTAGCACTATAATTAAAGTTTTTAAAAGAAAGAATGGAAGTCACTTGATGATAATCTTCTGTTAAATTACTTACTCGTCTCCTCCGTACCCAAAGTAACATTCACATTTTCCTGTCGACTGTTTACACTTTCCATTATAACAAACAGGACATGTGCTGTTACAGTTGAAGCCCCACTTGTTATCTGTGCATGGTTCATTGCAATAGGCACCCTGAAATTACAGGACAAAATGAAATAGACAAGACCTAGGTGTTATCTGGGCATAGTTCATTGCAACTGGAACCCTGAAATTACAGGACAAAATGAAATAGACAAGACCTAGGTGTTATCTGGGCATAGTTCATTGAAACTGACAACTTAAAATTATAGGACAAAATGAAATCAACAAGACCCACTCATTATATGGGTATGGTCCATTGCAATAGGCAGACTGAAATTACAGGACACAGTAAAATCAACAAGCCCCACTTTTTATCTTGGCATGGTTCATTTCAATAGGCACACTGAAATTACAGTACAAAATGAAATAGACATGGGCCAGGTGTTATCTGGGCATGGTTCATTGCAACAGGCACAATGAAATTAAGGACAAAATTAAATAGACAAGGGCCAGGTGTTATCTGGGCATGGTTCATTGCAATAGGCACAATGAAATTACAGGACACAATGAAATCAACAAGCTCCACTTGTTATATGGGCATGATCAACTGCAATCAACACCCTGAAAGTACAGGACAAAATGAAATCAACAAGACCCACTTGTTATATGGGCATGGTCCATTGGCACAAACACCCTGAAATTACAGGACAAAATGGAATCAACATGACCCACTTGTCATAAGTGCATGGTCCATTGCAATAAACACCCCAAAATTACAGAACAAAATGAAATAGACAAAACCGACTTGTTATATGGGCATGTCAATTGCAATAAACATTCCAAAATTACAGGACAAAATGAAATAGACAAGACCTAAGTGTTATCTGGGCATGGTTCATTGCAATAGAAATACTGAAATTACAGGACAAAATGAAGTTGACAAGGTCCATGTGAAACAAACCCAGTGTTAGACACATATTCTAATATACTGCATGTTTTGATTGGCAGTCCTCAAAACCTATGTGGAGACATATGTGAGAAGAACAACAATATTGCACGATGTCCTGTTCTTCATTTGTACAAAGACTGTATTCTGCACTGTAAAGAATATTATTTTTTTCAACAAATATTTCAAGTCATGACATTTTATATAGCATCTTTTTCCCTTGCTTTATTTAATTTTTGTTCTGAAATTTGTATTATCTGTTCAAATATTATATGAAATAAATCATTAAAGAAGCCAGAAATAAAAACTAGAAATATTGTATTTTTCAATGGGATCACTGTGTTACAATACAAGATTATTTAACTTCCTGTTAAAACTTATAACAAATCTGGCTAATTGATTAATCATACCCATTACTGCTGTGGGAAAAATCTAAAAGCACTCTTTTTGACATTGTTAAATATTTTTAAGCAACAACAATACAATACTTGAATTAAAAATAATGTTTTATAAATGAGCAAAAAAGTTCAATGATGGACTACTATTCCTTACACTTCAAAACTTGTCAAAAATTTTGCTAAGTATTTCCAACTAAGTTGGAACCATACAATGTGAATGTACATACAGATATGAGAACAATGGATCCCACTAAAATAAACACTACTTATTTGAATATTTTTGAGTTAGATAAATTTCCATGCTAAAAATTAATTTGTTCTCATTTGTCATCAAATGTGACTCCTTATATGGACATTACTAGGCTAAGCATATCCTACATATATGCAGACATTACTAGCATATCCTACATATATGCAGACATTATTACTAGCATATTCTACATATATGCAGACATTATTACTAGCATATCCTACATATATGCAGACATTATTACTAGCATATTCTACATATATGCAGACATTATTACTAGCATATCCTACATATATGCAGACATTATTACTAGCATATTCTACATATATGCAGACATTACTAGCATATTCTACATATATGCATTTATAAAAATGACAGGAAATTGTTGATCTGTATCATTTTTGTTCAGTAATCATCTATTATGGAATTATGTAATGATGGTTGGTATGAGTAGTATGTAAACACACTGTACACAGATTATTTGTTTCTGTGTAGTATGTAAACACACTGTACACAAATTATTTGTTTCTGTGTAGTATGTAAACACACTGTACACACATAATTTGTTTTTCTGTAGTATGTAAACACACTGTACACAGATAATTTGTTTCTATGTGTACTATGTAAACACACTGTAGATAGATCATTTGTTTCTACGTGTAGTATGTAAACACACTAGACAGATTATTTCTTTCTATGTGTAGTATGTAAACACACTGTACACATATCACTTGCTTCTATTTGTAGTATGTAAACACACTGTACAAATATTATGTTTCTTTGTGTAGTATGTAAACACACTGTACAGATTATTTGTTTTATGTGTAGTATGTAAATACACTGTACATATATTATTTGTTTATATGTGTAGTATGTAACCACACTGTACACAGATTATTTGTTTCTTCTGTAGTATGTAAACATACTGTATACAGATAATTGTTCCATGTGTAGTATGTAATCACACTCAAAAAATACTATTTGTTTGTATGTGTAGTGTGTAATCACTCTTCACAGATTATTTGTTTCAATAGGTTTTATGTAGTCACACTGTATACAGATTATTTGCTTGTATGTGTAGTGTGTAATAAATGTATGCAGTTTTTTGTGTAATACTTTATCACATTGTACACTGATAACTGACACAAACATGAAGAGGATAACCTTGAAATAACAGAATGATATTTCACTGACTTACAGTAAAAAACATGCTTTAAGGGATTGAACATTTAATTGTCAGTGGGTGGTGGGCTGTGATTTTCTGTAGAATTGTGATATTTTATTTACTTTTACCTCAAGATATTTTTTCAACTAATATATTTGATACAATAGAGTGTTATGCTTTAAATGAAAGAAAAAATGTTTTAAGTTATTTGACAGCTTGAGATTTTTAAAATGTAAATCTCAGCATTCCCCTGCCTGAACATTAAATGGTCTGTCTCTAACTCAACCATATCCCACACTTAATTTTGGTCCAACAGATTGCCTAATTTTATTGTGGTTACAAACTTCAACTATGCATCCATTATCACATGACTATAACTGTCTTACTAGGAAAGAGTTATTTCCCTTGGTTTTTGTTTTGTCTTTTTTTTAATTTTTAATTTGTTTTCTTTTTGCATTCATGGTTTAATGCATATTTTCTCTGGCAAAAGTGTTATGCAAAAAACAAGTGAGAATTATACAGTATATTAAAACTTAAAATTAGTTAAAATGAAAACAGCAATGCAATACACTTACAGTATATCCAAAGACCTGTGTACAGTTACATGTTCCAGTCACATGATGGCATTGTCCTCCATTTTGACACAGGCACATGTTCTGACAACTGTTCCCATGGGTTCCAGGAGGACATTCCAGATGACACCTGCATGCAAGAAGAAACAAAAATGCGTTTCAATTTTGTCACGAATGAAAACTAGGCAGTATATACATAAAATTTACAAAATTGGTTATTCAGAATTACCAAGCTATCAAACATGGGTTCTACAGGAAGCACTGTTTTATCTTATTATTATGCAAATTGTAATGATTGAGTCATCACACATCTGACATGACAAAATGTAAACCCAAACTCCAACAATGAATCATAATTAGTGATATACAATGAATGCACAGAGTGAATGCAAAATGAACACTGAGTGAATGCCATATGAAGACCGAGTGAATGCAAAATAAACACCAAGTGAATGTAAAATGAGCACCGAGTGAATGCAAAAAAATGAACACCAGGTGACTGCAAAATGAACACCAAGTGAATGCAGTATCAGTAGAAATAAAATGCTTAATATGAACATAAAGTGCAAATGCAAACTGCAAAATGTAGAATAAGGAACAAAATGGAACTGCAAATATGTTTCCCAAATGGCTTTGGAAAATCGATGAAAAACTCCATGCCAGTTATATGCTATGAAGATCCTGTTATTCCAATGAAAACATTAATGCTGTCATTTCCCTTTCTGTAACTGTGTAGTAAAATAATAGCTACGGCTTTTCTAGATAAATAAATCATGCTCACTTGCATTTATGATTTTTTTTATATGCATGAAAATCTTGAAATCTAGAATCATTACTCAGATCCATAAAAGTTAGAAAAATGTAAAATATTTATAATTACAATAAATTGCAAATGCACAATGAAAAAGTGAAATGATACTTTTTATATGTATTGTTATTGCTTTTGTTAAAGATCCAATATATGTCAGTGTGTGTGTGAGAGAGAGGTAGAGAGAGAACTTATGACAAGCAAATTAGCTTCAGACACAGTACAAATTACTTTTCAGCAGCCAAAGTAGACACTAATTTGTATGCTGTATCAAGATACTGTCAGGAAATATCAAGTGTATGCAATGTAATTTTCTTATATTAAAAAAACAAGAAAGGAAGTAAGAATGTTTGTTAAACTGATTCTCATGGCCAAGAATATGATTATAAGTGCATGAGAACTGATTTAACCACTTTACATGGTCACCAATCTCAGGCATAAAATTGATAAAGTGTATTGTTATTGATGACACATTACCTCTGTGTGTGTGTGTGTGTGTGTGTGTGTGTGTGTGTGTGAGAGAGAGAGAGAGAGAGGCTGCAATGACATATACATTGTCAGTCATGAACAACAATTTCATTAAATACCTTTTTGCTGTGCCATAAAATAAACTAAGTTGGTGTGCAACTGCTTAAAATCATCAATTATAAATTCTAAATGACATATTCCTAAATTAAATATAAAAAATTAGTTTAACAACAGTTTGGGTAACAGTATATGCAACACGTATCAAATTTGGACAGTCAGTGAGCAAAACATGCTTCTCTTAAACTGGCAGACACTTTTAATTATGTTATTTGTTTGCAGTTTAATTTTTTTTTGTAATATCGACTAGGAGTGATTACAAGTAAAAATGTATACATAGGAACTTAAGTGCTCATAGAAAATTGATAACAGTGGGTTATGGAGTAAGAAACCATATTTCTAGCATGACACACCATGGTTCAACTTAATTAAAATCATTTCTAAATTTAATGTATGACAGTAGTGATCTGATTTAGAATGCACCTTGTTATGGCAGGTATATTAACATCTTAAAAATACATTTACACATTTCATCAGTGCAATCAAACTTTCCTCAGGCAAATAAAAAAATTTGGACATGCCCGAAGGGCATTTCACTTAGAGTACAGGATATGAGGCAATCAGACCTTTTGAGCACTGCACTGGCTGTATTATAAATTTATACTTTTTCAAAAGCCTGGTTAGTGTGAATAATAATAGCCTAGTTAGTCTGAATAATAATAACCTGGTTGATGTGAATAATAATAGCCTGGTTGGTGTGTAAAAAAATAGCCTGGTTGGCGTGAATAATAACAACAGCCTGGTTGGTGTGAATAATAATAGCCTGGTTGATGTGAACAATAATAGCTTGGTTGGTGTGAATAATAATAGCTTGGTTAGTGTGAATAATAATAGCCTGGTTGGTATGTATAATAATAGCCTGGTTGGTGTGAATAAAAATAGCCGGGTTGGTGTGAATAATAATAGACTGGTTGGTGTGTATAATAATAGCCTGATTCGTGTGAATAATAATAGCCTGGTTGGTGTGAATAACAACTGCCTGGTTGGTATGTATAATAATAGCCTGGTTGGTGTGTACAATAATAGCCTGGTTGGTGTGAAAAATAATTGCCTGGTTGGTGTGAACAATAATTGCTTGGTTAATGTGAATCACAACAGACTGGTCAGAGTGAATATTGAAACCTGGTTGGTGTGAATATTAGCTTGATTGGTGTGAAAATAACCTGGTTAGTTTGAATAATAATAGTCTGGTTAGTGTGAATAATAATAGCCTGGATGGTGTATAATAATAGCCTGGTTGGTTTGCATAATAATAGCCTGGTTAGTGTGAATAATAATAGCCTGGTTGGTTTGCATAATAATAGTCTGGTTAATTTGAATAATAATAGCCTGGTTAATGTGAATAATAATAGCCTGGTTGGTGTGAATAATAATAGCCTGGTTGGTTTGTATAATAATATGCTGGTTGGTGTGCATAATAATAGCCTGGTTAGTGTGAATAATAATAGCCTGGTTGGTTTGCATAATAATAGTCTGGTTAATTTGAATAATAATAGCCTGGTTAGTGTGAATAATAATAGCCTGGTTGGTGTGTATAATAATAGTCTGGTTGGTGTACATAATAATAGCCTGGTTAATGTGAATAATAATAGCCTGGTTGGTGTGTATAATAATAGCCTGGTTGGTGTGTATAATAATAGCCTGGTTGGTGTGTATAATAATAGCCTGGTTGGTGTGTATAATAATAGCCTGGTTGGTGTGTATAATAATAGTCTGGTTGGTGTACATAATAATAGCCTGGTTAATGTGAATAATAATAGCCTGGTTTGTGTGTAAAATAATAGCCTGGTTGGTTTGCATAATAATAGTCTGGTTAATTTGAATAACAATAGCCTGGTTAGTGTGAATAATAATAGTCTGGTTGGTGTGCATAATAATAGTCTGGTTAGTGTGCATAATAATAGTCTGGTTAGTGTGAATAATAATAGCCTGGTTGGTGTGTATAATTATAGCCTGGTTCATGTGAACAATAATTGCCTGGTTGGTGTGAATAATAATAGCCTGGTTGGTGTGTACATAAATAGCCTGGTTGGTGTGAACAATAATTGCCTGGTTGGTGTGAATAATAATTGTATGGTTGGTATGAATAATAATAGTCTGGTTAGTGTGAATAATAATAGCCTGGATGGTGTGTGCAATAATAGCCTGGTTGGTGTGTATAATAATAGCCTGGTTGGTGTGTATAATAATAACCTGGTTCATGTGAACAATAATTGCCTGGTTGGTGTGAATAATAATAGTCTGGTTGGTGTGAACAATAATTGCCTGGTTAGTGTGAATCACAACAGACTGGTCAGATTGAATAATTGCAGGCTGGTGGGTGTGAATAATAACTTGGTTGGTGTGAAAATAATCTGGTTAGTGTAAATAATAATAGCTTGGATGGTGTGTATAATAATAGCCTGGTTGGTGTGTATAATAATAATAGTTTGGTTGTTTTGTATAATAATAGTCTAGTTCATGTGAATAACAATAGCCTGGTTGGTGTGTATAATAATAATAATAGCCTGGTTGATGTGCATAATAATAGCCTGGTTGATGTGAACAATAATAGCCTGGTTGGTGTGTATAATAATAGCCTGGTTGGTGTGTATAATAATAATAGTCTGGTTATTGTAAATAATAATAGCCTGATTGGTGTGAACAATAGCTGCCTGGTTAGTGTAAATCACAACAGACTGGTCAGAGTGAATAATTTCAGGCTGGTGGGTGTGAATAATAACTTGGTTGGTGTGAAAATAACCTGGTAAGTGTAAATAATAATAGCTTGGATGGTGTGCATAATAATAGCCTGGTTGGTGTGTATAATAATAGCCTGGTTGGTGTGTATAAGAAAAATAGCCTGGTTGGTGTATATAATAATAATAATAGACTGGTTGATGTGTATAATAATGGCCTGGTTGGTGTGTATTTTAATAGCCTGATTTATGTAAATAATAATATCCTGGTTTATGTAAATAATAATAGCCTGGTTTATGTAAATAATAATAGCCTGGTTGTTGTGTATAATAATAGCCTGGTTGGTGAAAACAGTAGCATGACAACACCAAATAATGCACATACATCTATGTGCAGGCATTTTATGCAGACAGCTCTCTTTAAATGGAATTCAAGGAATGGTACTCACAAAGGTCCATAAAATCCTGGGGCACAGGTACAAGCTCCTGTCACATGATCACATGTTGCTCCATTCTGGCATGCACATGGAATCTGACAGTTCACTCCAAATGAATTGTGGCATACAGTTTGACAGTTTTCTCCTGTATAACCTTCAAAACAATCACAGATAAGCAAATATGAAAATTGCAATTAAGTAAATATTAAAACTATATGAAATAAAAGATATCAAAGTTCTAATAAACACATTTAAAGAAATAAAATTGTAAACATATAGCAAACATAAAAAATTACTGGAGGCAAGCTATAAATTCTACGTGGACAGTAAACTTAACATTTGTTTTGCAAGAATTATAGTATTTTCACATATCCCATTTGTTTGTACATCCCTACCGATTTTAAACACAGAAGGCATAAAGAAAATTAAAAATGCACAAATCATAAGTCATTTCAATCATGATTTATAATTTTTAACTTGACTGTCACTAGGGATTTTCAACACTGTCAACTTGTTGATTAAAATGAAATGGGAATTTCTTTAGCAACATGGTTGCCATATTTGCTTGGGCCAGTCTATGTTTTCAAGCAACAGATGTGATGAAGTTCACTACCTAAATTTGGGATCAATCTCTCAATGAACATGTGTATATTTATATCTCTATGAATACATGTACATTTATATCTGTATGAACACATGTACATGTATATCTGTATGAACACATGTACATTGATATCTCTATGAACACATGTACATTTATCTCCCTATGAACACATGTACATTTATATCTCTATGAACATGTACATTTATCTCCCTATAAACACATGTATGTTTATATCTCTATGAACACATGTACACAAGATTTCTCCCTATATTTTGTTTAATTGTGTTAGAGATATAACTAGTCATTGCAAGTACTGGATACTGATGAGTTTTTACAGACGTAACTATTCTGCAAATGAAAAATGTATTGCAAGCAATCTGACTGCGTGTTTGCATCCAAACTTCTATTTGCATTGAAACGCCAACAATTTAACAGTGTTAGTCCTTGATGCTTTTCATTTTTAAAATCATTTTGGGGGTGGGTGGGCTTACTATAGATACATCATCACATAGATGTACAAAATATTGTCAAAAGGTTTAATAAAAATCTTTAAAACAACAACAGTTGTTACCTTTTTAATATCATGTCATAAGTTATACACTGTACATATATAAGAACATATCATAACACAAGAGCTAGTAATGATACATAGCAATGTCATAGAATAACAAATGTTTTACAGTGTTATGCCTGTAATCAAAAATATTGCAAAGTATCTAGAAAGAAAAGTAAGTCATGGTAATCTATTTTTGCCCATGGTGAAGTATAGCATCAGGTTTTACATATCATGTTTGATGGCTGTACATATAAAAGTTAGTAAATGAGACAAATACAAAAGCATTTACTCATGGTGAGAATTGTATATCCTCCAAAATAAACATGCAGATCAAAATTCATGACTAAATACAACAGTGTCAGAGAAATGCCTTTGCAGTTTTAAGAAAAACAGAATCTTAAGCTTGTCTTTGTCCTTGATATTTCCTTTTACTCAGTGGATGATATTGTAGGATACAATATGGTGCAATATGATACAATATGATACAATATGGTTACAACTGTATATTGACTATTTAACATCACTCAACTTGTTTTTTTAAACAGATTTATATCACAACACTCTGTAATATCACAATCAATCGGCATTAACTCTCACCTGCTGCACACATGCATCTTCCATCCACAGTGCTGCATGTGCCATGACCACTGCAGTTACACTTCCTGTCACAGTTTGGTCCCCATGTTCCTTCCACACAAACTAAATTCATTTAAAAGACACATCATAATATATATCATACAAATTTAATAATATCATAAATACTTATCATAAATATTATCATAATACATATCATAAATAATAAATCATATCAAGATACATATCATAAATAATAAATATCATAAATAATAACATGATACATATCATAAATAATAAATAATATCATGATAATATCATAAATAACAATTATCATATCATGATACATATAATAAATAATAAATAATATCATGATACATATCATAAATAATATCATGATACATATTATAAATAATAAATAATATCCTAAATAATATTCTAATACATATCATAAATAATAAATAACATCATAAATACATATCATAATTGCAATTTACAAACAAGTAATAAAAGTCCAACTACCAACAGACAGAAAAACAAGGGTGACCTTTTCTGCTCTGTATGCCTGACCCATCTGCTTCTTTACTTGTATTTCATTATTTTCTACATGTCTTCAACTACCCCTAGCTCCCTCCATCATGGCCTCCAGTGACTCCATCTGCCCTTATTTGCCTGCCCACCTCCACCATCCTATCCTATGGTGCCCTCTATCCTGCATTCTAGTACCCACCATCCTGACCTCACTTGCCCTCCAACCTGTCCTCTAACTACCATCCTACCCTTTAGTACCTAATATTCTGCCCTCTAGTGCCCTCCATCCTACCCTATATTACCCACCATTATTCCCTCTAGCACCCACCATTATGCCCTTTAATGCCCACCATCATGTCCTCTGGTGCCCACCATCATGTCCTCTAGTGCCCTCCATCCTGCCCTATATTACCCACCATTATGCCCTCTAGCACCCACCATTATGACCTCTAAGCCCTCCCTCTGCTTCTTCCACCAGAGCAATGATCAGAAGCAGTTCAATGAAAACCTAATATTTCCATTAATTCCTGATTATAATTAAACTA
Source organism: Sinohyriopsis cumingii (assembly GCA_028554795.2). NCBI lineage: Eukaryota > Metazoa > Mollusca > Bivalvia > Unionida > Unionidae > Sinohyriopsis > Sinohyriopsis cumingii. The sequence continues at coordinate 70,369,186 of CM068831.1, read as the reverse complement.
TGACATAATGCATAATGTATTATCTGCTTTCTATAACAAGAAATACAATCGTGGAGGGCATCAGCAGTTGGATGCACTAAGACTGGTTTCCTATTTGGTTTCCTATTTGTTGCAAAAAATGATCCAAGGCTACAGTAAATAGCTAAGCAACAATGTAATCAATCGAATCCACACTGGGCATTCTGATTTGATACCAGCCAGATAGATATATACTGAGCTTGACACTAGACAGTAATCTGCTGCCATTTTGATTTGACTTTACCCTCCTGATTTTAAATGCACACTGTAGAGTGGACCCTCAGAGTAAGAAATTGCTATATAACATGGTCCCCTTTTAATTCCACTACATTATGTAATGGCAATATATAGTATATATGACTGCATAAGATGACCTAACATGTAAGATGGTACACTCATATGACTGCCTTAAACAGGATAACAGAGAGAGTTTGATCTATAATGTACTCCAGCATAAGGTATCCTCACATATATTGCACACATTTATGTCTTCCCTGAATTGCATTATAGTGAGGTATCACTGTTTAATGTACCTCCAGACAAGACAACCTTGCATATTATACTGTATGCTTTTATGGCTCCAATGAAATGCATTCTGGTGAAGGATGACTGTTCAATCTAACTCGGTATAAGGTGGCATCCTATATAAAATAAATGTTTATGGATGGTGTTATAGTGATGGTTCATGATGCCATGTACCCTCATTATAAGGTGACCTCATATATATGGTATACTTTTAGGGCTGTACTGAATGGTGTTATATTGAGGGATCACACTGTAATGTACACCATAATAATGTTACCTCATATACAGTATACTCTGGGGCTCATTTGAATGGGGATATAATGAGGAATAACAATATAATGATACCTCAGTACAAGGTGACCTAACATGACATGGGACACTTGAATAGCATATTTAAACCTTTATAGTGATGGATCACAATATATTTATTCCAGTATAAGGTGATCTTGTATATATATTACACTTTTATGGCTGTCTTGAAGAGTGCTGTAGTGAGGGATTATTATATTCAGACATGTATGAATTTGCATCCAAATGGAACTGGTTTGGACTCCAATCTGCTGTGACTTAATATAATGAAAGATATATGCTGTCTTTATATATCATTACAAGCAAACAATATAGATCAATGATTCTTTGGCACACTGTGCAATTACAGATCTAGGCCTAATACTGTTCACATGATTTTCTGTGCAATGACAGTTCTGGGCATAATACTGTTCACATGATTCTATGTCCAATGACAGATCTAGGCCTAATACTGTTCACTTGATTCTCTGTGCAATTACAGCTCTGGGCCAAATACTGTTCACATGATTCTCTGTGCAATGACAGATCTTGGCAAAATAATGTTCACTTGATTCTCTGTGCAATGACAGATCTGGACCAAATACTGTTCACATGATTCTCTGTGCAATGACAGATCTAGGCCTAATACTGTTCACATGATTCTCTGTGCGATGACAGATCTAGGCCTAATACTGTTCACATGATTCTCTGTACGATGACAGATATAGGCATAATACTGTTCATTTGATTCTCTGTGCAATTACAGCTCTGGACCAAATACTGTTCACATTATTCGCTGTTCAATGACAGATCTAGGCCTAATACTGTTCACATGATTCTCTGTGCAATTACATCTCTTAACCAAATACTGTTCACATTATTCTCCATGCAATGACAGATCAGGGCCTAATAGTTTCAAAGATGAATGCACAAAGAGGTAGTATAATTTACTCTACTTACTTGACTCGCAGTTGTTTCCCGTGAACCCAGGTGAACATTTACAGATTCCAGGAGCAACACAGGCTCCCTGACCATTACAGTCATTGAAACATTGTGCTGAAAACAGAAATGAAGGTATTTACAGACTAGACATATTAAAAAAATTTGCTACTATCCCCCGGCAATACAGGCCTTATAATAATGGGCTTAAAACAGAAACAAGAGTCCCTTGATGGGGCTGATGCTCTACTGAAGGGAAAGAAGTTGTAGGAATTCATGAGAAGTCTCTTGAGTGTGTGAAAGGCACCACTTTAATTTAGGACCAACTTAACCTCAAGTTGAGGCTGCATCAGGTTCCATGACTTTTCTCCAAATAACACGCTAGATGGCTGTAGGATGAATGCAGGACAACTGCATTAGCTCTTCAAGCCTTCTACCAGTGAAGCCAGAAAAAGGAAATTTAGTCATTTCAGTACAGTAGTCTTATTGTAACAGAATAATTTCAGGCAATTTTCTTTAGAATTGCTTTGAAAGTCTTTCCTGTTACAAATTAAATTAAAATTAAGTAAACAGTAAATTAAAATCATAATAAGCAACTGTTCTTTCTAAATCAATTGAATAAACTGCAAATGACTTTAAACAACATCAGATTTTTATAACTGTTGTATGTATGTATGTATGTATGTATGTATGTATGTATGTATGTATGTATGTATGCATCTATGTATGTGTTTATGTATGTATGTATGTATGTATGCATGCATGCATGTATATATCTATGTAAATATGTATGTATGTATGTATGTATGCATGTATGTATCTATGTATGTATGTATGTATGCATGCATGCATGTATATATGTATGTATGTATGTATGTATGTATGTATGTATGTATGTGTCTATGTATGTATGCATGTTGTTATTGTTGTTGTAGGGTTTAACGCCATTTTTCAGCACACGATAGGCTATACATGGCGGCCAGTATTAATGGTGAGGAAGAACCTGGGAAAACCCCGGAAAGAACCACAGACCCACAAGGAGCTACTGGCAAGCTTTCTCACATACCCACATTGGCTGAATCTGAGACTTGAACCCACGCAGACAGAGGTGAGATGGCAGTGATCCATAACAGACAGCGCTTTAAACCACTCAGCCACTCGAGGCCCCTGATGTATGCATGTATGTATGTATGTATGTATGTATGTATGAATGCATGAATGCATGTATGTATGCATGTATATAATGCATGCATGCATGCATGCATGTATGTATGTATGTATGTATGTATGTATGTATGTATGTATGTATGTATATAAATGTCTGACTGCCCATCTGTATGTATGTGTGTGTGTGATTAGGATTTTTAACATAGCTTTAACAATATTTCAGTCATATCGCCACGATGTCTGCAGTGTGGCAGTTTATAGTGATGTCTAGCACAGGGGCATTATGCTGCAGACATGTAGCATGATGTCTCACCCAGTCACATTATCCTGACACCAGACTGACCAGTCCTAACACTAACCTCTTAATGCTGAGCGCCTAGCGAGGCAGCTGTTAGTACCATTTTTGTAAGTCTTTGGTATACCTCGACCCGGGTTCGAACCCCTGAATTCCCCTTCCAAGGCAGCATGTATACAAATGTCTGACTGTCCATTTGTATGTATGTATGTATATGTATGTATGTATATGTATGTATGTATGTATGTATGCATGCATGCATGTATATATGTATGTATGTGTGTATACTTAAATAGACTGATCGATATTTATATATAAAATATGTGTAGCTTAACTGATTAGTAATGCATACAGAAAACTGGAGAGCTAGGTTAATAAATTACAAGGAATATTGATCAATGGGTATCCTGGAAGTTGTCGTTGTTGTAGGGTTTAACACCATTTTTCAGTACAAGGTAGGCTATACATGGTGGCTAGTATAAATGGTGGAGGAAGAACCCTGGAAAACCCTGGGAAGAACCACCAGCCCATGAGAAGCTTACTGGCAAACTTTCTCACATACCCATGTTAGCCGAGCCCGATACTCGAACCCATGCAGGCAGAGGTGAGATGGCAGTGATCCGGAATGTTGAGTGCTTTAGACCACTCAGCCACTCAGGGCCCTATGAGTATATTTAGATTTAACTAATCAAAATAGACATACATAGATCTAATACAATTGTCTATCACACAGACAAAAGATACTTGGATTATTCCATAATTGCTTATATTAAATAACTTGGCATGTTAAAGGATAAAAATGACCTATGAGATTCAAAATATCAGCTTTGTAATGGACTGAATAAATATTAACTTTGTAATGGACTGAGTAAATATTAACTTTGTAATGGACTGAGTGAAAGTTTAACTTTTTAATGGATTGAGTGACCATTATCATGTTTTCCTTTCCATGTGACAGATGTAAATCAATGAAAATAACACCTATTGTATCTCTTATGACATTAAGTGCTTTTATTGTAAATGGCATTATGACCTAAAAGGCAGACAAATGTTATCATTTCAATAATAATATGTGAAACACAGTAAAATAACAAATAGCACATTATGCTTAGCATAACACACCCCTAAGCCTATGTAATATAGACCTTGGTCTATGAAATATTGACCATGGTCTATGTAATTACAGACCTGATCTATGTAATATAGGCCTTGATCTATGAAATATTGACCTTGGTCTATGTAATACAGACCTGATCTATGTAATACAGACCTTGATCTATGTAATATAGACCTTAGTCTATGTAATATAGATCTTGATCTATGTAATACAGACCTTGATCTATGAAATATTGACCATGGTCTATGTAATACAGACCTGATCTATGTAATACAGACCTTGACCTATGTAATATAGACCTTGGTCTATGTAATATAGATCTTGATCTATGTAATATAGACCTTGGTCTATGTAATATAGATCTTGATCTATGTAACACGGACCTTGATCTATGAAATATTGACCATGGTCTATGTAATACAGACCTGATCTATGTAATACAGACCTTGACCTATGTAATATAGACCTTGGTCTATGTAATATAGATCTTGATCTATGTAATACAGACCTTGATCTATGAAATATTGACCATGGTCTATGTAATACAGACCTGATCTATGTAATACAGACCTTGACCTATGTAATATAGACCTTGGTCTATGTAATATAGATCTTGATCTATGTAATATAGACCTTGATCTATGAAATATTGACCATGGTCTATGTAATACAGACCTTGGTCTATGTAATATAGATCTTGATATATGTAATACAGACCTTGATCTATGTAATATAGACCTTGGTCTATGTAATATAGACCTTGATTTACAACTTTATCATCAAATGAGACATGTGGTCAGGACCATGCTAATCTTATGTTAGATGCCTATTTAATATGTCAGCACTCTATACTCACCAAGACATATTCCATTTACAGTTTTGTATCCATCACAACATTTGTTAATTGCTTTATAGATTGTCTTTTGTTCAACCCGCTGTGACAACCTGTATTTGGTGCTAAAATGAAAGAAAATTAAATTAAGAGACCAGATTTAATGAAATAAATTTTCATTATGCATTTATCTAGTTTTTTGTCCCCAAACATTTTAATCTACTTGCCCACAACAGTAGTAATAGTTTTTGTCCCCAAATATTTTAATCTACTTACCCACAAAAATAGTAATAGTTTTTGCTCCAAAATATATTAATCTATTTGCCAATGAAGTCAAGTAATGCTTTTTGCCCTCAAATCTCTTAATCTGTTTACCCAAAAGGTCAGGTAACACTTATTTGCCCTGAAATGTGTTAATCTATTTGCTCATGAAGGCAAGGAATACATTTTGCCCTCATATCTCAATCTATTTGCCCATGAAGTCAAATAATGCTTTTTGCCCTCAAATTTAGGTAATACTTTTTGCCCTCAGATGTGTTAATCTGTTTGCCAACAAAGCCATGAATTAAAGAAAGTGGACTGTCCTACCGAGAATTAAGAGAAATTTAAATAATTCAGTGAAGAGATTATCTTTCTTGAAAAGTATATATATATATATATATATATATATATATATATATATATATATATATATATATATATATATATATATATATATATATATATATATATATATATATATATATATATATTACTTAAATATAGATTTTAGTTTTTGTATATAAATCAACATTACTCGAGTCCACATTTTAGTCTTTGTAAAAGCTCAATAATATTATTTCAACCTGTTCTTTTTTTTTGGGGGGGGGGTGCATATAAATCAGCAACATTTTACTTGAACCAGTATTTCATGTTTTAGATATAAATAAACATTATTACTTTAATCTGGGCTTACATTTTTGTATATAAATCAACATTACATAAAACCTAGGCTTCAATGTATTTATGTAAATGAACAATATTACATGTACCTGTACATTAGTTTCTGAATATAACTCAACCATGCTGCTTTAATCTGGGCTTTTGTATACCAACACTATTACTTGAACATGGGAATAAGATTTATAAATAAATGAACAATATTAATTTAACCTGGGCTATAGTTTTTGTATAAAAATCAACATTACTTGAATATGGGCCTTAGTTCTTGTATATTACATGAACACGGGATTTAAGTTTTGTATATAAATCAATCACATTATATGAGTCTGGGCTTTATTTATATATATATATATATATATATATATATATATATATATATATATATATATATATATATATATATATATGTGTGTGTGTGTGTGTGTGTGTACATATATGTGTACATATATGTGTACATATATGTATGTATATATATATATATATATATATATATATATATATATATATATATATATATATATATATATATATATATATATATGACATTTGTTGTATGTGTGGAATCTATGTAATTAATTTTAGCTTGGACTACTACATTTAGCCAGCTTTAATCAGATTCTGCTCCATACAATGTTATACCTTATGCCATCTCAAAGATGGCACTAAACCCTGCATCAATTTCTTCTATGCTATTCTGGCTTACTTAAAAACCATCCATCATGGATGACTTCCACTTTTAGTGATTGCCAGGTTGCATGCCCTTTATAAATTCCAATGCTTTGTCTACAGACAGCAAAACTTGACCTTTTCCTGCAATAAACCATCTCACCCACGAATGCATTCCCTCTTTGGCAGTTGTGAAGAGAAATAAAAACCAGTCAGTTTTCATAAAGTTTGAATTATTAATGCTGGTACCAGACCAAAATTGGCAAATTAATATCAAAGGCTGATAACCAGGTAACTGCTAAAATATCTAATATCCTGCCTATGCACCTACATACGTTAAGAAGTAATCTTTTTATATCACAAGCACACTTCACATCTCAAATCAGTAGCTTGAATGGGATGGGGTTGTTTATTTAGCATTTCAAGTTGAAAGCAGGCAGTGTTTGCAATCTCGGATTAAAAATAGTAATATATTTGCAAGGTATAGAGCAATACAAAATTTTATTTAGGTATACTGTTGTGTAAATTCTTTAGAGTATCATGCAATCAATATGAATCGCTGTGGCCAACTCACAAATATTGTGAACATCTTGGTGGAAATGCCAAACACCATGTAGTGGTCCTGTAAGTGTAGGGCTCTTTGTAGGTCACTGTTACCGATACTGTATCGCTGAAATGAAGAAGAAAGCATTCATTTTCGGATTATGAGCTTGAGGCTACCAATCCTCAGTATCCCCAGATATTGTGACACCATTTATATGTCTGTCTGTCTGTCTAACATGAGTGTTCATTACAAATGAAATTAATAAGACAAAAGTTAGATAATGTACATCTCTTTCAACTCTTGAAAACCAACAAGTGGAAATTCCCAAAACTTTGCAGCTGTTTTTCCTTAGAGTAACATGATCTGCAAGGATTCATCCCTGTCACCCACCCATGGGGTTACTGGGAGAGGATCAATGGTCAGGTATGGAAAAACTTCCATTACAATGACATTTTTAAATATTTTCTGATCCAACTTTATGTATTGTATGCAGTCATAGCAGAAAGTCACATATCAAACCTGCAACAGGTTTTGTTATCATGACCATAGGGTCACTGTCTTAGGTACTTGCTTTACAGGTCATTGACATCTCACCCCTGATATGTGGCCTCAAGTCTCAGTGCAGCCAATGAGGGTATTTAAGAAAGCTTGCCAGTAGCTTCCTGCAGGCTGGTGATTATTCCCAGGGATTTCCTGGTTTTCTTCCTCAACCAAACATACTGGCTGCCATGTACAGCCAGCTTTGTTTAAAAATGGTGTTAAAACAAAGAAAAAAACCAAACCAATGTCACGAGGTGGGGATTGGTTGATGGAGGCAGAAAGAGTAATGGAGATGGTGGTGGAAAAATGCAATGAAAAATTGTTCAAGATGATATAAATTTTACAATAATATTTACTAAAAACAACGAGAGTTTCATGTATTTAAAAATTGCAGAGTTAAAGCGACCAACATCAAATTTGTTAGCTGATCACACATATTGACTAATGAACATGCGATACATAAAACTCATATTTCAAATTTTAATGTACAATCACCTGCTAACTTGCTAGCCCAACCATCTGGGGTATGATAAAAATTCTAAAAGTGTCAGCACAATCTATGCCCGCAAGGCTATCCCTGTTTTCTCGTTCCATGTAACTAGCTTTTAAAAGCATAGGAGATCAATGACATTACGCAGACACAAATGGACTGTATCACAGTATCCCTTCATATATTTAAAAGTATATGATAGTATTTATAATATCTTAGAAAATGAGATTAAGAAAATTGTCATTGTTGTTTTGGATTTAATATAATTTTTAGTACATGACTGGCTATTCATGGTAACAAGTAGGACAGAGATGGTAGAAACCCCAATATGAATCACTGACCCACAGCAAACTACTGGCAAGCTTTCTCACATACCCATTTTGGCCGAGCCCAAGACTCGAAGCCACATGGACAGAGGTAAGATGGCAGTGGTTGGTAAAGGCACACAAAATTAGACCACTTTGCCATCTGGGCTCCTAAAAATACTGTAAATATACAATATAGGTAGAGAAACAAAGTAAGATATATCAATATTTTTCTATTGTTATAATCTAGAGTGCATTTACTGTATTTCTTGGATTACCAAATGTCAATAAATTGTATGATTACATGTACTACAAACTACAAATTTTGAATCTAATATGCAATGATCCATCTCTAGTCCCTCTTCTGAGTCGCACCCCTCCATAAATTATGCAGACTTGAGTTCCTGTCAACATCTTAAGGCAAAAACCTAAAACAATTGGTCTAAACTAGAATGTCAAATTTTCATGGCTTACGTCTCTATGGTATGACAAATATTGGGTCCTCCATCTCTGGGAGCATCCTGTCCTCTACTCAGAGCAATAGAAAATAGCACAGTTACAGCTACACTTAAGATATCCCTCACTTCCATGCTGGAAAATCAAGACAGTCTCCAGCTAAATCTGAAATACAAGTCCAAAGCATTATTGGTACCATATCTACCCGCTTATAAATCCAGTCCAGCTGCCAACAACATAGATCCTGATCTGCTGTCTGTGCCCATGGCAGTTGGATTTGACTTGTATGTCAGTACATATTGATGCATAAAATGATGGTAAAATTTAACATGTCTGATGACCAGTATATGCATAAACATGTTTAAGATGAAAAACAAGAACATAAATTGTTCACCATGGTAAAACAACAATGATTTTAACTATATATCAAAATTTCCAAAAACTGTTTATATTTTTAGACGTCTTAGATGCAAATAAGGTGTACATTTTGAATATTTGATGACTAATTTATTTTGTGACAAGAAATGAATCACAATAGAGCCTGAAGGCTAAAGGAGTGTCACTTTATTTCCCCATACATACAGTTCGCACTGGCAATAAATAACTTAAACTTCTATAGCTACCATATACATTACAGTGATAGACACTTTTTAAAAATGTTTTATAAACTACAATGCTTAATAGAATTAAATTAATTAAAAGAGAATTTAACACTAGACCTCATTTCAAATAAAATTTATCAAATAAGTATTCAAGACATCATAAGAAAAAGATTGAAATAATTTCATAATTTTCATAAATTTCAAGTACAATAAGCAAAAATATAAGATTCTAATGTAAGATTCAATTTAATACATGATGGAAATTTAAGATTATATTTATTACATGAAGGAAATATAATATTTCATTTACTACATGAAGGAAATATAAGAATCTATTTAGTACATGAAGCAAATATAAGATTATATTTATTACATGATGGAACTGTAAGATTCTATTTATTACATGAAGGAAATATAAGATTATATTACATGATAGAAATTTAATATTCTATTACATGATGAAAATTTAAGATTCTATTTATTACTTGAAGGAAATATATAATTATATTACATGATGGTGATGTAAGATTATATTTATTACGTGATGGAAATGTAAGCTTCTACTCACTGAATGATGATTCCATTGATTACATGATTGAAATGTAAAATTATATTGACTCCATGATGTGACTGTCTAGTGATATTTATTATATAATGGAACTGTAAGATTATATTTATTACATGCTGGAAATACATTTACTACTTGATGGAAGTGTTTGATTTTATTTGAAGACTAGCACGGTGGAAAGACTTTGACATAAACTAATATGCCTAGCTTAGTGTTAGGACTTTACTCATCACATTTTTATGACATCATTTGTTATGTCATAAACTTGGGTGTTATTATACACATCATATACAGGAAAGTATGCTGTAGGAATATTAACTAAATAACACAGTCATATAATAATGCCAATATAGTGTCCTCCTGTACTACTTTTTATTATATACTTGTGTGAAATATATAAAGATATAAAGGAGGTGCACAAGTCTGAATACTACTCATACATACTGCATACTCATACATATTGCATAGCATTCATACATACTGTATGCTACTCATATATACTGCATACTCATATATACTGCATAGTATTCATACATACTGCATACTAATCATACATAGTGCATTCTACTCATTCATAATGTAAACTACTCATACATACTGCATACTCATGCATATTGCATAGTATTCGTACATACTGTATACTACTCATATATACTGCATACTCATACATACTGTATATGACTCATACATTCTGCATTCTACTCATTCACACTGTAAACTACTCATACATACTGTATACTACTTGTACATACTTCATACTACTCATCCATACTGCATAACATTCATACATACTGCATACTACTCATCCGTACTGCATAACATTCATACATACTGCATACTACTCATACATACTTCATAACATTCATACATATTGCATACCCATACACACTGCATTACTAATCATACATACTTCACTGCTACTCCTGTATGTTGCATTTCTACTCATGCATGATGCTACTAATCACACATATTATATTCTACTCATATAGAACAGAATATTAATAATATACAGAACATTTCTACTCATGCATATTACACACTAATCACACATACTGCATTTCTACTCATGCATATGATACTAATAATCACACATATTTCATGCATACTCACACATAATGGATTTATACTCATGCATATGACACTACTAATCATGCATATTGCATTTCCACTCATGCATATAACACTACTAATCACACACTGCATTTCTACTATGCCTATGACACTACTAATCACACAATAGATTTCTAATATGCATATGACACTAATCACACATACTGCATTTCTACTCATGCATATAACACTACTAATAATACATACTGCATTTCTACTCATGCATATAACACTACTAATCACACATAATGGATTTCTACTCATGCATATACTAATACTAATCACACATATTGCATTTCTACCCATGCATATGGCACTACTAATAATACATAATGCATTTCTACTCCTGAATATGACACTACTAATCATACACATTTAATTTCTACTTATGCATATGACACCACTAATCACAATATTCCATTTCTACTCATGCATATGATGCTACTAATTATACACAATGCACTGCTAATCACACATTTCATTTTTACTCATGTGTATGACTCTACTAGTCATACACATTGCATTGCTAATCGTTTATATTTCATGCATATCACACTACTAAGCACACAATATGCATTTCTACTTATTTCTACTCATGCATATTGCACCATTACTCCTGCATATGAAATGCTACTTATACTGCACACATCTCTTACAAACTGAGAAGTATTCTACTTGTGCAATATGCTCCAAAACCCTTTTATATTGTGGCATCTTCCTTTCAATGCATGTCCAAAATCTGGCCACAAAATATTAAACAATTTTTCATTGTAATTCCAATTTTTGTAAATATGAACTCTGACGTCCTTCAAGGGACTCTGTGGGAGAGGCTTAAAACACAGACCCCTGTCAATAATGATCACCGCATGTTCAGCCTAAGTAATTTTCGTGTGAATTTCCACGAAGTTTTCTTTTTTATTTAAGAAATGTAGTTACTGAGAGAATAACAGACTGTATCACAATATCCCTTTGCTTAAACATGTAGACAATTATACTGGTTTTACTAAAATAGAATATATACCTGCATATAAATCGAATCCAAATACAAACATAGAAACTGGTCTACCATCCTGTAATCTGATGAAGGTGTATGGTCTCTTGTTTTACTCTTTACTCATAACAAACTGCATAGACCCAGATCTGTTGGGATATTATGTAATGGGAGATGTGGACCCAGATCTGTTGGGATATTATGTAATGGGAGATGTGGATCTGTACTATGCAGTTGGATTTGACTTATAAGCAAGTATGTATGGTACTTTATTGTTGTTGTTGTTGTTGTTGTGGGGTTTAACGCCATTTTTCAGCACGATAGGCTATACATGGCGGCCAGTATTAATGGTGAAGGAAGAACCCGGAAAACCCCGGAAAGAACCACCGACCCACGAGAAGCTACTGGCAAGCTTTCTCACAATCCCACATTGGCTGAATCTTAGACTCGAACCGCCGCAGACAGAGGTGAGATGGCAGTGATCCGTAACGAAGAGCGCTTTAGACCACGCGGCCACTCGGGGCCCCTATGGTACTTTAATCTGCACCACAAACTCATTTATTTGATAAACCTTGGGGTTTTCAAAAGTGGAACTTGAAAGAATTTGCACAAACTGTAACTTAAATTACATTCTGCATATATGCTTAAAGGAATAAAGACCATTAATATTGCATACTCATACTGTACTTAAAATACTGGTTATATACTGTACTAAGAAGAAATGTTATATACTGTACTTAGAAGAGTGGTTATATACTGTACTTATAGTGTGTGTGATTTGGATTTTAACGTAGCTTTAACAACTGTTCAGCCATATCGCTACGATGTCTGCACTGTGGCAGTTTATATATAGTAATGTCTGGCTATATGGAATCAGTTCACAATTAATACTTCCAGTTCAGTACCCACGAATGTAGTTCTAGTCTATTTTTAGAACATTTTTTCCTCTCTCATTTTGGTGGTGATAGAAGAGTTTTATTTATGCATTTTTGGTAGGGATTTAAAGGTAACTGTTTATTCTTCATAATATGAGCTCAGGGTGTTGTTGTATGTGTGTATTTCGGCGACAGTGCACAGTGAGTAATAAGGCCTTGGTGATGCTCCGGAAGTGAAATCTGTGTCCTGTTTACATGGTGATGTGTTGTCAGCATCTAAAAAAAGAGCAGGTCAACCTTTGACGAGAACTTCACCGTGAAGTCATCTTTGAAGGTAGTTTAGATTAGCATATGATTTGTATTGATTGTCACACAGTGGAAAGGTCAGTACTGAGAAACCAATGTAGATAACATATAGTAAAATTAATTGTGTCCTATGTCCATATACTATACAATGAAGGCTGGTTATATACTGTACTTAGAAGACTGGTTGTATACTATACTTTGCAGACTGGTTATATACAGTATATAAAAGACTAAAGAAAATATTGATCAGTATGCACATGTATAATGGAGAACTGCGTTTTCATACTTTGTTCACATTTGTTATCATCCACAGGAGTTTCTTTCTGAAGCTGCCTGGTAATCACTCAATATAAAGTCCCCCAGTATAACTGTCTCTCTCATAAATGTGGACATGATCCCACTGTAAGAATTTTTATTCATATTTCTCGCTACTTGAATTACTTCACTTAATTTTAGCTTTCTCAAAATGACAACTAATCATAACGTGGTTTCACACCGTAAAATTGTAGTGCATGAAAATACAAATACAAAAAGAGACTATCCCACAGTCTTCTTGGAAGATCCACCCACCCACCCCGAGTACAGAATAGAATATTGAATCACTCTGTTCTGGCAGACATGGAAATTTCACCATAGGGTGGGTTTTACATAGAATTTAGATTTAATGACCACAGTTTAATATTCCCTTTTAGGAGTTTATAAACGAGTTCTACTGTATTTCCTTCTTGTCTTTTGTTTATAGATCTGTACTTACAATACTGATCTTAAATACAATATTTCCCCACTAACACATGCAGTAATAATTCTGCTATCATTTCATATTTTATTAATGTTACATAACATATTCGGACTCTGTCAGTCTTCTGTGAGAAAAGAAAAAACATACATGAAAATTCACCTACAGCTTAAATGAATTTAAAACCCTGGGAATAGTTTCCACCACATAAAAGCACAAAATTAAAACACTATATCAAAATGATGAAATTTAAGCATCACAGTCTTAGAAGGGTCTCCAACATAAACGGTACAGTAACTAAATGCATACAACTGTTATTTAATTGAAATATGCAGCGCAACCTCCTATAGTGGTCACTTACCATATACAGACAACCTTTCATATCCTTCGGGGTTCTGCTATTCCTTCTTTTTCACTTAAATTAAAAAACTGTATTACCCTTTCCTTATTTAAAACAGCCAACACTGATCATATACTTACATCTGACTGACCTAAAGTGTACAACTACACAGTCACATAGGCACGTTATTGATCTTAAATGAAATAGTAATTGCTGTTATGAAGTACTAAATTAATTAAAGCAATCTCCATCGACTTCCTGATTGCTGATTAATCTGCACCTTAGCTGTCATCACAAAACCTCCAGAGGAAAATTAGCAATTGCGTCGGATTTTTTCCATTGCCAACCTGGCACTAAACTGTGTCAAGAAAAGCAGACTGCAAGTCTAAGTCTGATCATAACCAGTTAAGAGTAGGTCAAATATTTTCCATACACTGTGCTTTCATTATGCAACATGCATTCCAGTTTACAATGAATCACACCTTTGAATTGATCTCCATTTAAATATAACGACACACTTTAGTGCTTTGCCATATGTATTTCTCAGGGTGTTTTGTATAATGATATTCCAATGAATATTCATCAACGAAAAGCTAAATAACTTGACCATCATTTAAAGAGTATTTATTATCAAATTTTAACAAAAAAAAAAAAAAAAGAAAATTATCAGTGGATGAAGCAGCATGTAGCACTTGCCTACGTGACTTGCGCATTAAATATATTTCCTGTTCACAGCACAGACCGCCCTCTAACACTGTATATGCCTCAGTAAATAAATCAACAAGACATACAAATTTAATGGCTACATTACTCTGGTAATTTTAGATTTACCTGAAAAGTATAATTAATGAGAATCACTTGCTTGGACTAAATATTTAAATATGTCACCGACGGGGCATCAACGCTGAACAAGTCAGTCAAAGCGCTTGGTGGTTACAAGAAAAACGTGGTAAAAACCTAAACATGTCACAAACACCTACTCGATAAATTCCATTTAATCCAATCTTCTCTTTAATGTATCACTTCAAGTTGGTAATATAGAAAGGTAATGTATCAGGTATATGAAAATATAGCAAAAATCCATATTTCTCATTTTTAATAATATGAAGTCCTTAGGAGGTGTCATCATTTAATTAAATTTCCCAAAAGGCTTCAGATCCTAACTTTACTCCAGTTATCTTCGTCCGAGTGGCCGAGTGGTCTAAAGCGCTCTCCGTCACGGATCACTGCCATCTCACCTCTGTCTGCGTGGGTTCGAGTCTCGGGCTCGGCCAATGTGGATATGTGAGAAAACTTGCCGGTAGCTTCTCGTGGGTTAGTGGTTCTTTCCGGGGTTTTCCCGGGTTCTTCCTCCACCATTAATACTGGTCGCCATGTATAGCCTATCCTGTGCTGAAAAATGGCGTTAAACCCTATAACAACAGCAACAACAACCAATTACCTTGGTAAAAATATAGCCTACCTGTGTTGCTGGGCTGCGAAAAACTAAATCAGTCCAAACTGAATTTCCAGCAACACTAAACCATAAAACGAGAATCAACTACGTAATTAAAATTACTAAAGCTTATTTTAATGTCATTCAATCCTTCAATGTGATTTGGAAAGCAATTTTCACCTTTTACATCAGGTAAGCACCAACTATGGACATGTACATGTATACCAGGATTGATATTCTGAATAACTCAAAATCCAAACCATGAATGACCTTTAAACCTAATACCTATAACATTCAGTTCACAAAGAAAGCCAGTCTCTATTATTACCCAACAGCTAAACTGATTGTACTGTACTTTAATTTGGAGTGTATATATATATATATATATATATATATATATATATATATATATATATATATATATATATATATATATATATATGTACATAATATGAGACACAAATCGGTAATGATGCAGATACCAAACGGTTTCCCTAAAGTTTAAAGCTAATCATGGAAAGAATCAACATGCATCAACAAATGAACAAGAAACACAACCTTGGACTTCTACATGTTTGAGTGACAGAGCGAATCTACAATCAAGAATTAAATAATGGAACAAGGAAGAAATATTGGGCAAACAGTCTTAGAATGGGTAGACTGCATGTCCATTCCGCATTATTACAACAAGAACATACCACAGTAGCTCTATAACTAAACTATAACAGCAGTGTCATTCACGGCAATGATTTTGGATAGAATTTATGCTCAAATAGCTGCCTATGACAACAAACAATACTTATAAATATGTTGTAAAATAGCCTACCACAAAATGGTACAAAATGAAAAATAGTGAGTTCAGTTCGTTAATATACGTACTTTTACCTCTGAAGTTCTTTCTTGCAGACTGATATTGCTTTAATTAGACTGCTCAAGTGGCTTCAAAATCCAAGTGTGAATTCAAGAATTTCAAGTATAATTGTTGCAAAAGATCAACTGATAAAAAAATCAGCATTATCAAAGAGAGACAGGATCATTTTTTAAACTAAATACATGGCTAGATACCAACATAATCAGATTCAACTTAAGAGCCAAGACCGTCATAAACCTAAATCTTCGAGTTGTGTGCATGTTGGACAAGCAATCATGTACCATATATCATCGTTTATAAGTCAGGTGAAATTGCATTAAAAAAAACATCCTGATCTGCCGTGTCATAATGCGCTTGCCGTTTATGGTCTATGTTGCTTGCTCTACTGATTACTCTTAACAAACTGCACAGATCAATATCTGCCAGTGCATTATGCGATGGCAGATCTGGGTCTGTACAGTTTGCAGCGGGACTCGGCTTATAAACAAGCATATAGTATGTACCATAGATTTCTGACACACATGACTGATCTACCTATACTTCGTGACACAGTGCCTTGATGGTATTTACTATCGATCCATCTACACAAAAGTCATTTCGTTTCCTTGAAGTACGGGTTATTTCTTGTTTCGTACAGTTGCAGTCTACGTTTGGTCATCAATCCCAGCATGTGCACAGGTATTGTAAGGTCATACAAACCATCACAAGTTTCGTTGGGGTTCCCTTATGTGTCCTCGGCCTCATACAATGACACAGTATACCTTCATGGCATCTGTCTATAGGACTAAACTAATATTTACGACTAAGCTCATTCAAGTTAAACTTTTATCTATTTGAACTATACCATGTGCAAAACTACATGCTGAAGAGTTTATTTCAAAGAAAAAGAAGAATTCATTGAATTACGATTCTGGCTTGTTTAGCTGACCATAGGGAATCACACACAGACAGACAGACACATCAAATGCACATGCTTTCCTTAAAGACAATATAGCCAATATATGATTATGTGGCCTTACCTTTGATGCCGACAGGTGCTTAACAAGAACATGACCACTTTGAAGAATAATCCAAAAAGATAAACTTTGTCACGTTAGATAGGTAAATTTAAAATTACCTGCTCTGTGTGTGGGATGCATTTAAGTGTGGCAATTGGGACAGCAAATATACTGTATATAATTGTATACATTAGTCAGATCCCACTGGAGACCCATAATATATCCAGATCTGAAGTCACATGATATGCTGGCAGATCTGGATGTATGCAATTTATCAGGATTGATCGATACAACAAAAAACACTGAACCTGGTCTTTATAAAGCCAATCAAGGAATATGTTGCATGCAGCTGGATTCTGCATCTAGGTTAGAAATGACTCGACATCTACAAGAGGACTCCAAAGCCATTATTTTACTAAGTCGAGTGTAAAAGAAACCCTAAATTGCGTGAGAATAAATCAAAGTGGGAATAGTTGTTTAAATACAATTGGATCCAGTAATTTCAAAATAATGTATGTGCGAGCATGAACTGGAACTTTTTTCTTTTCATTGTGACATAATTGCTCATCTACCATCCATTATACAAGAAGACCTAAATAAATGATTTTCAACTGGAGAGATCGCTTTAAACTTGTAATTTAATCCAAGAAGTAGGGGAAACTAAAACTTAAGAACTTAATCAACAGTAATAATCTAAAACCGTATTATGCATTTCAGCTAAGTTTTAAAAACTTTCCAAACAATGATACGTTACAATGGAAATTTTTGTCACCACTCAGCATGTGAGAGCTATAAAAGGAAACTGTACTGAATTTAAATAACCTTCATTGCAAAACGTTTCATGTTTAGCAAGTTAAAACAAAGATTAATAACGACAATCAACAATAAAGACTGTATCCAAACTTTAAAACTCAATATACAAGTACCATATACATCACTTATAGGTCTAATCCAATTGCAGACTGCAAAGACCCAGATCTGCCGTCACACAGTCTGCTTCATGATCTGGATCTATGCAGTTTGCTTTTGAGTAATTAGTAGAACCAACAACACAGACCCTGATCTGGCATCACATATTGTAGTGGCAGATACGGGTCAATTTTGTTTGCAGTTGAACTAATAACACACACACACACACGTGTGTGTGTGTGTGTGTGTGTGTGTGGTGGACAATACATTAGTTTGTGATTTATCATTTTGCCTAGTGGCTTTGGAAAGCTGAGAAAGTTAACATCTTAATCTGATTAAAGGTTGCCTGGCTGGAAACAAATCAGACATTAAACAACCATACAAATATATATGATAATTAAAAACGAAATTCACTGGTGAAACGATGTCACAATGTTGTGTAAATGATTTGGGGGAAAAATAATCAAAAGTAATATCTTAAGGATATAATGAGGCTAATGAATATACAAATACAGAGGCAATATTCCAGAGGGGGTAAGGACAGAGCCCCCCCCCCCCCGCACACACACCAGCTTACTAAAATTGAATGGAAAAAAAAACACAGAATAGTTCATGAATTAGTTTTCGTTACAGTAAGATGGTTAAATCTATCACCTGGAAATGGTTAAAATGGAAGAGCTTCTGAGGCTTTTTACCCCCTTGGCTCTTACTAGGGAGGGCTCCGTCCCACCGAACCTTTGCCAAACTACTTACATCCACCCTCACCCCTCATACTATTCATGGAGCCACGCCTGAAATGGGTTGTTGATGTAATAGGATACAGGTGGTAAATGGATAGCTCATCCATCAATCATGATGTTACAGTCCTACTGATGCATCCTCGAATCCTATTGCTTTTACAAACCGACTGTGATACTGTCTAGTTCAACAGATCAATAACACAAGGCCTGAATTGAACATTTTCATAGATCCAGTCAAACCTCTCTTAAATCTCCATCTGGCAAGTGCCCAAAAATGGGCAATTAAATCAGCTGTCTGCTTTAGCAAAGATTCGTATATAAACTTTTATATAAAGTGTCTATTTAAGGCAGATGGTTTTCTTTTGTTGTGTGATCTATAAGCCAATCTGCACTGTAGTTTCATGTTTGCAACATGTTGTAAACGATATCTGTAGTATCAGTCATGCTTCTTATTGTGTAAATTAGATATATTTTAAAATTAGTATTTACAAAAGCAAATATTTATCCTTTTTTTCATTTTTATGTCCTTGTTTTAAATGCAAAAAAAGGACATATTCCTTCACTTAAATCACAAAGAATGGGCTGTGGATAAATCATTCATCTTAATCCAAAACCAGTGACTGTCACACGTGTATGTCAGAGACTTCCTAATGAAGGTTAACAATAATTAATGTATGCAAGTGACATCTTTGCCTTTGTTTCTCCGTGTCATTACGCATAAGCAACAGAAGGCACAATACCTTTTCACACAAGAGAAAGCTTGCCAGTAGCTTTCCGTGTTTTTTTTTTTTTTACAGAGGGTTTTCTGGGCTTTTGCTCCACCACAGTTTTACTAGCTGCCGTGTATAGCCTCTCGTGTGCTGACAAAACGGTTTTAATCCCAAAACAACATCAACAGAATACAAGAAAACGATTTCATGAAAAGTATTAACATGCTTTTGAAGAATAAAAACGAAACAAAGGTTTATGGGTAAGTATTCATATCTTACGTTCAGGTTTGCACCTGTGCGGAAGAAATATAGCGTCAAATCAAACTCCCATCCCACAAAAAAATATTTCAAACTTGTGCCGAAATTTATTTGCAAATGCATTCAATTTACCAAAACTGTACACAAAATGATGAATCCAGCCTGCACTTGCTAATCAGCATAGAAGTTTAGAAAAAAACTTCATCGCTTTACAATTCACAATGTACACTGAATGTAAATGACTGATTCATCCATATGTGTGGTTGGTAACTTTTTAGGTTGTGTTATGGTAACTTTTTGGCTGGTGTTAAATTATACATCAACACAAAAAGAATCACGACAAGGCACGAAACTGAACCATGACTGCAACTCCAGCAATGGCATTAATAACTGTACCAAATAATGACCCCCTATCCAAATGTAGGTAACTTGGAGATGCTTTGGGATACGCCATTTTTATTCCCAAAAATTTCTCGTACTGATGCATTCAAACCCTCCATATCAGAGCCTTGTGTTTGCTTAGTTGGGACTGTATCCCAACGACTGTATAGGCAACAAGAATGTCCAGCATTTTAACTGTATGGATGCAAAAATGAAGACCACCTACTGGAAAACAACACAATGGTCGTTTAAAGGCAATTTTCTTTTGACCATCTGAAAAGTATCAAATGCTGGATCAAACTGTGGTCTCTCAAAATACGTAGTCTATAAATAGTTCCCGAATGACATGAGCCGCTATATTTATGGTCAGCGGGCAGATTTACCGTCGAAAGTTTATGGTTTTGTTTGAAAGTTGAGAAGAAAAAAAATCATTAAATCTCAAGATACTTTTAAGACAATTACATACATAAACAGAACGCAAATCAAGCTTTCTGTTAGCATCTATATTTGTGATTTATAAGTCGACTTTGCTTCAGTGTACCTTGTTAAAATGGTAAATATGGGTGATCGCATATAGGAGAAACTGCCACCTTGCCCATTGTCCAGGTAAAATGGGCGAAATGACCTTATCGGGAAGTATCTATTACAAGAGAACGTCTTGAGTATCAGCAAATATGTTCACTGTCAGGAAGATAGTCCACTTCCCTCCCCCCCCCCCCCCATTAAATGTATCACCTGCAGTGTAGCCTCTGCCTGGGGAGGTTTTGCAGAGGGTAAATTGAGGTCAATTTCAAGGGAAGACAGCCAAGGGGTAAAATTCAAAACCACAGATTTGTCATGTCATGTTCTTGAATATGTCTGTATATAACCCCATACAAGTCAATCCAAATGCAAACACAGACAGTTGCATGTATTTGCACAAAGCACTGGTAGATCTTGGTCTATCTTGTTTGTTTTACGAATTACGCCTGACAAACTTCACAGAGCCAGTTTTGCCGTCGCCTTTTTTGACCGCAGATCTGGGTCTGTGCAGTTTGCAGTTGGACCAGACCAATAAGTGAGTATAGATGGCATGTGACATACACTTGTCAAGCTATTGACTGAAAGATACTGTGGACAAATACAGGTTCCTCAAAAGCCAACATGTGTATGCACAAACAATTTGGGGGCAAAAATTGTTAACTACAAAATATGTGGGAATATTGTGATACCCTCAAATTCTCTCATCTACTGTATGTTTGTCTGTCTTTCTCTCTGTCTGTCCGTCCATGCTCTTAATCTAAATCTTCACAATCCTACCTCCTAATCTACCAGGTGGAAATTCACCAGTTTCAATTGCAAGCATGTTTTATTTTGGTGTCCTTCCCCTCAGGGCCGGATTAAGGCCTTAGGGTGCCCTTGGCACAGCCAACGTAGGGACCCATAGCTATCCTGCCTTGGCCATAGATGTGGTTACAGTAATATTAACAACACTCCCTGTGAAATCAGACGATAATACACGGGGCCCCTTGAACCTCGGGGGACCCGCCTGTGAAATCAGATGATAATATACGGGGCGCCTTGAAACTCGGGGGCCCTGCCTGTGAAATCAGTCGATAATATACGGGGTCACTTGAACATCGGAGGGGAGGGGGGGGGGGAGGAGGCTAGGCACGTTGCCCACTTTGCCCTATGGATAATCCGGCCCTGCCTGCCTTGGATTATGGGGTGTGTGGACGGTATCATCAATGTTCATACATAAAAATGTTTTAATTGCAGGTACATTTTTAAAAATATTTTCGGACAAAAATGTTATGCATAAAGCCATTCCATGAAGCAGCAAAGACAAAGCCATTCTGATACAGCTTTATGACACCTATTACAATATTTATATAGTGTGTCTCAAAAGACCAATACCTGCGAGAAAGGAAATGTCATATTTGATATGGCTCAATATAAAAACTACAGTATAATTTTGATTATCTGAATCCATTTAGAGACGGTTGATTTCAACTGGATAACTGATCGTATGGATGATTTAATTTGATTACAAATGTAGAACTGTGGATGAAGTGTCTGGAGAAATCGGTTCATAGTAGTACCGTTTATGCTAATACAACACCAGTTGACCTAATTACTGAAAAGGTTCCTTGCTTGGTGCTCAGTTAGTGTTCAGACTGGTCGGCCTGGAGTCTGGATAATGTGACTGGGTGTGACATGATGCTTCGTGCCTGCGGGTTGATGCCCAAATGCTAAATAAACATCACTATAAAAGGCCCCACTGTAGACATAGTAGCGATATGACCAATTTTTTTTAAAAGCTACTTAAACATCCAAATCACACACTCACACATGCCTAGATTCTATTCACACCTGTGCCAGCAGATGAGTAATTTTCTCATTCTTTAGGTCAACCGTGATGGCTGGTTGACAGGTAATTAGTATACTTAAACTACTGAATGCCTGCCAATTAACTGTTATGAGACTGTTTTATCAGCATGAAATTTAAATTCGTGGAATTAGATATTGCTCAATTGGCTCTACTCTAGTTCGAGTTTGGTGTCAATCAATTTTCTTTGTAATTTCCCTCTTCTTTTTTCATTTCTCCTAATTAAATGCATTTTTAATTTAGGAAGATAATTTAATTATTCATGATACCATTGTAATCAATTGTTTCTGATTTCTGATATTGCTCTCTGTTGGCATCGAGGCTGGCAATTTTTATTTATTTATGGATACTTGAACATTGTAATAAGAAACGGATTTGTGTGATAATGTGGATGTCAATAGGAGTGAATATCCACATAATCCGTGTCCAAACAATCAATGTTTTACTCTACGAAGATCGACAAATGATTATTGAAACTAACCAATATATGTATCTGCGGTGAATGTTTGACTATCTAAAACCATTAGGAAAGTCAGTTGATCTGAAGAAAGGTGTAATGGTATTAAGCCAGAAAAGAGAATGATCGTGTCTAAATATTTTCAATACTATCTGATACTAATAATTTAAGCAATCACAATATCATTGTAAATGTAATTCAGGCAATCACCATATCCCATGTCTAAATATTTCCATTACTTTTTAATAATAATAATAATTCAGGCAATGACCATATAGCATCTTTAGTGGATTGTCCACTTGTAATACATACACAGCTATTGCGTGGGGGTGGGGGGAATATAATATATTACCCTTCGTTTGCAATATACGAAAACATAGTCAAGTCAGACAGAAATATCTCAGCATGTAAACAAACAATACTTCCAAGCAATTCAGTCACTGTTACATAATTTATGAACACAATGTATTACTTTTACCACGCTCTCAGCTTGTACTCTATATGGATCTCTCTCTCTCTCTCTCTCTCTCTCTCTCTCTCACACACACACACACACACACACACACACTTCATACCTTGCTATGGAATGTCTATCCTGTTCACTACTGCTGGAACACAAATCATGTTGTTAGTGTGACTGCTTTCCAAGATGGTTCAACCTGAATAATCCATTGTTAGACTTACCTCAGATCTGACAACTGGTTATACGTGTTCGTTGCTAGTAATTCAGAAGCTTATGTCACAAGGTACATCAAACAATCTCTCTTCTGGGCATCCAAGGGTCAATCGTAATTTACACTTTACGATCTGAAAGAATATCGGTGTGACGACGAGTTCGAAATAAAGTCGTGTTTGGTCATTTAGTCACAGTGGTTATATTTAATATGTACCTGCTACTTACCTGCTTAAGCTGAAAGGGGATTATAAGTATAGTAGTCACTATAACTGTTCAAGGGTGTTAATTTTCCAGAGAGGTGTAAATAAAGCTATGATCAACCGTTTTATACTGAAAGTCTTATTTACAATCGTAACAAGGATGTTGTTTTCTGGGGGGTGGGGGCACGTTTCGTATTTGAGAGATGCTTAAAAAATATTTGTATTGAACTGACATACAGCCCATTAGAAAATGTCCACTTACCTTTCAGTATATCATTAAAGGCCACAGAATGTGATACGCAACGGTGTCTTGACTTCAAGCATAGCTTCTTAAGTTAATATAAACATTATTTATGTCCTGATCTGTGGCGACTTTACTTGCAAATTTTGCTGCATGTATGATTTGCCTCGGGCACAATCGGTAAAGAATAAAGAAACCTGCATGTACATCGTTGATAACAACGAATATTAGCATTTGGGTTTTCATTATTTTCCCCATGCAGGTAGGATGTCAAAATGACATTTAACCTCAACTAGAAGAATGCCCAGTGGATTCTGTTCCCTGGTAAAAACTTAACTTAGATGAATACTGAACCACGTGTGAACAGAACATAATTATCATGTGGATTCTACTACCTGGAAAGGAATAGGCCTACAATACACATATTGTCTGCACTGTTCATCGCATGACGAAGTCGGTACATTGTCGAGTCTGCAAGTGATGCAAACGGATCAGGCTTTTTCTCCCACGGGACTCAAACTTAACATGTGATCAACAGCTACATTTATCTTAAGTCGAGACAACGAAATGTTTCTTCCTTTGATCATAACAAAAATGTCACGTTTAAAATTTAGCACTTGTTTAAACGACTTCAAACCTTGTGGAAAAATTTGTTTTAAGCGCATTGAAACAAGATAAAAAGTTATCTTTAGGAATTTTAAACTGGTTCAAAAGCGAATTTGTAACATTCTTCAAGCGATATTTAAAGTTTTTAAAACGAGTTCTGAACCCGTTCAAAAACGTCTTTTAAAATTGATACAAAATAATTATAACCTCGTTCAAATAAGTTTAAAAGTCCTTCTAGCAAGATTCAAAGTTGTTCAGACGACTTAAAGACTAGCCCGAAATTAGAATATGATCAACCATAACATCACCTCTTCTTTAGCGAGGCTATAGTAGCAAGCACACACTATCAGGCAAACAAATAAATTCAGAATAAAACGACCGTTGCCCAATCTCTAACTGCCGACGTTTGTCCATTTAGCTCTACATTTTATTTTTCTCTAACAGATTCGTGTTACTGCTATTTGGTTCTAAATAGTAATAAAGCATAAAATAACAAAGTTTACATGTATTTGTTTTATATTATTCACATAACGCTCTAATAATTTGCTTAGCTGATAAATTAAGCAAAGGTTTCGGTCTACGTCAATTGCGCATCCAGATAGAAACTTTTCCGAGGATTCTATGGGGAGGGGGGAGGGGGAGTTTGGGGAGGAATAGACCCTCAAATAGCTTGTGAGAATGTACTCTGAATCATAAACAATTTAAATCCGTTAAAGTTTGTTGGAAATTTTCTGTCTTGCGTAAAAAGAAGAAAACCATCTCTCTTCATGACGTCATCGCATTAGATCAGGGTATCCCCCATAGGAACACGTCAACAATAAGTATAGCGGAGAGTAAATATGACCGCAACGTTGCGAAGAATTGAAGGACGAGTTGTGAAAATAATCGGGACAAAATAATTGCAATTTGATTTTGCTATCAACATCATTAATATCATCATCATAACCATCTTCATCAGAAAGATGTTGTCGAAGTAAAGTACCAATAATCTATGGGACCGACCGTTAACTTTTCCGGTTCTATGGGGTTTTGAGCGGGTGGAGTTCGGGGGTGTGACCCTCAAATAGCTTGAGAGAATGTACTCGGGGTCATAAACAATTTAAATATGTGAAAGTTTGTTGGAAATTTTCTGAATTGCGGAAAAAGAAGAAAAGAATATCTCTATCTGAACATTAACTATTCGTATTAATTCAAAATTGAGTGTACACTCGTTCCTTTATGGAAATTAATAACGTTAAATAGTCGGTCCCTAACTATTCGTATTAGTTCAAAACAGAGTGTACACTCGTTCCTTTATGGAGGTTAATAACATTAAATAGTCGGTCCCTGACTATTCGTATTCAAAATTGAGTGTACACTCATTCCTTTATGGAAGTTAATAACATTGAATAGTCGGTCCCTAACTATTCGTATTCAAAATTGAGTGTACACTCATTCCTTTATGGAGGTTAATAACTCAAAGATATTAAATACAAACAATATACATATAATGTTAATTCTTCATTTTATCACTTTTATTTGTGGTTTATAAAGGGTTGTATTCAGATTTGTCAATTTCGTTTGTGAGATATCTGGCGATTTGAAATCTTTTTACTGACTTCACGTGTCAAGAGTTGAGGCAGGAGTTCGAGGATATTCATTTTCATTCTCCAAAAGAAGCTGGCATCGGAAAAGAGATCTTCAAGTTGAACTGGCATGTGGCCGCACAGTTTCATAACCAATTTTCGAATAACCGTCGAACCGCTCCGGTGGCCTAGTGGTTAGAGCGTCGGCCTCGGATGCGAGAGGTCGTGGGGTTCGATCCCCGACCGAGTCATACCAAAGACTTACAAAAATGGTACTAACAGCTGCCTCGGTGGGCGTTCAGCATTAATAGGTCAATGTTAGGACTGGTCGGCCTGGTGTCAGGATAATGTGACTGGTTGGGACATCATGCTACATGTCTGCGGCATAATGCCCCAGTGCTAGACATCACTATAAACTGCCACTTTGCAGACATCGTAGCGATATGACCGACAAATTATTAAAGCTACGTAAAAATCAAAATCACATAACATCACATAACACCAAAGCGGCCATACCGCACATATTTCTTTTCATATATTTTTTTTTTTTGGGGGGGGGGGGGAGACTGAAGAACTTTCAATATTTTTTTCCATTTAAGTGCCCGTCCTTGTTTGGATTTTAAAAAAATAGGTCGATGTTCCGTTCAATACCAAGGAAACAACCTTGATCCCAGGGATTAGAAAGGATTCTCTGAGTACAGCGGCAAACATTCTGCAGACAGCAATCAGAGTATTATAGTTATTATTATATGTACTTATACAAGGTTCTTTAACTATATGCACAATGCCATCAAAGAAAGTTTGACAGCGTAAATTCAGGTATTGAATACAGCTAACTTTTCAAACGCGCATAACATCACACCAGCCTGAAATGGGACAACCATATAATACAAGTTTATTATTCTGTTTCTAGTTGGTTTGTTTTTAACGGCACGTTTGGACATGATTGTCTATATCATGACTATGAATGTGTTGATGCATGGAGTGCGATGCGGTAAGTATTTTTTACCGTCGTCAGACGAGCTTCACACGAATGTTTACCCCTCAAAGAGACAAAATTAAGATAAGTTTAAAGCAAAAACGCCCAGTTTATCATAAATTTCACCATTATACAGTGTAAATAAAATGGAAAGGAAGGAAATGATTTGTTAAAAAATGCTCTCCGAGATGGCATGTTCTTTGTGTGTGTGTGTGTGTGTGTGATTTGGATTTTAAAGTAGCTTTAAATTATTTTAATCATATCACTACGATGTCTGTGGTGTAGCAGTTTATAGTGATGTCTAACACTGGATCATCATGTCCCACCCAGTCACATTTTACTGTCACAAGGTTGACCGGTCCTAACAATAATCTCTTAATGCTGGTCGCCTAGCGAGGCAACTGTTAGTATCATTTTTATAAGTCTCTGGTATGACTTGGTCGGGGTTCGAACCCGCTATCCCCTGATCCATGGCGGCCGCTCTAACCATTCATGCCACCTGAGCGCTCCGACTGTTCTTTGAAATAGTCAGTATGTTAGGTTTCAGCGAAATTCAGATCTTCTGTTTCGAATTAAGACGCGCCACCCCTCAATTTAGTCTGCAAAGCTGCTCGTAATTCCATTCTTTTTCATGAGTGCTCCGAAAATAATTAATCGAAAAACAACAATATTTGCACATGGCACACACATTAATTCAAAAGGAAATGAAGAGAGACATGTTCCAATTTTTTAAGCGGATCTGACAAGAAAAAAGCTGCATCAGATAAAAATAAGACTTGGGTGATTATTAGTGATCAGCTGGGGTGATGGAATACTTCGAAGGGTAAACTTGGGCAGACGACAATCCCACATTGCGTGGTGTTGGCTTCTTATGTTTACAAAGGTAAGGTCATTGCATCATGTGTGCCAGCTTTCGACTAAAATCGATTGATCCACAGATGTCGCCAATCAACATCGGACTAATTCCTACGCATGCGAAAAATGGCCGGCTTCTCAGTTATAGGGAAAATTACATGGCTCACATAATGCGATGAAACGTCAATATTATCTGCTATTAATGGAACCCAACAAGTGTTAGAACCAATATCTTTCAAGATTCGGTATTATTCCTCTGCGTTAGCAAAAACTACCTTTTGCACGTAACGGCGGCTTGAAGAACTCGAAACAAAATACCGATCCCTCATTAGATGCAAACACAAGTTACATATTTCTTGCGAAACATGTATTTGAACCTGCTTACATAAGACTACGAAAGCAAACGACCAGTCTCCATATCTGCAAGAATAAATATAAAATACTTTTCCGATCCGATTTTTTTTAATAGAAACGTTATTTTGGTCTAAAGTGGTTTACTGCAGAAACTAGTTAACTAATAAACAATGGAACACTGATGATTATTACCGTGAAGAATCCGATGAATAAGCTTTCGTGCCACTTTCCAATTTATTTACGCTTTTGTATGTCTCCTTCCAGCATAAACATGGGGTTTAATCTAAATAAACGGGGTACATTTCAGGAACAACTCAGTTTCTTCGACTCGTGTTGACACTGTTTGGCTGCTGCCACTATTAACCAGGATACGGTTTGGTCACTACGTATAACCCGTTGAAAAATGTGGTATAATTATCTTGTAGCATATGAAATAAAATAATGATACTACTGTTAAATAAAATAATGATACTAATTAGAGAATAATCGGATTAAGATTAGCTTACCATACATTTATAGTCAATATTATAGCTGTTACGAGCAGAAGTACTCACCACATTTCAAATTCAAAACCTCTTAATGCCCTACTGTAATACTGATTTGAAGGATCCCAGAAAACCAGGTTAAAGAAAACGCAAAAGTGTTTTCCTAATGGAAAAAGTTTATGATGGAAAAGATATAATTTATGTCAGTTACGAAATTGCGAAAACAATCTTTCGAAATCAAAGTGTCAGTATATTTTGAACAAGAAAACGATCCCTGCAGAGGTAGACACAAAAATCAATTTCGGAGAGCGCTTAATTTAAGAAAACAGAAATCTCAAAGATCGTTAGAAATGCAAATTTCGCGATATTTTTGTATCATGCCCCTGCAGATATTGTTGATCAGTGGGCATTATACACTCAATACTTTTAAACTTCGTATCCCCTTTCCCGGCCCGGAAGTTGAACAGAAGTAAGACGTTGAAGACTTTCACAAGGAAGTTAATGAAATCGAGGTAATATGGAAGGAGTCTTCCAGTAGTGTTGAGT
The DNA here is from genome assembly GCA_028554795.2 of Sinohyriopsis cumingii. Classification (NCBI taxonomy): domain Eukaryota; kingdom Metazoa; phylum Mollusca; class Bivalvia; order Unionida; family Unionidae; genus Sinohyriopsis; species Sinohyriopsis cumingii. The sequence continues at coordinate 70,338,900 of CM068831.1, read as the reverse complement.
CCGATTACAACACACACGATGAGCTTTCGTTTGTACTTTCTGACAATGAATTGAGAAAGGCAGGTAGAGTAGATGACAAAAGTTACGAGGAAATACACTAAAATCCGTCTTGGTTATTCTTTTCAGCTCTATTTTGATGTTCCTGATCAACTAAAACACCGGTCTGACTGTGACGGTTTAAAAGGAACACGCCACGGTGGCATATTATCCCCGAGGCTCTACATTGTGTTTACAAAAAAAAGCTTATTGATGTATTTTCAACGTATAATCATGGTTTTGTGTTCTTTGAAAATCCTTACCCGTGCCCTATATAACACCCGATATACTATCTTTTTAAGTCTTCTGAAGCCAGACTTGGGTCAGTTACAGCTGATAATTAACGAGTCCTTTATTAAGTGGGGATTTGAATATAATTCCAAGAAAACAACCACTGTAGTTACTTCAAAAGAAACAACAGACAATGGTTCTTTAGGTGTTAAGAGTATTTAAGTAACATAAGCATGTGTAGATTTGGTATGAAACTATTACAATACTCCGAGCGTTGTATGGTTGTGAAACCTGTCTTAACCAAGCCCTCAGATTATATTTGTACTAGAGAGAGTCCATTGAGTTACTGCTTAGCATATGCAGGATATATATATAGATATACAAGAACAGACGTTGCATTAAGCCTTTTAGGTATTTTACCAATTGAAGATGACATTGGTTAAAAAATCATTTGAGCAACTTTGCAGGCTACATGCAGTTTATTTTGCAAAACGATTAGTTTTCTCCGTTTATTTAGCTATCAGATTCCAAAACTGCAAGTCAAACAATCTGGCTTTATTCCAGAAAGGTATAAACTGTTTGAAAAATTTAATCTGATTTACGTTACATAATCATACATTCTTCAAGCTCGATTCCCGGTTAATAAATCTGTATGTAACATTATTGTTAAATTCAAAGTCCTTTTTTCATTATATAAAATTGCTTTGAACGAATTCTAGAATTTTACGAAACTATTTATCTTAGTCGATTCGAGAATTGTTTGCTTAATGGCAGTTTGATTCCCTTGGTAATATGAGAAGCAGGAAAACAGTCCAGGTTTTCTCGAGTCAGCTCATTGCGACAAGTTTGTATTCTTCTCATCTTAGAATTGGCATGTACTCCTTGTCAAAAAGACTGCACCTCAGTAGGTGATCATTTTGTATCCATTTTGTTGTTTTTGTTGTTGCTTTTTAAATATTTTTTTTGTTACTCTATACCGTGAAAGGTTTTGGTGTGATAGTATTGATTAATTTGGGTACATGCATAAATGCACTTTAGATTCAATGTCTGATACATATTTGGTAAATATTCTTGCAGTAATGACGACTCGTTATTTGTTCTTTCTTGTAAGCCATGAGTAATTGAAAACTTTTCATCTCATGTGGACGTTAAGTGCTGTCTTCCTGTGGAGAAAACATACAACAGACGTTTCACTATATCGATACTGATAATGAATGCATTTATAATTAAATCTTTGACAGTAACTCTATAATTTAGTTTACTAACTCAGTATTTTATGTGTGGTTCAGCTTCTGTACAAATATTTATATAATCGCAATAGAAAACCATCACAATACTTTTGTATGAATGAAGCAATAACCGAATTTGATAATAATTTTGTAACAAATATGATTTATTTACCTCTAAAACTGCTTTGCAAAAGTGACAGTTGTGTTTACGTAAATGGTAATCCCACTGTTATAATGTGTAGGGGAAACAAGTTTAAAACGAACTATGACCCGAAAATATGCCTGTTGAATTTTCCAACGTTCTTATGGTGAATGATTCCCAAATATGCATTATTTATTTATTATCTTGCATAAATTATGTTTTTTTTTCTCTCACCTTTAATTACCATACTTATATTTGTTATATATTCTCTGAACTATTTGCTGTAGTCTTTGTAATATACAGATGAAATAAAGATCTCTCCCCCGCCCCATATGTACACCGTATACCTATCGAAGAAACAACTTCACAACGTTTCCATATTATCACATCCGCCGCGACGGTTTTAAGTTTATTTTTGTGTATTATTCTTAAACCCCGTCATTTACTTTCAGAGTCGCCCCGCGCTACGCCGAATACAGACACAAAAGAAAGACCAGAACGAGGTTACATCATCCTTTCATAAAAGTCCCCAATCTTGAGTAAAATCTCAGCTCAGTATATCGACTGTTGGTTGTTGTTGTTGTTGTTGTTGTAGGGCTTAACGCCATTTTTCAGCACGCGATTGGCTATACATGGCGGCCAGTATTAATGGTGGAGGAAGAACCCGGGAAAACCCCGGAAAGAACCACCGACCCACGAGAAGCTACTGGCAGGCTTTCTTTCATACCCACATTAGCCGAATCCGAGACTCGAACCCACGCAGACAGAGGTGAGATGGCAGTGATCCGTAACGGAGAGCGCTTTAGACCACTCGGCCACTCGGGGCCCCTCGACTGTTGGTAACCTACTATATGATTGCTGGAATATTTCATATCTTAAAACAAACTACTTGTTTCAGGGCTTGAAAAGAAAACTTATGTGGTTTTTTTCCCCTCAATAATCTTACAGCGCGACAAACCTATGAGCCTAAGACATACTCAAGACGAAAAGGTTTGTGAATGTGGGTTGGGTTATAATAAAAGACATCGTTTCCATAAATTTACATTTTTCTAAAAAATGAAATTGCAACAGGTGATTAGTCATGTCAGCAGTGCGTGAATAACGAATTTATGTATATTACAGCTCTCAGAAATGTACATTTTTATTAAATTTTGTGTAGGTTACTGCGCAATTCTTTCTTATTCTAAAGATATATGTTTTTTAGTCGAGGCAGGTACAACCGTTTTTAAAAGCTAATCTTACGATATTGTCCAGGAGACCAAAAAAGCATGTCTTTATAAAAAGTAAACTAACTTTCCTTCCACATATCTGATATGCTAGGGACAAATCTAAAAAAGCCACGGACTATATAAAATTGCTGAGCAGTCCAGAAGGTAAATACGATTGGGGAGCAGACCAGAAGGTAAATACAATTGGGGAGCAGACCAGAAGGTCAAACAGGACTGTAAGACTATGAATCAAATGTGAATGGACATATTGTGAATGGGTCAAAAATGAGTGGATCAATTATGAGTGGATCAACTTATAAATCTTGCTTTCATATTCTTGATCCGACACACGAATATAGACTTTGCCTTTGAGCATTTAGGATTGTTTTTGAGCATTTGAGATTTTGTCGTTGAGCATCTGAGATTTGTCTTTGAACATTTGAGACTTGTCTTTGAGCATTTGGAACCTTCCTTTTAAAAAGCCTATATGTTGAGGCAAATGAAGACCAGCATTATCTCAGGCAAACAGAACCGACTCATATACTATTAACCTAATCTCTAACCCATCCTATACCGTTTATATACTACTAAACTAATCTCTAACCCATCCTATACCGCTTATATACTACTAAACTAATCTCTAACCCATCCTATACCGCTTATATACTACTAAACTAATCTCTAACCCATCCTATACCGCTTATATACCACTAAATTAATCTCTAACTCATCCTATACCGCTTATATACCACTAAATTAATCTCTAACTCATCCTATACCGCTTATATACCACTAAATTAATCTCTAACTCATCCTATACCGCTTATATACTACTAAATTAATCTCTAACTCATCCTATACCGCTTATATACCACTAAATTAATCTCTAACTCATCCTATACCGCTTATATACCACTAAATTAATCTCTAACTCATCCTATACCGCTTATATACCACTAAATTAATCTCTAACTCATCCTATACCGCTTATATACCACTAAATTAATCTCTAACTCATCCTATACCGCTTATATACCACTAAATTAATCTCTAACTCATCCTATACCGCTTATATACCACTAAACTAATCTCTAACCCATCCTATACCGTTTATATACTACTAAACTAATCTCTAACTCATCCTATACCGTTTATATACTACTAAATTAATCTCTAACTCATCCTATACCGCTTATATACTACTAAATTAATCTCTAACTCATCCTATACCGTTTATATACTACTAAACTAATCTCTAACCCATCCTATACCGCTTATATACTACTAAACTAATCTCTAACTCATCCTATACCGCTTATATACTACTAAACTAATCTCTAACCCATCCTATACCGTTTATATACTACTAAACTAATCTCTAACCCATCCTATACCGCTTATATACTACTAAACTAATCTCTAACCCATCCTATACCGTTTATATACTACTAAACTAATCTCTAACTCATCCTATACCGCTTATATATTACTAAACTAATCTCTAACTCATCCTATACCGTTTATATACTACTAAACTAATCTCTAACTCATCCTATACCGCTTATATACTACTAAACTAATCTCTAACTCATCCTATACCGCTTATATACTACTAAACTAATCTCTAACCCATCCGATACTGCATGTTATGACGCGCTCTACAGTTTCGTATTTTGCACATAATTTTAAAGCTAAATAATTTTCCCGGGTACCCTCACTGGCTATTTACTAAAGGCCTTGTATATCTTTGGTATGGTTCAAAGAACATATATTTCCCTTTATTTTGGTGTAAGAGTGATGGGTGTAATATGGGTTATAGAGTATACAGCTTGGCCTTACTCCAGACGTGCATCTTTAAAAATACAAATGATGGCTTCACTTGGTCATTTTTCACTTCCTGGACTTCACAGGTATATTGTAACAAAAAGAGCTGATAACTTTATTTTACATTTCAATAAAGTGTTTACATTTTAATAAAGTGTAATGTTTTATGTATTTGGTAATTCATCCATTGCACTGGTATTGCCTAGTTGGGCAAAATTCATTTTCCCTATTTTAATAGCTGATAAAGATAGTGTACCTTAGACTAATTCATGCTGATTTTATTCAACACAAGGAAGCAATCATTTTAACTTGAAGTGTGCATAGATCATGTACAATTTCCATACGTACAATATCCAAAGAAATGTCAGCCACATTACAGCAAAGTAGCATAGAAGTATGCCAACATTCTCTCCAATGTGTTTCAAATGCAAACAAATTCACCATACATACGCCACACTCTCAAAAGGACACAATAACTGGTAAGCGCCCCTATACTAGCAAACTAATCTCTAACTCATCCGATACCACATGTTATACTACCAAACTAATCTCTAACCCAATCGATACCACATGTTATACTACCAAACTAATCTCTAACCCAATCGATACCACATGTTATACTACCAAACTAATCTCAAACCCAATCGATACACATGTTATACTACCTAACTAATCTCTAACCCAGTCGATACCACATGTTATACTACCTAACTAATCTCTAACCCAATCGATACCACATATATACTACCTAACTAATCTCTAACCCAATCGATACCACATGTTATAATACCAAACTAATCTCTAACCCAATCGATACCACATGTATACTACCTAACTAATCTCTAACCCATCTAATACCGCATGTAATATTATTTGTGGACTAAAACACCAGATGTTGCGCGTTCAGAAACTAAATTTCATTGTATCTTTTTGGCATATATTTTTGTCCTTCATTTATATCCATCTAAAATCAATATTGACAATGCCGATATATACTCAAATCACCGCCATGATTAATGTCTCCGCAACCCAACAAAAATAAGTGTTATGCCTTTTAAAATGTCATCAACAAGTCCCTTCCTTTATTTTTCAGAATAAATTCAGTGAAAGTATAGCCTTCTGTTGTGGCAATGTGTCCTTGCATACGGACGGTTCGAAATATGGAGAAACTGTTGTAGCGTTCTCTTGTCTGCAAATCAGATGGTAACTAGTCGCCATCATTCTTGATTCGGTTATAGGTGAGACCTCTATTGTCACAGATATTACAATCAATCTCTGATTTGAAAACTGCATCGAAACATCTCAAAATTAACAAATTTCTTAATCTTTTCGGAACATAAACCCTTACAGAACCTTAAACTTAATAACCCGTCGATATCCCAAAACTTACGGAAACAAGATTGTTTATAACGTTGACAAAATGTTCTGCACTTTTGCCTGCCAGGTCTTGTTAAACGGGCAGATATATCAACCAAATCACGGTATCTATGACTTTGATGTGTGCGTGGCTGTGTGTGTGTGTGTGTGTGTGTGTGTGTGTGTGTGTTTGTTTTGCAGGTATGACATGAAATCTAATGGATCGTATGACCTATTCTCATTACACATAAAACTTCCGCGCGCCTCCTCCCGCACCGTTCGTGTCATTGAGTTAACACCAATATAATGATATGTGGGAAACATTTTTGGTCGTTTCAAGTAAACTTTTAAAGGAGATTTTCAGGTTGGAACTGAGGAAACGATGTGTGTGTGTGATGATTAATTTACTAAATCCAGTGAGGAACGATGCTGAGTCACTGCACTTTAAATCTAATTACCATATTGCTGCATTACATGTCAATATGACATGCTTTATTGAATTTATTTACAACTGACCTATCTACAAATCCGTCTACAAAGATCACGCTGACCAATCAAATAGATCTATTGCATCTTGGTCTCCCCCGTCCTACGGACTAGCCTCCACTGATAAGCTGATGTGGCTACACCTAGAATATTGTTTGGCCAATGAGCAGATTACAAAGTGTCATTTCGCTAAACATGAACTTTCGGTTATATATTATCTTAGATTAGATTTTACATTAATTTAGTAATTTTCAGGCCAAGGGCACGCACTTTTCAAATTACTTCAAGCTTCATCCCTCATGCGGATAAATGTCGTTTCCTTTATATCTGCTTCTAGTAATTCACTGATGAATGGATGATGAATAGATTGGTGAACTGATGGATTTGGCGATAACGGCAATGGCATACAACAACCAATCAGCCAGCATCACACCAAGGGCATGTGACATGCTTGTTCATGAGCTAACATGTGAATATTTTTTGTTAGCCAGCCTCACACCAAGGGCATGTGACATGCTTGTTCACAAGTTAACATGTGAATATTTCACCAGTCAGCCTCACATCCATAGCATGTGACATGAATGTTCACGAAATGACATGTGGATATTTAATAAGTCAGCCTCACACACAGTACACGTGACATGCTTATTCAGGAGTTGACTAGTGAATATGTTCGGTTAAACTCCATACTCAACTGACATTCATGCATTTGCCGTGGATGTATTATTTGATTGGTTAAATTATAAGTTCTGTTGTTTTTGTTGTCTTTGAATTTTAGATATAAGCACAAATATATAATGGAAAGGAAAATGGATATTATATAAAAAAAAAAACATTCTTGTATTGTCGAGTCTTCACTAAATTCCGAGTATTTGTATATACATTTTTCAAACTAAATCCTTTTTTTTGTTGTTGTTTTAAATGGCTCAACTTCTGAATTGCAGAAGAATCCGTACTACTAAGTATACGTCCATCCTCCACCGTAAAGACAATAAACAGTAGTTTATGCTGCAGATGCCAACTTGCATTGTATGTATGTATGTATGTATTGTTATGTATATTTGAATTAATTTATATCTGATTTAATCGTTTGTAAGTTTGAAACGCCTTCTTTTTTTTAATTTCATTAAATGTCATAATTCTTTTTTTAATTTTTTTGTCGTGGGTGTAACAAGAGTGAGATCGAGTCTGTATTGAATACGTGACCTAGGCTTGCAAATAGTTTTAGTGACGTGAACAATTTTTAAAATTGTATTCTTAGAATAAAATGATTGGTTTTTGTCAGGGCCATGCCAAGAGTACCTGATGTAAACATGATCGAGTGACCCTCATACGGGTACGCATTCTGCGTCTCAAAATTACTGTATAACCATTGTTTTAGAGAAATAATCTCAGGCTGGGCTGAAAAACGCTTGATATGAAGTAGCTTCCTTCCCTTGTAGCCAGTTTTCCAGTTATACGTTAATTTTTCTTCAGATTATTTGGACTCTAAAAGATTAATTCGCATCTCTGCCAACATTGTTGTGCTCACACAAAATTCTTGAACAAAGACATTTCTTGAAAACCTTATTCGGATTTCAAACACCTGGGTATTTCTTGACTTTCTACAAGGAACTGTGGACAACAACATTGAATAGGATACAACATATGTCATCGCCTTCCATCTTGCATTCTTCGTCGGGACTCGAACTTGAATTTATTAAAACGTTTTATTATTATGACTTCTAAAATTTTGTTCATGGATTATTCTTGGATTATTTTTGGATTTGATTCTAAAAACCGTATGTTCCTTTTTTCTAATTTTTACAGTATGTTTTTAGGGAAATAAATTATTTGTTATATTTTTCAAAGCTTGTTGTTTTCCCTCTTTCTTGTATTGCTCTTTATTGAAGCCTAATCACGTAACATAAGAATTGGGGGCTCGTCCGGGATTTTGAATTTAGGCTAGAATATTTCAGAACATTTTTGCTTCTGGAAATTTGAATTCTCCTAGTTTTTGAAATCTTTGGTGAAATCGACAAGCTTTTTCTAAAATGTTATCAAAAATGGAAATCTTTCTTTCAAATCTACCCTGAAACAATTATATCTTTTTAAAAAAGATGAATTGATTCAACTTGTAAGAAAAAAAATCTTTCTGAGGTAACGGCTTCCTTAATAAAATGAGAAATAAGTATTATTTTGGTTCAATATTTGGTAGATGGCAATGTTTTGGATAAAAGTGTTTTGTTTTCGATCAGTAAGTCTGTATCAGACTCTGACACAAAAGTAAAGAAATTAGAATTAAAATACAAGATGGAATCGGAGTTAAGGAAGCTGGAACGTCAGAAAGAGAGAGAGAGATGCACTCTTTTTGTGTTGCTCTTTATTCGAGCCTAAACACGTAATATAAGAGTATGTAAGTATGTATGTGGCGCCCCGTCGACGCAACTATGGCTATACAGTGCCGATTAAAAGTAAAAGGCCAAATATTTGATAGTAATATTTGCAACCACAAAAATATTATACCAAGATAAATTACACCATCCAGTATTTTCTGTTGGTCTTTCATCAAAATGACTTTTAACTGAGTTCATATCAGAAGCCTTTTTTTAATAGGATGGAAGTAGATACACTCGACAAGAATGTTTTTAATTTTCTGTGAAGACTGGCAAGGTACCCACTCAGGTAGAGGTTCATCCTCCATGAGGGTCAGGTAAGTATGTCATTTGATGCGCGCGCGTCGAGGTTCTCCTCTAGGCTGTGGGAACAGCGTTTCCTTACTTGTTTGCCTGTTCCCTTACCTTTTAGCGCTAGCCATTGGCCCCCCCCCCCCGCATCTCAATAAAATTCACTCCCACACTTCTTTTTTTTTTCTTCTCTCACTTCTTCGTTTAGCATTACACATTGCCGAATTACCCATAAGCACACTAAGCACGTGCCTAGGGAATTATCCCAACAGCGGCACCAGAAAAAAAACTCAAATTAATTGTCGATGATTATACTAAATGTATTATAAATGATCGTTTCGATTGGCATGTACGTGTATCGAGTATTTTGATTAGGAATGATGGCACTGGCATTTTCCCACCATTTAAGCTTTAAATATTGCTTTATTGAGTTTCACTTGTGGGGGACCATAATATTTTCAGTGCCTAGGGTCCTGGAAGGCCTTAATCCGACACCGGCACTACATAACTGCTTGTATGATGTATGTACGGGTCAGGTATGTATGTGTATATATTCAAGTTGAGTTTAATCCTCCACGATGTATGCACTGGTCAAGCACATATGTCATATACGCGAGCGACACCATACCAAACCTCGTTTCTGCAACTTGTTCAACATGATGGATGCCACTATTCGATGATTAATCTGATGTCCCGAGGCTTATTTGTGGAGATTTCATCCCACATAGGTTGACACGTTCATAGAACATTACCATTTATGTAATATTTGAAGTCACTACATGAAATCTTCCATGTGGGAACGGGCGAATGTAGGGCACTTTTGGAGCATAACTATTTATCTAATATTCTGAACTCACTAAATGAAAGCTTCCATTTAGAAACTGGCTAATTTATGGCAATTTTGGCTGCTTTATCTACTCTTTCATTGCTCTTTATGCCATGTCGAACTGTATGGCTATGGAGACCTTTGCTACAAAAAAGTCTCTACAAACTATTGTAACGCTAAAATTTGCTTACAAAAATCTGGAAAAGTAACGAATTGGATGAGAGGGTTTGTCAGCATAATTTTTTTTTAAAGCAACTTTCGATGATACAAATGCATCACTCATTTTTTGTTTTTTCATAATCTGGACTGGCCGCATCAGAATCGTACAGGTAACATACTGCTGCATTCGAAGGAAATTTGCAAACCGTCAGGTAGTGATACGAGTACATAAAGAGGCATGTTTTTGGCACTAGTACATATTACCACAGGTTAAGTTCATCATAAATGTTTGCACATATCACTTATACACGTATACTGCTGATGGACTTTACGATATAGAAAATGCATTGTTCTGGCAGACAAAAAAACCCCACGACAATCCGATCTATCGACCTGATTCTCGGTCGGTGTAAAGCTCTTGGCGTCACGTGTGAGTCGATGTGAATGTGACCGCAAGGTCACCAGGCAGAGCGGCTATTTTTGTGAGGTACGTGTACCAACCGAATAAACAATGAAAAATCAGCGTCCATAGTAACAAACCTGTTCCCCGGAGGTACAGGTAAATGAGGGATGGAGGCAAGGATCAATCTAGGATTATCGGGGTTGGGTAGGGTGGAGGTGAGAGAATGGTGCAAAGTTCATCTGCTTTATGGTAACGCTTTTAGCTGTACAGATTTTGGTTTTCTGTTTCGAGTCAACAAAATACGATTAATCGTTGAGCCAAAACTTTTTCAATTTAAAGAATAATATCTACATGCCTTCAGTACTAGGTAACTATTTTGATATTTAATACCTTATTTATACATTTAAAATATACGAATAGTATGTTAACGCAGTTTACGTCATTGCTATAAATATTACGTATTATTAAAGCTTGAATAAACTAATATCCTTCATTGTAAGTAAAGATGAATCATGGTTTCTACTTTCCACCTGCAATTTTTTAAAACAGTTTACACCTGAGTATTACATTCAACTTACACAAAGGGTAATTTCAATTCTATATAGACAAGGAACTGCTTCAACGCTCCATTAGCTCTTGAAAATGAACCAATTCTTCACGTAATCAATACGTATGTGGGGTTTCGGTTAGGATATGTTGCTAAATTTACGTGGGTGCATTGTGTCTCACATTTAAAAAGAACACCCCACCCCTATCAAAGAAGAAAACAACTGATGTATACCTTTTGCGGTCGAAACTCGTGAAGACTGAGAAACAAATGCAATTAGCAGGCATTTTAATTTCTTTTTTTTTTTTAGGTGGTTCACTAGATCAGGTTTTGCTTAAGTTAATGACATAATCCATTGATTCATAAATCATATTAACCATCAATATATCCTTCCTGTCTTACACTGAATGGCTCTTTTGAAACGGAAAACAAGCCTATCGTATCTTTCCAGTGCGTTGTAATTACCATCCGGATTCAAAAATGGTCAGCCATGAACATGGAGGTAGTTTACACTGATCGGTCCGTGTATGATTATGCGTTATTTTGTGTATGTGCGTAGGCATATGTCTGTGCATTTGATACACTTGTGTGTTTTGTTAGATTTGTCATTACGAGGCGTGTCATAAACAATTTCTAAACCCCGTGAAAAGGTTAAACTGTTCATATTTATTCGCAATATCGATGCCAATCATACGGATGTTATCTCGATTGCATGTCGATAGCCTCCATTTCGGACTACTTGGGCTATTAAGGGAACAAGATTTTCCCCGAGAAGCTAGAAATGATAAAACTATTCTATTCACTCATAGCCTCTCTATCAATTTTACAGTCAGTCCAATATAAGAAATAGCCGCCGAGGTGATCCGAACATACTGGGTTTCTTGTTTATTTTAGGAGAAAGTTTCGTCGAATAAAATGAGTGGTTTGTCTGCAACTTAACAGCGCAGACATACATCAGAGGTCTAGTTTCGTCTCGCAGAAACAGTCAAGGTAGTTCCGTTTGTGTTGTTTGGCCTAACTTCCAAATGGGCTAACTTCCAAATGTATTAAGTACACCATTTATCATTTAAATCTTTGGTCGTTTGAGTAATAGTGATCTCACAACATTGAAAAGTAATTAACAAAGGTGTAACGTTAAAGTGTCCTAATATGCGAATATATTGTATTTAATGTATATTATTACACTGTATGTTGTTACAAAAGCTACGTCAACACGATATTAGTATTTTAGTTGTAAACATATAATCATTTCTGGCCCACTCACATTTGTGTGCATCACAAACTCGTATAATATAACACTAATACAAATACAAGTTACAAAATTCATTAGACCAGTGTCAAACTTCAGTGTATTATTCCACAATTTTCAAACACTGTTAGGTCATTCATATTTTTTGCATCACCGTTTAGTGTAGAGATACGGAAACACTACAAAGCAAAACTAAAATCACTGATATTTTTATGTGCATCACCGTGTCGTACAGGTATATATGAACCTTAGCAGTTACTGTAACTGTTAAACCACTACCGTCAGATGGGCTGGGTGGATTTGTATTATTTACGAAATTAAATATTAACTAGATCACTTATATTTGTATTAACATCTCGTAAATGGAAATAAGAACATCATGACAAGTTTTAAAAATCGATAGAACACGTAGATTTGTTTATAACCTCTTCGTACAGCGAGTTAGGAGTCTTTTTACAAAATTGTTCAAATCATAAGATGATTCATGTCTTTGTGGACCGCTCCGTTGGCCTAGTGGTTAGAGCGTCCACCTCGGTTGCGGGAGGTCGTGGGGTCGATTCTCGACCGAATCATACCAAAGACTTACAAAAATGTTACTAACAGCTGCCTCGCTTGGCGCTCAGCATTAAGAGGTTAGTGTTAGGACTGGTCGGTCTGGTGTCAGAATAATGTGAATGGGTGGGACATCATGCTACATGTCTGCGGCATAATGCCCCAGTGTTAGACATCACTATAAACTGCCACACTGCAGACATCGTAGCGATATGAACATTTGTTAAAACTACGTTAAAAAATCCAGATTACAAACACAAACAATGTCTTTGTGTATTACTATGTGGTATAGATATTAAACTCAAACCACTCATATTTCCGTACTTTAGCGTGGATATGTTGTTGTTGTTGTAGTGTTTAACGCCATTTTTCAGCACACGATAGGCTATACATGGCAGCCAGTACTAATGGTGGAGGAAGAACCCGGGAAAACCACGGACAGAACCACCGACCCACGAGAAGCTACTGGCTAGCTTTCTCACATATCCATATTGATTCCGAGACTCGAACCCACACAGGCAGAAGTGAGATGGCTGTGATCCGTAACGGACAGCGCTTTAGACCACTCGGTCACTCGGGGCCCCTAGCGTGCATGGGCATACGACAACTAAATGTCAAAACACTTTATGTGACCACGCTTGTCTTTTGTAATTTTACAGCACGAGGGATCGACACAAATACTAGACTGCCCGACTAAAGGGTTATTAGACAGTTTCGATGGACTAGTGGTTAGAGCGTCAGCCTCGGATGCGGGAGGTCTCGGGTTCGAACCCCGGCCAAGTCATACCAAAGATTTATAACAATGGTACTAGCTGCTGCCTCGTATGGCGCTCAGCAATAAGATGTTAGTGGTATGATTTGTCGGCCCAGTGTCAGGATAATGTGACTGGGTGTGACATAATGCTAGATATCTGTGGCATGATGCACCCGTGCTAGACATCACTATAAACGGTCTCACTGCAGACATCGTAGCGATATGACTGAAAAGTTGTTTAAGCTACGTTAAAAGTTCAACTCAGAGAGAGAGGGAGAGAGGGTATTATTTTCAAAGTTTGTGAGTATACAACACCAATACGAATTATGCTCGAGGGTTAAAATCATGAATTAAAAGTTACTAGTTCAGTAAGAGTTCAAGAAATAAATTTTATAAATTGAAATATTGTTAGAGTATTAAGACAAGTGGTCAATTTCACAAATGAAAAATTTGCTTCACAAACGCGAATTAATTTTTAGCTTCGCTGTTTAGAGCATCTAACCTAATCCCCTACGAATTCAGATATACAGCATATGCCTTATGAGTCCTCACGCATGTGGTAAGAGGCGAAAAGAGGAGATAGTGGCTGCGCTCTATCAGTTGTTAGGGTGCCAGATTCATGACCGAAGCAGGCGTGGTTCCCATTCTTTCACTGGATCAGCCGATTCGTAAAGTACCAAGTCACTTTATTCCAACTGCCTCGGCACCAAAAAATATTTGTGCTGCTGTGCCGTAAAACAAAAGCAAATCATAAAAAAGGAAGGAAAAAAAGAATTATGTCGCTTAGGTTTGCTTAAAAATCCATATACAATGGCGTATATTACTGTAGCATTTTTCGAGTCATACTACTTTTTCGCAAGCATTCGAATTTAAAATCGATATTAGAATATTTATTTGCTTACCCAGAAGTAGCGACATGGAGGCAAATTCGTTAGCAGCATCATTTACAAAAGACAAACCAGACAAACTGCGTTATTTGCAAACTTGTATTAGTTTACAAGGAAACAAGGTCAAAACAACCAAATTACTTAAAAATTCAAACAGCCACTAGCATCATGGTATTCATAATGTCAGAATTCTGAATATTCACATTGCTCAAATCATCGCCATTTATATTCGTTGTCATTCAAACTCTCTAGAAACGATAATGCGTAGTAAGCCATCTTGATAAAGAACATGGCATAAAACAGCATCTAAGCCAACAATTTATTGACGCATCAACTACAGCAATCAAATTTCATTCGGCATTTTCTGGACATAATTAATGTAATTAAAATAATGAGGCGTGATTTTGGAAACTAGACCATGAAACCAATCGAGTCATCAACTGTTTTCATAAACTGTTTTCACGTTTTTGTCCTCCTGTCAAGTTACACAGGAATTAGATTCGTTCGAATTTATTTATGAATATAAGACTGAGTTATAAATTTGTAGAGATAGTCCTCACATTTAACTGATCAAGTTATATAAAGTCAGTGCCCTGTTTTACCTTTGTTCCTTCTTCAGGACTATTCTTTTGTATTATACTGAATCATTCATTCACTGAATTAACACATACTGTATCCAAGCACCCCTTCCCGCTCGAATTTCGTTTAATTGGAGTTAGAAAACCGAGCTCACATTGTTTTTGATGCGACGAATGGGAGAGGTGTCTGTAAATATCAAAGCAGAAAACAAAAGTAGATATAAAAAAAGCTTTTGTACATTAACAAACATTCGAATTCTAACCCAATTAAATGAGTATGAATAGGAAAATTTCGTATTCGTTTAAGCTCTAACCTACATACCTACCTACCTACCTATACATATCAGGGGCTTCCGCATAATTATTTTTGCAGGGGGTGGGTGGTGTGCGCAAACATGTAGTGTCAGCTATAAAGTTATACGGATGTAGGCCAAAGCAGGTTAGAGGTGAAATCGGGGGGGGGGGGGGGGTCTTGTCCCTATGTATGGGCGCCCATGATGCATACGTAGATAAGACGAGCAGTAGACACTCTATTTCATCCTCTTCTTTCGCGTCTGCCGTTCATGCTACTCCTTCCTCTCTTAAATGTAATCTGAATTATTAGTGCGTCCGTGTGGTCAACGTTAGACCTGTAATAATGAACTGATACGCATTTTGATATAATATCTTATCATATTATAATCTTTCCAACATTCTGATACATTGTTTAAGAAAAGTATGTCTTCACGCCCCATTAATACACTGTTTTAGAAAAGTACGTCT
The DNA here is from genome assembly GCA_028554795.2 of Sinohyriopsis cumingii. Lineage (NCBI taxonomy): Eukaryota > Metazoa > Mollusca > Bivalvia > Unionida > Unionidae > Sinohyriopsis > Sinohyriopsis cumingii. The sequence continues at coordinate 70,323,005 of CM068831.1, read as the reverse complement.
TTGCAACCTTTTGATGACACTTTTGTAGATAAAGAAGTATTTAGATTCTTTGATGTACTGTTTTAGAAAAAATATGTTTGTACAATCGCTTTGGGTTCGAAGATGAACAGTAGGCCTGATATCCCCTAATGGAGGTAAACTTTCTTGCTGTGGGATGCATCCTGTGATGGTGAAATGTTTAGCGGTTTATACAGAAACGTGTTGACGTTGTATTCTCATGACTTTGTCCTTTTTATCGTTCTCGTTAGTTTGTGTGTCTTGTGACGGGGTAATACAATTTTAAAATATCTTTACCTATTATCTTTTTTTCTCATGGTAGGAAAAGAGTTTTGGTTGGAGTACATAAACTATACATATATATGCCTTCTCTGTATTATTTGATACAATGTATATGGTATAAATATGAACATTATGTTCAAAATTAAATGAATTATCGCTCAGCCAAATTTAATCTTTTCGTCAGGTAACATATTTTTGCTCAAACTTAATTGAATTTGTGCATAAGCGTTGGTATATTTTTTGCGCAAGGGTTGGTATATTTATGTATATGTGTTAGTACATTTTGCATAACTTTTAGTACATTTATGCACACACGTCGGTATTTTTTTTTATAAGCTTCGGTATATTTTGCATAAGCGATGGTATATTTTGGCACGTGTTAGTATATGGGGGGGGGTATAAGCGTTGGTATTATTTATGTATTCAAAAGCGTTTTTATATTTATGCATAATCTAAAAATATGCATGATTAAGCTAACGTATATATCAATACAGCTGTACTTGTAATTGGTTTGAGGTAGATTGTATGTTGGTAAGCTTAACCGTATTTGTATATGCTGTATTATATTTATGCTACATGATACTTAAGCATAAACATAAATGCACACTTTACGCACACATCAGGCAAAAAATGCATGCGAATGCAAGTGTTCTTGCCTAGCAGCTCTGTAATTGCATCATATTGTCCATTTAGGGAAATGTTCGCACAGTTGTGAGCAAGGCGAATTTTTATGTCCTGCCTACATAATGCAATGTTTATAAATATTTCCTAGAAATAAAACGTTTACTCCGCATTTTAGTTGGATGCTTTCTTTCTCGCTTTGTAATCACAGTTTCAGCACTTTGGTTCTATCATATCGAAGAAACGACAGCCAAGTGCTTTTCCCAAAAACACACCAAGTTGATGCACCCGAGATTGCATAGGCGGATATCGAAACTGCTATCTTTAGGTTACGAGTCCGGCGCTCTACCAACTGATGTACTGCTGAATTAGTTTACTTAAACGAATGAAAAAGAAAATCACGCAAAATCTAACCAATGTAAGAAAGGTCTCGGAGACATCTCTCCCACTCCTTGTCGCCAGGAGTAGTTAACATCATCTATTAAATGCATTTATTTAAATATGAACATAAACGACAGGGACTAGATTACCCTCTTCCAGTCCTCAAAGAAAACGGGTAATGGATTTTTTACGGCTGTCGTGATTGATTTAGTCACATTGCTACTGAATTGGACCGGAAACCATACGGAAATGTTGAGGGGAAAGGTACAAAAAAAAAAAAAAAAAAAAATACAACAAATAATCTTACATCTTTATAGTGATGAAAATAAATGTTGGCATTAATTCAGCCCATTCGAGAATCATAAATTTTGGAGGGGTGTGGTGGTTTAATAAATGTACGCTAAGCATATATATTGTCCATATTTTTTTCCGCGTGTCAAATCCTGGCATTCGTGGTTAGAGCCTAGTGCCAGAACATGTTACATTGTGCATATGTAAGGAAACATTGTCCGTTGCCAACTGTACGAGATGAATTGACCCACTTATACTGCTGTTAACCGCAAAATGATGTCGACCTTGGCCACCACCCCACCCCTCCCAACCCCACAAAACGAGATAATGACTTTCCGCAAACTCGTAGACATGTGCTTGTATGGATGGATGGATGTGTGTGTATATGTGTGTGTGTATGTATGTATGTATGTATGTATGTATGTATGTATGTATGTATGTATGTATGTATGTATGTATGTATGTATGTATGCATGCATGCATATGTATGTATGTATGTATGGATGTATGTATGTGAGTTTCTAATCTCATCCACAAATAATTCATAACGCACATATATAATTTATCCAACTTACCTTGTTCTTTTTGTCAAGTTCGGCCTGTTTGCAACGTCCTAAATGTGAAAAGCTTATAGCCAGAATTCCCACCTGTGTGTTTTGAGTGTTTATTCCAAAGTAGTCATTACAAGTATGTAACTCCACCACTTATGCGGTAATATAAACATGTCATAATCAGTGACAAAAGCAAATACCTTCCATGTTTGATTGCTAACACGCTCGATTGACACTTCGTGATAGCAAGCGGTTGGAAACCTTCACGTGGACAATAATATCGGCAGACTGTCATAAAGACCAATAGACGAATTGGGTTTGCTGAATGGGACAAAAATAGATCCCACAGGTCACTGGTGTTTTTGTAACCTTAAAACGCTCAAATTCCTGAGAAGTGTGGTGTTTTCCTTTGGATTTTGCACCCGCGATGGACTTGGTGGATATCGAACACAAGTCATAAGGATACTTCGTCTTTATATCTGATATATATTAAAAGGAACCTACCATTTAATCATCGGGGAAGATGAAATTCTTACCAAGCATAATTTTCTCCCTTTTTCCCCCTCAGAGTATTTTCTTTAAAACTAGTAAGATGGAGAAAGTGTTATTCTTCCTCAACAAACCAGGGAAAGCTATATGAGGGCGAGAAATTGTTTTCCAACGGTCATGGCCTCACCACCTCCCCACTAAAATAAAATGGTCATTGATTCATGGTAACTACGAAGCAACGTTACATCATTTTTTATTTTTGGTATCAGGAAGGAATAATATATAATGCATTTCGCATTCCAGACTTAGAAATATATACATTATATAACACTAGGATCGGACACTGTGCAGATACACAAGATATCATTCGCTGTTTTCTTTTTTTTTAAATAAGGTACCAACCACTTGATTGGTTGGAAGGATGGTATTATTTTTCTTCTTTTACAACAAAATATGATGGATATAACTGGTTCTAAATTACTAATTAGAGCAAAATAGTTTTAGTTATATGACCCGTCCTTCACCCCAGAAAATTAAATGGAGGTCCATGTAGTCGTTGTACGAAGATTAACGTCAAACGATGGCTGAATGCCCTAAGGTGACAGGTTGTTGCAGCGTTGGTTGCTTTTTGACGGCGCTTTTAATACATAATAGGCCTTTTCATGCCGAAGAAATGGGCACTAAGTGATTTTTCTAAGCTATTTAATGCCGAAGAAATGGGCGCTAAGTGCCGTTCCCAAGGACACACTGAGGTGGCTGACCCGGTATAGGACTGATGTGTGTCATTCGCGTGACCTCGGGTTATTTTATGCAGAGCAAAATGGGAGGTAAGTTTGCCCTCCTGAAAGACACACCGGGGCAGCCAACCTTGGCTAGCTTGGACGGGTATCGACCTCATGAACCTTGGATTACCATTCTCACGCTCTGCTAACTGTGTTGTACGGCTGCTCCCGTGCAACAACATTATATTGAAAACCAATTTATATATATACTATTTGTATCTATATATTAAGATTTAAGAGTTTGCTAATATCAATAGGAAAAGAAACGTTTTATCTAAATTTTGATGTATACTTTATAATTATTAATTATAATTTATTATTAATTATTATAATTAATTGATGACACAAAACGCAAATCAGGCGATTTCATTTTGCTTCTAATAAGTTAACACTGAATTTGATCTTTAAAATATTAAAATTGGTAAATTAAATAAAGTATTGAGTTAAAATTAGGAACAATGTAGTTTTCAACGTTTAAGATGATAAAAATAGATCTTTTACTCGTTTGGCTTCCATATTAATTTGTAAACAGATTTTGAAAACAGCCATAATTAAAAATATTATATGCAAATACAAAATAATAATCGTTTGCTTCTCAATGTTCCCACATCTGCATTCTTAATGCACCATTGCACACACACACACACACACACACACACACACACACACACACACATATATATCTTACTATGGAATCATGGGAACAAGTCTCGAAATGGGAGAAGATAA